>CM053784.1:676557341-677077341 GCA_028749045.1 Cupressus sempervirens | reverse complement strand
TTAAAACTAAGAGGAGGAAGATGACAAGAAAACAAGAAAGTTTTAATAAAAGAAAGAAAATCATATCATGTAAGCATAATTGCAATACAAATATCGTACCTCCAAACTATGAGGATTGGAGATTCCATACCTAGTATTAAAAATTAAATTTCTTTATTTAAGATATATTAAGTATTTTACATCACACATGAATTCGTCTTGAATCTTTTCATATTGATATTGAGATGATCTACATCAATGTTTGATGTTAACAAAATAGGTCACTAAGAATATTAAGATTTCATGTAGATGGAATTTTTTTTTTTTTTTCAAAGAGGGGTAAACACTTTGACCTGGAGCTATGAACCAGTGAGGTGACAAAAGGGAGACCTCATCCCCATTAGATTTGAACCTTGATGGCATGGATAACAACTCAACAACTAAACCATCACAATATGCCAATATTAGCTCATGTAGATAGAATATACTTAGAATACGAATCTATTATTTTCTTATTAAGATCATCATTTTTATTTATACATTGAATAATATCAAAAGATGATGATACCACAATTTGAAAACTTCACCCACTTAAAAATCTTGGATCTAATTATCAATGCAAGATAGACTCGCTGAAATTTAACCATAAATCTCTCTTCCCTGGTCTAGCTTGTTATGCATCTACATTCATTGCTTTAGCTTGTTGATCTTACAGTGCTTAAACTTTGCATAAGTCTTGGCATTATATAGGGGAGGAGTTTTCTCATCAGTTAACTCTTGTAGTGGGCCAATTACTTTGTTTCTAGGAGGAGTAAAAAATGTTGGAAAACTTAAACATTGAAGAGCCAGTAGGTTGTCCTCGAACCCCACGCCCATCTACCCTGTTAGGTCACCGTAGGCATCCATGAACGGCGGGCATTTATTTTTGGTAGGTGAGATTTTGAATTTGGACATTGAGGGGGAAAGATATGACACAAAGGAATGTTTATTCATTCATTCAGTGAGTTCAAGCAGATCAAGCAGATCAGAAGTTGCAGAGGAGAACAGAGCAGAAGGAAGAAGAAGAAAGTGGTCAGCAGATCCACTTGTTACAGAGACAGAAGGAAGTATGTTCAGTGTCTCCAGTTGCACGTGACTCCTCTGTTCATTCTGTGAGTTTGTTGTTGTTTTTTTTTGTCCTATTGAAGCAGTGATTGCTCTAGGCACCTTTGTATGCAACCATTAGAGTTGCAAGTTTAAAAGTTTATTGAAGTTTGAAGTTTTCCTAGTTTAGGATTGTTTCAAGGTTTTCTAGTTGAAGCCGAATGCTCCCAGATTTTGTAATAGTTTAATGAAAGATTGAATAGAAAGCAAGCAAGCATACTTGAATCTATCTTCCTCTTCTATTCATTGTATTTGAGAAACTTGGTTGAAAGGTTAAAGCTTGGCTCTCTGGTTTTAATGGTGAAAGCATTCACGTTGAAATATTCTTTAAGTTATATTTATTCAGTTTGAAATAGATCACTCGGAATCCTCTTTCTCAGTTGGAATCGAGCTCACTCAGCATCCATTGGTGTTGAGCTCTTTTGTGTGCCGAGCCAATTCGGCACATGTTGCCTATCACTCGGCACATCAAGTGCCGAGCAATCTATCACTTGGCACCTTCCTGTGCCGAGTAAAACTGGCACTCAGCACCTTCATGTGCCGAGCCCTTTTTTTAAGTGCCAAGTAAAGATTTTAGGTTTAGGGTTGTGAGTTGTAATTGAAATTTATAATATTTCTCACATGGTATCAAAGCTTTGAGGCCCCACATCCACAATGAGTTAGGGCATTTATTTTTCCTTGGGATATTTGACATGGCAGGAGATGCAGGAAAGATATGGTAGTAACCACCACCCTTTAATGGACAGAATTATGATACATGGGCAAAGAAGATAAAAACCATCATGGTTGCAAATGATTTATGAGAGTTTGAGGTCAATGCATTCAATGATGTGACTGGTCCAACTCAGTATGCTACCCTCACAAATGCATAGAAGACTCATTTGAAAGAGTCAAAGAGGAAAGATGCAAAGCCATTAAGTCTTATTAAAGTAGCAATGACAAAGACAATTTTTCCAAATATTGCAGCAGCAAATTATGCAAAGGAAGCATGGGATATCCTTGAGACGAACTTCAAGGGGATTGATAAAGTCCGTACAGTAAAGCTACAGAACAAAAGGAGGGAGTTTGAGAACCTTTAGATGAAGGAAAATGAATCAGTTGCAGACTTCAGTTCAAGAACCTCCAATGTAATTAACCAACTGAAGTCAAATGGAGAAGACTATCAAGAGCAGAGGATAGTGGAGAAGATATTGAGGAGTTTACCTCATAAATATAACAATCTAGTCATGACCATAGAAGAGGCAAAAGACCTCACTATTTTGACAATGGATGAGTTGATGGGTACACTTCAAACCCATGAGCATAGGATATATAGATCCACATCTTCTTCTTCTCAAGAGCAAGCATTCAAGGCTCAGTCAAATCCAAGAGGAAGGGGGCAAGGAAGAAATGTCTTAGGCAAAAACTCCAGAGGTAGAGGCTGAGGAAATGGAGGACAAAGAAATATTGCAGCAAAAAGCTCGGGAAGAGCAGATGGAGCAAATAGCTCACAAAATACTTCAAGAGGAGGTAAGAAAAACTACAACTCAAATAAGAGTAATGTAGAATGCTACTACTGCCATAAATATGGGCATTATGCAAATGAATGTTGGAAGAAGCAGAATGATCAGTCAGGACAAGCAAATGTGGCTGATGTGAACATGGGAAGTGGACCCAATGTTGTTGCCTTCATCATGTGTAATGTTGGTGAAGAAGGAAGCCCTGAGGTTTGGTACCTCGACAGTGGATGTAGGAACCACATCAGTGGCAATGAAACCTTGTTTTCATTCATTGACAAGAGTTTCAAATCTGAAATTACAATGGGTAACAATGGAACCCTACCAGTTGTGTGCAAAGGATCTATTATGGTCTGCACCAAGAAAGGTGAGAAAAAGGAAATACAAAATGTGTATTTCACCCCTGGTATGAAGCACAATTTGATGAGCATTGGTCAACTCATTCAAAATGGATACAAAGTGCTGATGGAGAGTGACAAGTGTGTCATTAATGAAAAGGATGGAAGCAAGAACCTACTTGCAGTAGTTCAAATGACAAAGAACAAAATGTTTCCCTTGAAGATAGAGACATGTTTCTCATCTCAAGTTTGTGCTACACCTCCCACACAATCATCTCTAAGGAGTGTGATTGAAGACCCCTCATGGCTATGGCACCTCAGGTATGGTCATCTTGGCTATGCTAATTTAAATTTATTATCAAATAAAAGAATGGTAGAAGGTTTTCCATGTGTAGGAAATTCTTGTGACAAGTGTGAGGCTTGTATTTTGGGTAAGCAACATAGGCTTCCCTTTAATTCTAGAAATTTTAGGAGGGCTAGATATCCATTACAGTTAGTGCATACTGACCTAGTCGGTCCTATGCAAGTTACTTCCATTGGGGGGAGTACTTATTTCATGACATTTATTGATGATTTTAGTCATAGGACATAGGTGTATTTCTTAAAGAATAAATTTGAAGCATTTGATAAATTTGTAAAATTTAAAGCCCAGGCTGAAAGAGAATGTGGACACTATATTAAGGTCCTAAGATCAGATAGAGGAGGCGAGTAAACCTCCAATTCTTTTGTAATTTTTTGTAGGAAACATGGCATAAAGAAAGAGTTCATAGCTAGCTATACACCACAGCAGAATGGAGTGGCTAAAAGAATGAATAGGACCATTGTTGAAATGGCAAGGAGCTTGATGAAAGAGAAAGGTCTCCCAACTAAATTTTGGGGAGAGGCTATGGAAACAATAGTTTACCTAATTAATAGGTGTCCTACAAAGGCAGTTCGTGATAAAATTTCAATGGAAGCATGGTCACGAGGAAGATGGATAGTTAAACACCTAAGAGTGTTTGGATGTGTTGCATATGCACATGTACCTAAAGAGAAAAGGCAGAAATTGGATGAAAAAGGTGTGAAGTGCATCTTCATAGGGTACAACTCAGAATCAAAGGCATACAGATTGTATGACCCATTGAACAACAAGATGACTCTTTCAAGAGATGTGAAATTTCTTGAAATCAATCTTGGTATGGTTCAATTGATGAGTCACCAAGCACTTCTAGTAAACTGCTAGTTATGAGTGAAGAAGATGTTGATGAATAGCAAGAAGGAGTAAGTAGAAGAAAAGACAAGCAGATTCAGACATTGTCAAGCTCCTCTAGGCATGGCCGAGTGTTAGTGTCGAGTACCAGTGAAGACTGAGCTAGTCGACAATGCAGCAGCACTGAAGATTCTAATCCTACACTCTCCTCCCTGTTACCAAGAAAGACCAAGAGTCTTAAAGAGTTATACCAAGATGAAAGGTATGAAGAATATGATTAGAGTGTTAATTTTGCATTATTTTCTCATAGTGATCCAGTATATTTTGAGGAAGCTATTAAGGAGAAGAAATTGTGTAATGCCATGGATGAGGAAATAGATGCTATAGAAAGGAATGAGACATGGGAGCTAACTGAATTGCCTCCCAAGAAGCATGTGATTGGAGTGAAATGGGTCTACAAGACCAAATGCAATGTTGAAGGCAAGATTGATAGGCATAAGGCAATGCTGGTAGTCAAGGGCTACAAACAACAGTATGGAAGAGACTATGATGAGACATATGCCCTTGTTGCAAGAATGGAAACTGTGTGTGTTGTCATAGCAATTGCAGCCCAGCACAAGTGGAAGGTATTTCAAATGGATGTGAAGTTTTCCTTCTTAAATGGTGTATTGAAAGAAGAAGTGTATGTGGAGCAGCCACTTGGTTATGAAGTTGTAGGTGAAAAGAATAAAGTATATAGATTGAAGAGAGCTCTTTATGAGCTTAAGCAAGCTCCACGGGCATGGTACAATAGGATTGACTCATATTTGATGAGCAATGGCTTTAGCAAAAGTAATGGCGAGCCCACTCTTTACATCAAGGCAGCAGATGGTAATGTATTGATTGTTGTCTTGTATGTAAATGACTTAATTTTTACTGGAAATGACAAGGCTCTAATTGGTGAGTTTAAAGAGGCCATGAAAAGTGAATTTGAAATGATAGACTTAGGTCTCTTGAAATACTTTCTAGGCATAGAAGTAAAACAAATGCATGATGGCATTTTTATCTCTCAAGAAAAATATGCAAGGCAGATCTTGGAGAGATTTAAAATGCAAAATAGTAAGGCAGCCCCCACACCAACATCAGTAGGTCTGAAGTTGAGCAAGGAAGACTCTAGTAAGAGAGTGGATCCAACATTATACAAGGGTATGCTTGGAAGTCTAATGTATTTGACCTTAACTCGGCCAGACCTAATGCATGTTGTAAGTCTAATTTCCAGATTTATGGAAACACCAAAGGATTCCCATTGGCAAGCGGGAAAGAGGATCCTAAGGTATGTGAAAGGTACCAAGGGATTTGGGATTTTATAAATTGCAAATGATGATTTCAAGTTGGTTGGTTACACAGATAGTGATTGGGCTGGAAGTTTAGATGATAGGAAGAGCACTTTTGGATACATGTTTCATATGGGATTGGGTGCAATTTCATGGGCATCTAAGAAGCAACCTATTGTTGCTCAATCTATAGCAGAGGCTGAATACATAGTAGCAAATGCAGCAGCATGTCAAGCTATTTGGTTAAGGAAGATCTTGACAGATTTGAATGAAAGGCAAGAGGATGGAACCACAATTTATTGTGACAACATCTCATCAATTGCTTTGTCCAAGAATCCAGTCTCCCATGGGAGAAGCAAACACATAGAAATTAGATATCACTTCATCAGAGAGTTGGTAGAGAATGGAGATTTCAAGATGGAATTCTGCAAGTTGGAGCAGTAGCTAGCAGATATTTTCACCAAGCCATTAGGCATTGGAACTTTTGTACACTTAAGAGAGAGTCTTGGTGTAGTTGATTTAGATCAGTTGTGATCCTTGTTTGTTTGGCTTGGGACAAAGGGGAAGTGTTGGAAAACTTAAACGTTAAAGAGCCAGTAGGTTGTCCTCGAGCCCCATGCCCATCTACCCTGTTAGGTCACCACAGGCATCCATGAATGGCAGGCATTTATTTTTGGTAGGTGAGATTTTGAATTTGGATGTTGAGGGGGAAAGATATGACAAAAAGGAATATTTATTCATTCATTTAGTGAGTTCAAGCAGATCAAGCAGATCAGAAGTTGTAGAGAAGAGCAAAGCAAAAGGAAGAAGAAGAAAGTGGTCAGCAGATCCACTTGTTGCAGAGACAGAAGGAAGTATGTTCAGTGTCTCCAGTTGCACGTGACTCCTTTGTTCATTCTGTTATTTTTTTGTTGTTTTTCTTTGTCTTGTTGAAGTAGTGATTGCTCCAAGCACCTTTGTATGTAGCCATTAGAGTTGCAAGTTTAAAAGTTTATTGAAGTTTGAAGTTTTACTAGTTTAGGGTTGTTTTAGGATTTTTTGGTTGAAGCCAAATGCTCCCAAATTTTGTAATAGTTTAATGAAAGATTGAATAGAAAGAAAGCAAGCATACTTGAATCTATCTTCCTCTTCTATTCATTGTATTTGAGAAACTTGGTTGAAAGGTTAAAGCTTGGCTCTCTGGTTTTAATGGTGAAAGCATTCACGTTGAAATATTCTTTAAGTTATATTTATTCAGTTTGAAATAGATCCTCGGCATCCTCTTTCTCAGTTGGAGCCGAGCTCACTCAGCATCCATTGGTGCCGAGCATTTTTTGTATCGAGCTCTTCTTATGCCGAGCCAACTCGACACCTGTTGCCTGTCATTCGGCACATCAAGTGCCGACCAATCTATCACTCGACACCTTCCTGTGCCGAGCAAGTGCCGAGAAAAACTGGCACTCAGCACCTTCATGTGCCGAGCACTTTTTTTAAGTGCCGAGTAAAGATTTTAGGTTTAGGGTTGTGAGTTGTAATTCAAATTTATAATATTTCTCACACAAAATACTGGCCATGACATTCTCACTCTATTTTTACTCACCACACTGTGATATAAAACACTCTTGTACTTTACATTGCTCAGAACTTGCACCATTTCTATCACCATAAGAAAACAATACAAAAACTTACACTCCAATGTAGATTACTCATATAAAGCACTACTACTCTCACCATGAGATAAAATACAATCAAATAAAGAGAGAGAAAGTACTAACCTCCACTTGATCTCCAATGTGGACAATGATAGCATTAGGAACATAATCTGCACCAACCCAATGCCCATCTTTGTAGACTTGCAACCCCGGGACTTCATTAGGCAATAGAAGAGTCAATGAACTCATGTCAATATGAGGTTCTACTCCCAAAGCAAGTTTTGGTTGAGGGCATCGTGGGTACTAATTGATTTTCATCTCCATTTCCAAATCATCACCACCAAGCTCCTCTTTCATGGTGTGCTCTTCCACACCGAGGTGAAGAGACAAGGCTGAGAGAAACTTATTCACCACATCCATAAGTGCTTTAGCATATTCATCATTCACCTCCCTACAATAACCACAACCATCACTCATCACCCAAAACATATAAGCAAAAATAGATGAACGTAGAACAGAGGAGATAAACAAATGAATGTTAGTAATTGGAAAGAGAGAGAGAGGAAAAAGAAGAATACATGTAAGAGGGAGGATGGCGAGGCCAGGATTTGAAATCACGTCTGGAAGGAGGCCACAAAACATGGAAAAACTAGTCAATCCACTCGAGCTTTCCATCAATATTATGGGCCAGTTTTGTTACATAGCCCTCCAAAATACCAGCTGCCGCATTGTTGGAATACTTCTCCTTCTCCTCGAGGGGAAGATCGAAGAAGTCCTTCCCAACGGACTGAAGGCGTTGGATGAGTTGTTGAGAGATTCCATGGTTCAGCACCTGAAAAAGACCCCACTCACTTGCAGCTCTTCCAATCTCTTCTATGGTTTTGTCAGGAGCATTCCCCATCTGACCTAAATCGGCCATATCTATGAGTGGCACTTTCACAGAAGGGCACTCAATGTTTGCACCGGGCCTTTCATGCAATGGCCTTATGAACTCAGCTGGTATGCTTGCAATCCCACTGTCTGCAAGTGATTGCACCCTAACTGCTGCCATTTTTCCTCAGCTTGTTTATTTCATTGAATGCTCACTGGATTATTTATACATGTAAAGGAGGATTAATGGGTTGAGGGGCAGATATGAAGTTGAATGTTAGATCAGATCGACTAAACTCACGTGCAAATGATGAGGTGTTGCGTAGATCTACATTTTTAAAAATTCGAACATGTGTATTGAGCTTTCTCGCAACTTTATGTAGGCCCGTATTATCTCCGTATTATTCTCAACTATTTAATATCATTCGCACTTGCCGTCCTCTTACTTCACTATGAGCTGGGCGCTAATCTTCACACAAAATTTATTCAAAGATAATAAAAAGTCGAACATAATTCTTTTTTAGATTCACGAAAGCACTGTGAAATTTTTTCAAAATTCTTGTTATTTTCAATCATAAAATATATACAGATCATAAACTTTAAAAAAGATTTTAAAAATGTAAATTATTACTTGTGTATTTCTATTTTATTGTGAACAATGGTCAGCTTTCCACTTTATTAGGTCCACATATTTTGTTATGTACTCTATTGATGGAGTGGTCTTCATCAAGTAATTCATTTTAGTTTTCATATATGGGAGTGCAAAGTTTAGGTTGAAACATCCTCAAGTAAGAGATAAGATCATAAGGTATCAATTCCACCAAGTTCACTTGAGGAATGATCTCTTATTGTATCAAAATATTTCAATTGACAAGACTTGATTCTTAGTGTACTCGTAGAGAACCATTTAGCTTCATGATTAATTCAAGTTTAATACTACTTGAATGACCATTTTACTGTTTCACCAATAATATTTTATTTCGGTCATGAAATATGAAGTTGGGCAAGATTTTCTAAACAAATTAAGGTTTTATTATGTTTCTACTACAATGGGTAGTGGGCATGGAATTCCTCATCTATAATCATTAATATTATTTGACCAATAATGTAGTCTTTTTGTTAAGTATAATTAGACATATAGTAAAAAGAGTATTAAAAGATTGATATTTTTTTGTTTAAAAATAACTATCTTGGATTTTTCAATGAAACACTCCAAATGGTAGTGCTTGGACAAGTGATTTTGTAAGTTAGGGATCCTCTTGAAATTAGTGGTGTGCTGATTGTTCTTCTACCATTACACTTTTTACATATATAATATCTTATTATATTCAAGGTACTTAATGATAAAAGATTCAATATGTAGCAGAGATAAACAAGTGCAACATAGTGCCTTATTACTTGCCTTTAACTTTTATATAAATATAGTTTTAATTTAATAAATTTGTTATAATTTATAAAATATTTTAATTGATAAAAATATTAGATAATTATAGTTTTCTATAATGATATTAATCATAATTTAAATTTCATTTTATTTATAAATATAATTATTAATATATATGTTCTACTATATATGTGTCATTGATAATATTATATTAGAAATGTATTAAAATCTGAAAATAGTAATATTTTTATAATAATAATATATAATAGTATTTCTTAAACTATTATATAATATATGAAAGATATATTTTTGTATTTTTAATTGAATGACAAATATTATATTATAAAAAATATACAATATTAAAATATTAAAAAATTACACCAAATCATTTACATTAAAAAATATTAAACATTAATTAATCATATCCACCTTAATAAAAACTAAATCTTAAAAATTATTAGTTTTACAATCCAATAGTATAAGAGCTAAATGAACTTAACCAATCAAATTTTAGAAAAATAATTTTTTAAAATTGAAATGTCAACAATCATGCATCTTTCCTATGCAACATATTAGTTAACATATTAATTGGATAAAAAATAAATAAAATCAATTAGTAGAAACCCAAAAAAAATTAATCACTAGTTAAACCATAAAATCTAAAAAGTATCACAATAGTACTTAGCCTACCGACAAGTATTAATATGACTTGATTGGTTGTACGTATATTATTAAATGAGATATTGAGAATTTCAAGTCCACTTTTATTAATAGATTTCATGTATATTTTGTTTCTCAAGCCACAAGTAGTCTATTATTTATCTATCTTTTATCTAGGTTAAGTAGGGAATTGTTATTCAAATTCCATTGTTAAAACCATATAGTTTCAATCAATTCTCAGTAAGTTTAACATCCCTTTCTTTGAAACATCAGTCATTTTTTGCAATAACAACATGTTATGCAAACCTTATTGACCCTAGTTCATTATGAGGGGACAAAGTACATTAATTTTGCATGCACTATATTGAAGAAATCATTTAGTATTAGGCTATTACTTTTTGTAACTCTCAATTTTTTTAAAAATACAACAAACTTTCTTCAATGGTCTTTGTTATCTCTTATATGTGACCAAATATTTTATTTATAAAAGGACATCCAAATATTGGTGATAGCATTTTCTTTGTTTTCACTCATTGCATTATAGTGTAAAACATACTTGTACTTTACAATATTCAAAATAAGCTCTCTTTCTATTACCATTAAAAAAATGATATTATAATTGATTTTAAAATAAGAGGAGGAAGAAGACAAGAAAGTTTTGCTTCAAAAAGAATCAAGCAACTTAATTAAAGAAAGAAAATCATACCATGTAAGCCTAAATGTAATTCAAATATTGACCTCCAAATTATGTGGATTGGAAATTCATCATTAATAACCTTTATTTAAAAAGTAAACATATTTATTTAAGATATATAAACTATTTGCATTACACATGAATTCTGCTTCAATCTTTTGATATTAATATTGACATGATCTAAAAATATATATGTTACAATAGAATAATTATGATCTAAAATAGTAAAATTGTAGTATATGACACATCAAACATGATCTACATCAATGTTTGATGTTAACAAAATAGGTCAGTGAGAATATTCAGATTTCTTGTAGATGGAATATATTTGAATACGAATCCAATATTTTCTTATTAAGATCATCATTTTTATTTATACATTAAAAATCTTGGATCTAATTATCAATACAAGATAGACTTGCTGAAATTTAACCATAAATCTTTCTTCCCTAGTCTAGCTTGTTATGCGTCTACATTCATTGCTTTAGCTTGTTCATTTGACAGTGCTTAAACTCTACATAAGTCTTTTAAACATTGGGTTTTGTAGATCTACATCAATAATGCTATTCAATACACATTCATAAATGACGTAAAAAATATTATGGATTTAAAAATTCTAACATGTGTATTGAGCTTTCTCGCAACTTTAGGTAGCCCTGTATTATCTCAGTATTATTCTCAACTATTTAATACCATTTGCACTTGTCGTCCTCGTACCTAACTATGAGCTAGGTGCTAATCTCTACAAAAATTTACCAAAGATAATAAAAAGTCAAACATAATTCTTTTTTAAATTCATGAAAGCATAGTGAAATTTTCTCAAAATTTTTGTTGTTTCCAATATCAAATACTGAAATTTTCAAAAGAAATCATTGTGTTTTAGTTTTTTTGTGAAATTTAGTCAATGGTGTAATTTGTAGAGAGGATAGTTGTGTCAGCTAGGCATATGACCATGGCCATTTTTCATTTTTTAGTAGTATACATTTAGAGGCATAGTAGTAATTGGTAAAATATAAACTTATATAATTTCTTAAATTGATTTATATTGTTAATTTATTAAAAAAAAATAGTATTTTATATAATTTAATAAAATATATAAACCTAGAAACTTTGAGATATAAAGATTTTTTATAAATATTGTTAGGTTTGGTAGCTTTAGACAGCTTTCGTCCAAATGTTATTAATTAGTAAATAATTATTTTTCTAACTAATGGGTTAGAATAGGGATACATATTTGTTAATTAATTGACCACTTTTAGAAGCAACTAAAAATTGACTTGGTTGGGTTTGTTAAGTTGTTTCCAATCTTGATCATCAATTGAGAATCAATCTCGTCCATTGGTTTTCCAATAGGAATAGTATGTAATGGGGTCAAGGGCATTTGGAAAAAAATAAGTTTATAGAAGCATTTGCTATCAGCATAAATGCTAATGCTGATGCTATGGGGGAGCCTTGCAGAAATTTGTTTGTCATTGATGACAACATAGAAATAAGATCGTATAAGACTGACATAGCAGCTAACTGATATTTATGCATTATAGACATCGCATTGCATATGTATCCATGTGTGGTTACCAACTTATACTACAGAATGTATTTTACATATGGGAAAGTGCACAAAACATAAATCGATAGCGTACGGAAGATATTAACAATTTACAGAGAACTACAAGAAAATAAAGCAATGGAAAAACAGTTTATGTTGTATAACCAATATAGAGAATTGTGTTTCGAATGAAGGGTTTGTTGGAAATATAGAAGGAGTATCTGGGGGGGGTGTTGAATTAGTAAACCATTAAGATAAATCCCAGATCCCTTAGATGTCAACAATAAAATTTAGGCTAAGAAAATTGATTGCTACTATTACTCAGTAAACAAACTGAAAATGCTGTAACTCGATAAATGTAGAGTGTGAATTATTTTTTAGCAGATCCTAAAACATTAATAGTAATTAATTTGCAAGCATAAGAGAAATAGCATGAACACATGAGACACCAGATTTAACGTGGAAACCTAATATGGGAAAAACCACCCATGTAACTAGTTACTACTTTTCACTCTTCTAAAGTGAACCCTATTATGATCCAACCCTGTTAAAGCTTACAAAATACACTATTATGTGTGACCTTGTTAGAGGATTTAATCACCTTGTTAGGAGTGGCCTTGCAAGAGGTCTTAAAACAATTCAATGGAATTTCCACCTTGTTAGAGGGTTTACAACTGGTTGTTAAACCAACTTTGTTAAGAGATTTTAGATCACTGCTACAATTGTTAGAGAGTAACAATGAAATGACCTGATTGTGATGAAATTGAATTGTCGAATCCAAATCTCTTTTTTGCTTAACTTGATCCTTCCTAGTCAAATATTACTTTTTCGCTCCACAAGGATATCAACTTATCCTTCAAGTTCGCTTCCACTCTTTCCTTCTTAATTCAATCAACATACTTACACACACACTCTTGAAAACCACAACTTGACCTTATATTAATATCATCCAGATTTTCAAGTCAGCTCGATAAAAATTAGAATGACCACTAATCATTACAATAGTCGACTAGAACCAATACTTAAAATTATTAAGATTCTCATGCTAAAACAAAAAAATCCTTTATTAGCCAACCCTGCTAGGTAAACACTGGTTTTGAGATGATTTCCTATGTCAACCAATAGAAGCTTGGTTAAGACTGTGAACTTGCAAAAATCCTTTGGTAACCGAGTGAACTTGGTTAGAACTAACTCTGTCCAAATTTCCTTTGTTAAGCATGTGAACTTGGTTAAAACTATTTTCTGCCATAATTTCCTGCTACACCCAAGTGAGCTCGGTAGACATTGTCTCTGCAGAATAAACTTCAAGAATGCTTGGTAGACAAGGAAAATTGTCTTGTTGACCAAGTGAGCTCAGTAAGCACTAACTGAAAACTGATATGACATTTGTGTGACATCAAAGACAACACACAATTAGACAATTGTATCCAACAATCTCCCTCTTTGGCATTGATGGCAACACAACATGTCATAGCATAATGAAATTTGAGAACAAGACTTTCTCTGATAGAAAGTTTCTCCCTCTTAAATATTTTACAAAAAAAATCTTCTTCTTTCATGTAGTAATCTCACTCTATGAAGGAATTACATAACTTCTCCCTCTTGAAATGACAAAAACAAATTTCAGAAAGATATGACAATAATCTTCTCTGTCTTTGACAACACATGCCAAAGACAACATATACCAAATTAGTATCAATGTACCTTGAGTACTAATTCATATACAATATTCTCTTGACTATGTTGCATCAACTAATTGATCTTCAACTTGGTTCCTATTGATGCCTCACTAAAACTTCATTTAGTGAGCTTCAAATAGGGAAATGACCCCTAACTTACCTCTTAGATATAGGAAGGCATCCTTAGGTAATGGCTTGGTGAATATGTCTGCAATCTATTCTTTTTCAGATGTTAGCAATTTGTTCTTTTCAGCTAGCATATTCCATTCTCACTTGCTTATCTTCCACCAATTCTCTTACATAGTGATACTTGATTGCAATATGCTTTGTTTTGGCATGCATTACATGCTTTGTTTTGGCATGCATCATAGGCTTCTTTGATATGTTACTGGAACTTATGTTATCACAATACAGTATCATAGGCTCAGTTACCTCTTCTTTCATACCTTGCAACAGATGTTTAATCCATACAATACTAGTGCAATTGATAGCAACTGCAACATACTCAGCTTCTACTATAGGTAATCAATCTTTTACCTAAGAAAAATGCTCCTCCATTGGTGTTTTTTCTATCATCAATATTACCTCCCCAATCTACATTAGTGTAGGCTCTCAACTCAAAATTTTCACTTTTCTTGTAGTACAAACTAAAGTCATCTATTCCCTTTAGGTACCTCAGTATTCTCTTTACTACCATCAGATGGTTTTCTTTTGCAATTGCAAAAAATCTTGCCACTATTCCAAAAACTAATGCAATGTCTGGTCTACTATGTACAACATACTACAACTTCCAATCATTGATCTATACACTGTCTGATTTACTTCAGCTGACTCATCATTCTTAGAAAACTTATGTCCTATTATTATTGGTTTGCTAATTGGTTTTGAGTCTTCTAATCCAAATGTCTTAAGTATCTCCTTGATGTATTTGGATTGGGTCACAAATATGCCATGCTTTAGTTGATGTACTTGCAAACCAACAAAGAATTTGATTTCTCCAAACATTGCCATCTCAAACTCATGTTTCATTTGATCAGCAAAATCTTTGCATAGAACATCTTTTCCTCCAAATATTATATCATCAACAAAGATTTCAGATATCATAATCTCTTTACCTTCTTCTGCCTTGATGTATAGGTTTTTGTTGTCATTTGTTCTCTCAAATCTTGTCTTCACAAGATATTTGTCCAGTCTCTCATACCATGCTCTAGGTGCTTGCTTTAAACCATAGAGTGCCTTTTGTAGTTTGCAAGCCATATCCTTGTTTTTGTCATCAACAAATCCCTCAGGTTGCGCTATGTATACTTCCTCTTCTAGTATACCATTTAGAAAAGTAGACTTTGCATCCATTTTGTAGACTTTAAATCTTTTGTAAGCAGCATATCCAAGTAGTGTTCTGACTCCTTCCATTCTTGTAACAAGGGAAAATGTTTCCCTATAATCCAATCCTTCTTCTTGTGCATAGTCTTTGCAGACTGATCTAGTCTTATTGCTTGTTATCTCACCATTCTCATCAAGTTTGTTTTTAAATACCCAAATTTTGTACAATTACATTCTTATCAGCTAGTATAGGAACTAGGTCCATGCTTTGTTCTTCTCAATCTTATCTATCTCTTCTTTCATAGCTTTATATAGTCATTATCTTGTAGTGCATCTTTCATTATTTTGGATTCAATCTTGCTCACAATTAAGAAAGTACCATATTAAAGAATTTCAATATAGCCCGTTAGGACTACTCTATTAAGAGATTTAACTAATTCACCTTATAGAATGATTCAACAATGATCCCGTGGCTAGCACTTGATTGCTTGATGATAGATCACCTCTAAACTGATATCTTCTCAATCCTTCTTGATTAGATGTCTCTCTGTTGTATGCCCTTCCCTTCCTTTATTCTCTTTTAGCTGATTCTGCAATGCAATCTTAGAACATAACTCCTTAGCCACTATGAATGCTCTATTTGCATATGCAAACTTCTCTATTCAATCCTTCATTCACCTTCTTCACACTATTGAGAGTTTAGGGTTTTCCCTCCTTAAGAAGACTTAGATGACATAGGGTTAGGTATGAATCAACAATTGTGATTCATCCATTTTGCTGCTTAAATCTTTCCTTTTCTGATTGGATGCATGTAATTGCATTGGGAATACAACATAAGATTCATCTTTATCTCCAAAATATCATTTTTCAATCTTTGGTCAACTCAAAAATGGTTTACATAGTTGTTTGTGCCATTACAAACAACTATTAAAAAATTGTGTCACTCGACATATGAAGTCTATGATGCTCGACATATACTATCTTCTATTCTAAGACTTGGCATTTGTATCACTCGACATGGTCTGCTTGCTCGGCTCATGAATCACTCAGCATACACTATCTTCTCGGCACTTGGGTAACTTGGCACATGAGTGGCTCGACACTCACTGTGGACTCGACATGCTCTATTATATACATGTTGTGCTCAGAATATATTACTTATTCAACATGAACTAAGTAAATGACATAAGTGTGTAGACACTCATTAGTCAAAACCAATCTGAGATCAACAATATATAGATTGTAGTTACCAAACATCAACTAGTAGACTTTATGTTTTATGGTATCTTTTAAAACTGCAATGTGGTGTTCTATTATTTTACTTGTGATATTATCTACTACTTTAATACTATTTGCCATATGTTCTGGTCGTTAGATAAGGGGACTCTGAACTTCTTTTTAATGCTAGACATGGGTCATTAAATCCTATTTTTTGTTGGCCTCTAGGTTGTTAATTGACTGTAACTGACATTGTCATTGGTTTTTTTTGGGTCATTCAACCATTTTTTACTTCTTTCTAATATCAAAAACATCAAATCCAAACTTTTATTTACAAAGAGAAAGTATATTACAAGTATTACTCCCATAGTTCCAAGACCTCATGTGAGAACATAAATCAAATCATCCTTATTAGCAAATGTGAAAAAAAGTATTAGACATAACATTAATTTCTACATGGCCTTAAAATTTTCATTGAGAAGAAATCCATTTCCTTATCCAATCAATAGAAGGATGGAAGGAAAGGAACTTACCTAGTAGAGATAGAGCAAGCTTCTCCATTGTTTCCTTTAAGAACTCACTAGGGACCTTGACAATAACCACATTAACCTCAAGAGAGAATTTTCCTACGAGGCCTCAAATGTAAAACTTCCCATTTTGGGGTAATTGATGCCCATCATCTTGTCCACATATGTTGACAAAGTCTCTTTCAAAAATAATGATTTGGAGGAAATTGAAGGATAACTAGAGATCCAATGATGATCTTCCTAACTCAAAATAAGGAGTATCTATCATATTGACTCCAATTGCTAAGGACTAGAGTGGGATCCAATACATTGGAAAGGGTGGAAGATAGGGAAACCTCTAGGTCAAGTCCCCAACTTGTTATCCCCTAACTATCTTACCTAGGGCAGCAAATGAAAACCATAATAGAGAGCACCAGAGCTAGTGAAAATAGTATCCTTGAAACCATGTTGATTAGATATTCATCATTCATAACCACTATCCTAAATAATATATTGGATTTGTTCAAGACGTATATACGATTTTAAATCATAAATGAATTCTTCTTGAATGTTTCTAATTGATATTGACATTAATTAAGAATTGTATTCTTATTTTGATGGATTAATTACAACCTAAATTATCTAAAAGGTGTGATGCAAGATACGATGATACAATACATAAATCAATAAATAACATCAATGTTTAATATTAATATTATAGACTAATGAGAATATCCAAAGCTTCACATAAGTGGAATATAATTAACATAAATAAAAAACCTTCCTATTAAAATTGTTATTTTAGATGATGATTTCTTATTTCTTAAAGATAGAATATGTTTCAAATAGCTATGGAGGTTAGTTAAACTCGAGGTAAGACATAAATTATTCTCTCTACATTATGCCGATGTACAAAATTTCAGATTGAGTAGATCTAGCTTGGTAATGCTATCCCATGATGATGAAAATTAAATAAATTCTACCATGTTTATTTATTTATTTTTAATTGCCACTGACATTAAGCATGTTCCTCTTTGACCTGCATTATCTCAGTATTATACTCACAGATTTGATAGCATTTGGATTTCCTAAGTTTTTATCTTAACAAATTTGATTATTTATTGAATGGAGTATTTTTAGTTATTTAATTTAAGTTCAATGCTATTTGGCTTTTTCATGTTAGTTAATTTGATTACTTAGAATTCAAGTTGAAAATCATTTGGATTTGATTAGTTAATCACAGTATTTTATTGAAATTTTTAAAAAAGTTGAATGTCGGATGAGGTCAGGATGGTTTCCTTGTTGATTTTGATGGCATGGATGTCCCTCAGTTTTTGGCTCTAAGCAGAAGAGGTTTCAAGCACTAGCGGGCCCATATCGGGTCCCTAGAAAGTCTATGTGGTGGCCTTTATTGTGCAAGTTTCGTGCCTCGTTGGGTTGCCTCAAAAGTTTGAAGCCTCCATAAAAAGAAAAAAAAAGTTTAATGTCATTTTTTTTCGATGAATAGTCTCTTCCTTATATTAAAAAAATACAATAAAGTTACATATTCACCAAAAAAGGAACCAGGGGAAATAAGATCACCTTGTGAGTTCAAAAAGCGAGTTCTTTACACTAATGAATGGAAGAGGTTGTGTAGCGTTGTGAATGATTTTATATCCATAGGTCCCCTTTTTTAAAAATATTTAACTTTAGTATTAAAAATAAGTTTTGATTACATTAAGTATGAGAGGGCCCAAACCTTAATAGTAAAAATAATTTCTCTTATTATTAATTCATTATAACTTTATTTAGTTTGTATTTTGCAGCATAATTAGATATTATCATCCATGGTAATTATTTACCAAATTTATATTATCTGCAAATGGCAAGGTTCTTGCTGGACTCGTCAATTTTTTTGGGTTTATGAAGACTATGGATTTGTATTTTTTTCTCATCTTCTTTTAATCTAAATCTGTGTTTGCATGGAAGAATGAGAACAAAGTCTTTTTCATGGAAAAATGAGAAAAAAGTCTCTTCAAAATCAGAGTATAGTGAAAGAAAGAGAGGGCGGCTCAAGTCAGTTTTCTTTGAAAAAACTTTTAGGAATGAACCAAGGTACAAATTTTCTTTACTTGTTCATTAGTTTAATCTTCAAAACCATTCTCTTCAAGTCAAAAGAAGAATAAAAGTTTTTTTGACTGATTCAATCCTTTGATAGAACAAAGATGAAGTTTTACATTAATCTTGAAAAGAACAATCAGTTTGAAAAGAGGAATTTTTTTAAATTTGTCAAAGAGACTTAAAAGAATTCCTTCTAAAAATAAAAAGCATGAAAAGTATGTCATTCAGTTTTTCTTCAGGCTATCAAAATGATTTTAGATTTTTAAAAAAAAGAGGGAAAGAACAGCCAGGAAACAATTTTATAAGAAATTTTTTGAAAGACATTTTTGTAAAGAGGTTTAGTTATTAAATGAATCTCCTTTGCTTGCTACTGTCAGGTTTTTGCAAAGATTCAAAATGGAAAATTTTAACTGTCAAAAGAATTTTGTTAGGGCATTTTCATGTAAACCCTAAACATTTTTTTCTTAAAGTAGTATAAAAAGAAGACAATTGTAAAAGATGAAATAAAATGACAATCAAAACAAATTTCAGTTATGACTATATGGAGAAATTTCTTTTTCAAAATAGTTTCTCAAATGAATTTTTTTCTGAGACAAAATGCATAGAAATGAATGAGGTTTTGACAAATAAAAGACACTATTGAGAAGAAAATAGCTTTCCTCATGAAAGCTAAATGATTTTTCTTTGAGGTTTAAACTCGGAATACTATATGCACTAGTTTTGAAGAAAACAAAGGAAGATACAACAGATAGTTTAATAAGGAAAGAACATTTGAGTGGTAACTAATTCTAGTTGGTTTCTCGAATAGCATTTTAGAAAGAGGGTTTCTTAACAACCCTAACTGGTTCAGTTTGGTTTACTTATAACTGATCAATTTCAAATTTCATCTGTATATATAAAGATCATTTGTAATCCTCAGATGGATATGTGTGCATAAAGCATAAAAGAAGACATATATACATTTGAGGAGATCTGAAAAGGTTGAAAGTTTTATTATAATCTTGTGTACATGTATAGATGTCATATACACATTTGTATATGTATATAAGGTTGTAATTACAACATTGATAAAGGCTTGAACACCCTAAGTAGTAGTAGCTGCTAATTGTAAAAGAGGTTGAACTCAATAAAGGATACAGGTTCATGGAGTGGTTTTTCTCCCTGTGACAAAACTGTGAGAATTTTTGAGGGTTTTCCACTTGACACAAAATTGGTGTCTCTTCGTTTTGTGAGTTGTCATTATTCTGTTTATAATGGATGTTTATATTTCAATATGATTTGATTACACTGCTACTGTAAATTGTGAATTGAATTAACTGAAATCAGATTTTTAAATGGTTAAATAGTGTTCTAATTCACCCCCACTCCTCTCAGAAACTTGATACTTCCAACAAACATATCTAGTTTTGAGAATGAGCTAGATAGAGGAAATCATTGGTTTTAAAAATCTGCAATGCAATGATGTTTCAAATTTAATATGCAAATTTGTTCAGGAGTCTCAAAAGAATATTGTGCGACTCTCCTATCCATTAATTTTTCACTTTATGAGAATAATTCATAGAAATTCATTTTTTTTCCCAAATCAATATGCAGTTCTAAATAGGGACTGCAAAAATACTTTTTATCATAAGATTTTAAAATTAAAATTTTTATTTTTATAGTCTCTAGGAACATGTTTCTTCAATCTATCCTAAATGTTCTTTATTCCCATGCTGAAATGGGAGCTTTGAATACAAAGTGTTGATGTCCATTTAAATAGAATGAAGAGGAATTTTGTTAGATATTATATGAGGAAATTCTTTGCAGGCATATCGAAAATGTGAGAGGTCAGCTAAGACAGAATACATCGTAAGGATGCCATATTAGAATGAAATAGAATTATTTTGAGTTGTGCAAGAGGGTTGAAAATATTAAATTACTTACATGTTGATGGACATTGAGGACAAACTTGAAAATGGACAAGTCAACTCATCACATGCATATGTCGTGTTGAAGACGGGTTGTATGATGTTTGAATGCATTTCTCCACTTTTTTAGTGAAATGTCTTTGTTTGGCTATTTCTCACTACTTTCCGCATCCTTTGAATTCTATTCTTCAAGGATGTATATTGTTATTTAAGCTACAGTATTAAAATCTCATTCATAAACGAAAGAGAAGAAAGAATGATGGAGTATAGTATATGTGTAGATGTGGGCTTCTAGATCTATTTATTCAAGTCTTCTAAATGTTTAATTCATTTCTAGCACTAGTAAGTTAACAATCACTCTACATGTGGCTTGTAATTTATTGAAATTAAAAAATAAGAATTAATTCAGTGCATTGATTAATTGGGTTTTTCTTTCATGGACAACTATTGCAGCCAAGCATATTTATAGAGTCCACCATGAGTCAAGTGTGTGACTAGTGTTTCACCATTCAACAGAAGAATGTAGTCTCTCATATTAACGTTGTTAAATGAGTCAAAAATTGTTCTGGTTTTGAAGAATGCACTAACATGAATCACAACACCAAAGACAAGAAACATTTTACGAAATCATGTCTTCAAAATGATGGAAACATATTCAAAATTCTAAAAAAGGGAAGTTCTTTGACTTGGTAGAAAACCTACTCCCTTTTCCTTTTACAAAATCCTCATATGAATGGCAAGATTTAAAAATTTGTCCCAATGGTCCATCACCACCCAAATAAGAGGATTTGTGCTGCATAATCCTCCACCCTAATTAGAAAAGCCTAGGGTTTTCCTCAAGATCGTAAATCCCACTGATTTTTCTCACTTGTGAAGCATAGAGTATGTTTCATATTATCTACATGAAAAGGCATATCTTTCCATAAAAATCCATTTATAGACTAGCAAAAGATGAATTCATCTAAAGATTTTAAAGAATTTAGCTTTGTAAAACACAATTTAACCTAAGAACAAACCTTTTTGTAAAAAAAAGTGTAGAAGCTGAGTGTGACTAATTTTATTAAATGTTGAAAAGCTTCATAGCTTAAGCATCCTTACCTATTAAAGATTCTTGTTTCTACCCACCACTTTTTGAACTCGATAGAAAAATATGCTTATAGTTTCTTTAACATACATAAATCATTCAATTCTTATTGCCTTTATTATAGACTTAAAATTTTTCAAAAAGAAAATTAGGGTTCACTTTTGTGTACAAAGAACAATAGGAGGCATGTTAAAAGATACACTTGACCTTCTCACTATACGATAGTGCCTACATGACAGGAAAAAGTGTGTCCAAAATATCTTCATGTGTAACAAGAATTTGAGGATTTCAATATTTAGATAGGATCAAAGTAGAGTATTGCTAGTAGAAATTGTTTCTAACCTTAATAAGCACACAATTTTCACTGTGTCGGTAGAGCCCAATTGTGTTCTTTGTATATTTTCCTCCTTATAATCTTCTTCTATTTTAACTTTTTGTTTTTTTTTCACACTGATTTATGTTTTGAATTCTTTAAAAAGCTTACACCTCATTGCATGCAGGAAATATTCCGCAAACAAGTTTTTCTTTTTTTTTGGAAGACATTGCATGTTTAGAAAATTGCAATAGGAGACATGTAGCTCTCTTCCTCAAACGACAATTGCCATTTCGGAAAATTTCATGTAATATTTGTACTAACAAAGAAAAAACTACTGACAAAATGGGAAAATATTAATTTGTATATATGACATCACATAATTTTAATACATCTTCTAAGCTATAGTCCAAACTGTTATAATTTAAAATGACACTATTCCCAATGAGACCATTAATAGTTTGGAGAAGTTTGATAACTTTAATCTCCTGCATTATGGCAAGGACTAATAAATTAAAAATTAAATGATACTCTTTAATGTCAATACTATTTTAAAATCAAATTAAAAAAATTATAATTGGTAGATTAGAAGTTGTTTAACAAAAGAATGCATAAAATGTCACAATAATACTTAGCCTATCTCGAAGTTTTAAAATTTTATGTTAAAAAGTATATTTCTTAGACATTGGGTATTAGACATCCAAGCCACAAAATTATAAGGATTTTGAAGAAGAAAATAAATTATGTTTCAATATTGAAATATATAAAGCATATTAATTTAATATCAAGAGTTGGATGGAATAATTATTTTGTATTATATTTATAGATGATCTACTATAATATCTTAAAATTAGTACATGAACGTAAAGATAAAAATCACATGTTGGGTGATGCAATGCAAGACAGGAGAATCTCCAAAGGATATGTCTTAGGCCCCAACAAATAACCACACAATGGAAGATAAACAACAATGCAAGATTTGAAGCCAAGTCACAATAATTTATTCATAGATATAACTGATTTCATGCAATGTGTCGGGCTGTAAGGCCTTCTCGATTATAGTCAAATACAAAGCAAGTAATAGTCATTGGAGTAATGAATGTGTTTCTTATTGTATATCTATTTATTATTTATTTTAACAATATGGAGATGAAAAAGGAAAGTATATTTAACATGTGGACTTTCTATTATGGAAAAATTATTCACCATTATTATGTTGGTATCTCTAACCATTATTGTCTATTAGTGTCAACCACTTAGGCATTTACAAGGCAGATTTCAGGGGTCATCACTACGACCCAGCTGCTTGATATAAGACGAGTCATGTACATAAGAAAATATGTACTTAGCTCTATAGGAGTCAACTAAGTCTATGGTCACCGAGTATTTTCTATATGAACCAAGCTCAATAGCAACCCAGCAAGTTTAAAGCATACAAGTGTCGAGTGACATAGTTTGTGCCAAGCACTATACAAACCAAGCAACAACAATGTCGAGTGTCAGAAAATAGTAAAGGCCGAGCAATGTGGAGTTTGCATAAAAGTCAAGAATGGAGCACTATGCGTCTACATTTATTGCTTCAGCTTATTAATCTTATAATGCACAAATTTTGCATAACAACTTGCATTATATATGGTAAGAATTTTCTCATGTATTAGCTATTTCATTTGATAGATAGCTTTATTTGTAGGAGGATAACAAATTACTGACAATGGCATTCTCACTTTGTCTTTGCTCACCACATTACTATGTAAAACACTTGTACTTTCCATTGCTCCAAATTCTTACGACGAAAAAATAATATACATTCTCTTGGAACAATATACAATCACAAAAACATCAGTTTACATCGTTCCATTTATTTTTAATTTCTCCCACTATTCATTCATTTTTCCAAACAAAATTTGGAATAAAAATTTAGAGTTTATAAGCATATGATTCTGGTAATAGAGGTTTATCATAAATAAAAAAAGGTAACAACAAAAAGTTATGTGTTCAGTTCTTATCATTTATATGACAATAGAATTATTGCCCTCTTATTGATGGGGCCAATTTTTATATTATAGAAGCAAAGATATCTTATTTCTTAAAGATAGAATATGTTTCAAATAGCTATGGATGTTAGTTAAACTCGAGGTAAGACATAAATTATTCTCTCTACATTATGCTGCTGGTTCGTCCACCCTTGGTGGTGGTTCTACCTGGCTAGAGCACACTTCTTCCAAATGGTCTTTCTCTTAAGTATAAGAAAAAAAATTCTTATTACATAAAGTATGAAAGGGCCCAAACCTTAATAGTAAAAAAGACTACTAGAAAAATTTGTTAATAATATATTATCATTTCTCTTATTATTAGTAATTCATTATAACTTTATTTATTTTTGTTAGTATTTGATGTGGATGAATAATACGTAGTTCTCGCTCTTTCAAGGGTAAGTCTCTTAAATATTATAATATTATATTATATTAAGTTGAATAGGGAAATGCTATGGCTATGTCTAGTTATTTATTTATTTGTATATTTTAAAAATTGTACAGTATGTATATTATATTATATATATATACATTAGATGAAGATGAATAAATTATATATATACAATTTATTTTAACATTTTTTATAAACTATTCTTTACAGAATTTGAAAAATTATTGGAGAGGAAAATATAAAAAAATATGTTGTGTTTTAGTATAAAAATTATTTATTATTATTTTTCTCTTTTAAAATGTAAATAATATAGGAAATATATGGATAAAATAATAATATGAAGTTGTTTAACAACTCAAAGAATGCATAAAATATTACAATAATACTTAGCCTCTCTCAAAGTTTTAAAATTCATTGTTAAAAGTTATATTTCTTAGACATTGGATATTAGACATCTAACATACAAAATGAAAAGGATTTTGAAGAACAAAATTGAAGAAGCATTGTACACTAAAATAAAAATATGTTCAAATTAAATGAAACATTAAACATTTTCTTAGCATGTAGATTTATCTATGTTTGTGTCCTTATTTACATAAGTGGATGTCATTTGAGGAATAATTTTTAAACATATCCTAAAATAAAATTATATATATATAACTTGTTCTTTAGTATCTTGACTATATTCATATCTAAGTTATGTAGATAGAGTAGAAAATAAATTATGTTTCAATATTGCATATCAGTTGCATATCAAGAGTTGGATGGAATAATTATCTTGTATTATAGTTATAGATGATCTACTATTATACCTTAAAATTAGTACATGAATGTAAAGATAAAAATTACATGTTAAGGCAATGAATTTATTTTTGTATATTTATTTATTATTTATTTTAACAATATGAAGATAAAAAAGTAAACTATTTTTACAATGTGGACTTGTTATTATGAAAAATTTATTAACCATTATTATAGTCCATTAGGTTGCATAAATCAAATTTATACCATTAAAAGAATTTATAAGACTTTATAGTTTAGCTTCTTTTTGTGACAATGTACATATATTGTTACGCTAAAAACAAGTATTTAAAAATTATAATTTAATTCAATAAGATGTCAAAAATCTACAAAATTATGGGTAATGTGAAACATATCACACCCTACATGAAAGAATACCCAAATCCATATGTCGTATTCCATATTCTCTAAAAGATGGGTGGATACAAAATCACACCTTTCAAGTCATATGGATATGGACTCAATATAAAATACTCAAGTTACAAATGTATAGAGTAGAGAAGGAAATAGTATGTGAGAATTTTAAGCTAGAAGAACAACTTTCTATACTAATTTTGAGAGGAGGCTAACGCAAAAAAATTTCAAACCATTTGACATTGTTTTTTATTTTTCAAAAAAAGACTATAGTCTATATATATTGATAATAAATAAGTAAGAATAAGTCATATAGGTTCAATTATCAAAATATCACAGAGGAAGAAATAGAGAAAAGTGCCTAAAAAGAGGAAGTAGGAACAACTACTATAGAAGAAAAAAAAGCCTACAACTAGCTATCATGAAAAGAATATTAGAGGGAGAATGTATAAAAAAATGGGAGTAAATTTGAAAGTCTAATGCCAAAATTATCTCAACCAAAAAGCTTCCTAAGGAAGTCAAATGCAACAGACCCAACAATTGTAGAAGTTGAAATAGATAACAACTAGAAAAAAATGGAAAAGAGGAAAGACTATGTATCCATGAAATCTCTTGGTTGAGTGGAAGAGACATTAGTTGGAGCCCTTGAAGATTAAGCATGTCCAAATTCTCTAGAAGAAGTAATCTCACAAAAATAAAGAGGACAACAATAAAGACCAAGAACATGGGCCCCAACATTATCACGAAAATGTTCAATTAAAGAAAATAAGACACAAACTTTTGACTTCAACACCTTGGTCATGGATCATTCCAAATCATCTTCATATATGCAAATGGTCGTATTCAAATACCTAAAATCGAGTGTTTCCAAAGCAGGTTTAGCCACAACATAAACTGAATCATATGGAGACCCCTTTTCCAATTTTTTAATGGGATTGAGACCACCTACACGAATCAAACTTGACCATAACCAATAGATTTCCATACCATCATGAAGAACAGTTTAGGGATAAATCCACCTCTAATAACCTTTCTTATATGTCCTAAGAGATCAACATCATACTGAACAAAGTCCATTGCATTTGACAGGAAAAATTAATCCAATTGGTGTGGGAAAAGAAACCATTTTGAACAAGGAGATAATACTTCATCACCTAAAAAAACCTTAATGCTCAGAGCACACAAATCACAATCCATACAAATTAGAGTGTTATAGGCATCATCAAAGATAATACTCATGAATTGATGAAAATATATTTCTAGGGTTGTCTTATTTAGATGAGATATTGAGAATTTCAAGTCCATTTCTATTAATAGATTTCATCTATATTTTGTTTGTCAAGCCACAAGTAGTATATTATTTATCTATATTTTATCTAGGTTAAGTAGTGAATTGTTATTCAGATTCCACTGCTAAGACCATATAGTTTCAATAAATTCTCAACAAGTTTAGCATTGCTTTCTTTGAAACATGAGTCATTTTTTGCATTAACAACATGTTATGAAAATCATATTGATCCTAGTTCATTATGAGGGGACCAAGCACATTAATTTTGCATGCACTATATTGAAGAAACCATTTAGTTTTAGCCTATTAATTTTTAAAACTCTCAATGTTTTTTAAAAATACAAACAACATAATGGAAACCTCTATTAAAAAACACTTTCTTCAATGGTCTTTGTTATCTCTTATATGTGACCAAATATTTTATTTATAAAAGGACATCAAAATATTGGTGATAGCATTCTCTTTGTTTTCACTCACTGCATTATAGTGTAAAACATACTTGTACATTACAATATTCAAAATGGGCACTATTTCTATTACCATTATAAATTATATTATAATTGATTTAAAACTAAGAGGAGGAAGACGACAAGAAAACAAGAAAGTTCTAATAAAAGAAAGAAAATCATATCATGTAAGCATAAATGTAATACAAATATCAAACCTCCAAACTATGAGGATTGGAGATTCCATACCTATTATTAAAAATTAAATATATTTATTTAAGATATATTAAGTAATTTACATCACACATGAATTCTTCTTGAATCTTTTCATATTGATATTGACATGATCTAAAAATATATATGTTATAATAGACCAATTATGATCTAAAATAGTAAAATTGTAGTATATGACACATCAAACATGATCTACATCAATGTTTGATGTTAACAAAATAGGTCACTGAGAATATTAAGATTTCATGTAGATGAAATATTTTTTAATTTTTTTTAAAAGAGGGGTAAACACTTTGACCTGGAGCTATGAACCAGTGAGGTCACAAAAGGGAGATCTCATCCCCATTAGATTTGAACCTTGATGGCATGGATAACAACTCAACAACTAAACCATCACAATATGCCAATATTAGCTCACGTAGATAGAATATACTTAGAATACGAATCTATTATTTTCTTATTAAGATCATCATTTTTATTTATACATTAAATAATATTAAAAGATGATGATACCACAATTTGAAAACTTCACCCACTTAAAAATCTTGGATCTAATTATCAATGCAAGATAGACTCACTGAAATTTAACCATAAATCTCTCTTCCCTGGTCTAACTTTTTATGCGTCTACATTCATTGCTTCAGCTTGTTGATCTTACGGAGCTTAAACTCTACATAAGTCTTGGCATTATATAGGGGAGGATTTTTCTCATCTGTTAACTCTTTTAGTGGGCCAATTACTTTTTTTCCAGGAGGAGTACAAAATACTGGCCATGACATTCTCACTCTATTTTGTTGGAAAACTTAATGCAGTGTTGAAGTTTGCCCCTTGAGCCAAACACTCACCTACCACCTCTGACGCCCAGAATAGATAGAAAACATCAATACGGTAAGTGAGATTTTTGAATTTGGAAATGAGAGGGGAAAACGTTTTAGGTCAGAAGACAAAAGGAATTTTTTCTACATTCATTATCATCAAGTGCAGATTAAGCAGATCAGAGAGAAGTTGCAGAGCTGAGCAGAGAAGGAAGAAGGAAAGAAGATTGTTTCTGTAGTTGCACGTGCTTCCCTTGTTCACTCTGTAAGTTTGTTGTTATTTGGTTTTGCCCTGTTGAAGCAATGATTGCTCCAGGCACCTTTGTATGCAGCCATTAGAGTTGCAGGTTTAAAAGTTCATTGAAGTTTGAAGTATTATCAGTTTGGGGTTACTTTAGGGTATTCTGGTTGAAGCCGAATGCTCCCACATTTTGTAATAGTTTAATGAAAGATTGAATAGAAAGCAAGCAAGCATACTCGAATCTATTGATCTTCCCTTGTATGTTGCATTTGAGAAATTTGTTTGAAAGCTTAAAGCTTTGACTCTCTGGTTTTTATGGTGAATGCATTCATGTTGGAATTTTCTAAGTTATAAACTTTAGTTGGCGTCATGCTCACTCGACATCTATTGTTGCCAAGAATTTCCTTTGTGAGCCGAGCATACTCGGCATTTGCTGCCAAGCTCCTCTTTGTGCCGAGTTCACTCGGCACCTGTTGCCTGTCACTTGGCACCTTCAAGTGTCGAGCAAGTGCCAAGTAATATCTGGCACTCGGCACCTTCCTGTGCCGAGCACTTTTCTTCAAGTGCCGAGCAACTTGCCACTCGGCACATTCACTTGCCGAGCAAAACTGGCACTCGGCAATTGTGAGTGCCGAGCAAAATTTTTAGGGTTAGGGTTGCAGTGTTAAGTTTAAATTTTTACATTAATATTTCTCACATAGTATTAGAGCTTTGAGGCCCCACATCCAAAGTTAGTTAGGGCATTTGTTTTTTCTTGGGATATTTGACATGGCAGGAGATCCAAGAAAGATATGGCAGCAGCCACGATCATTTAATGGACAAAATTATAATACATTTGCAAAGATGATGAAAACCATTATGGTTTTTCAATGATTTTTGAGAGTTTGTGGTCAATGGATTCAATGATGTGACTGATCCGACTCAGTATGCTGCCCTCACAAATGCATAAAAGACTCATTTAAAAGAGTCAAGGAGGAAAGATACAAAAGCATTAAGTTTGATTGAAGCAGCAATGACAGAGACTATATTCCCTAAGATTGCAGCAGAAAATTATGCAAAGGAAGCATGGGATATCCTTGAGACAAACTTCAAGGGGACTGATAAAGTCCACACAGTTAAGCTACAAAACATAAGGAGGGAGTTTGAGAACCTTCAGGTGAAGGAAAATGAATCAATTGCAAACTTCAGTTCAAGGACCTCCAATGTGATTAACCAATTGAAGTCAAATGGAGAAGACTATCAAGAGCAAAGGATAGTGGAAAAGATATTGAGGAGTTTACCTCATAAATATGACCATTTGGTCATGACCATAAAAGAGGCAAAAGACCTCACTACTTTGACAATGGATGAGTTGATGGGTTCTCTTCAAACCCATGAGTATAGGATCAACAGATCTACTTCTTCATCTTCTCAAGAGAAAGCATTCAAGGCTCAGAAAAATCCAAGAGGAAGGGGGAGAGGAAGAAATGTCTCAGGTAGAAACTCCAGAGGTAGAGGCTGAGGAAATGGAGGACAGAGAAATGTTGCAGCAGAAAGCTTAGGAAGAGCAGATGGAGCAAGTAGCCCACAAAATACTTCAAGAGGAGGTAAGAAAAACTACAACTCAAATAAGATAATGTAGAATGCTACTACTATTGTAATGTCCCCATTTTTGGCTGACCTCATGTAGCATTCCAAATTTTCCTATCCTCGACTCTCATAGGAAAATGGTGTGGAGAGAGAGTCAATTATGCGGATCAGATGGTCATATTTTGCTCTTGAAGAAGTGTTAAGAGGTTATATTTCATTATTATGTGTTATCAGGGCCTACATGTTATAATTTTAAGTTGAGTTGCACTTTTTATTTTATAAAATTACTTTATTATAAAAAGTGCATCATAATGAGGTTTTATAAAGGATGTTTCTAGAAGTTCTAGCAACTTCTTAGAAAAAGTGAATAAATAGAGGGTTGGGCCTCTCATTTGGACATGCTTGGATTTGAGATTTCTTCTACTTCTTCCATTGTGGAGCAATTTGTAGTCTCTTGGGTCTGCAAATACTATTCGATCTTTGGGAACGAATCACTCCTCTAGATTGGCTTAACTGATGTAGTGAAATATCTACTGAAGGGTTGCATAATTGGAGTTGGTATTCAGCCATCTCATTGGAACTTCATTGAGAAATTGTTTGAAGGGTTTATTTTGGTTGGAATAAGGGTCTCAGATTTACCCTAGCATTGGTGAAGCATTTGGCAGGGGTTTGAAGACAAAATTTGTGCATTTTCAGAATTGTCAAATCAGGGTTTGGAACCACATAATTGCTCATATCTTCTCAACCCCTTGGAGTTATTTTTTATGGTTTGGTAGGGTTACTACCTAACCCTAGGCGCCCATATTCCTTGCATTTGGGGGTCCCAAAACCCCAGCATTATTTTTATATAGGGGTCGTACATGCTGGCCTGGGTACGGCCTTGCCAGTAGAATCAGCAGCAGCAATTTGGGGGTTCGTTTGGGGGCAGTTTGTGGAGGATTTAGTGTCTTTGGCAGCGGTTTACATCAGACATCTCCAATAGCAATACCAGGTGCACGTATTGAGGTTTTTTTTATTGTCAAAGATGTTGCATACAAATAGTTGAACAGTCAGCACTGTCATTACATTGTTGGTTATCTCTAGTTATTAGTTGTTGTTGTAAACCAGTCATCTATCATATAATCTGAACTGGGTTATTGTCATGTCATAGCATTGCATTGTCAAGGGTTTGATGTATTAGAAGTGCATAGTTGTGACAGTCCCCTAAATCTGATATTGTAAAATCAGTCATTAATGTAGATGCACAGCTCAATCCATTATAATCAGTTGTAATCAGATTTGCATGCATTGATAGGATTGAATATGAAGGTTTATATTTTTTCATCAATCTATATTCATATGCATATGTATTAGACACCACAGTCCTTATATTCTGAAAGTATCAAATCTGAGAGTTTCCATATTCTGAATATTGTTATTGGTACTATTATTGTTCATTACATTACATTTCGATATTGGCATTGTACTTTGTGGTTTCGTTGCACAACAATTAGCCCTATTCACAGCTCTATTCAGTTACATGCCAAGTGTTTGATAAATTGTCTCAGTTCATTTTGAAGGTTTTAGTGGCCTTAATAGTAAGGGTCATTACACTATCATAAATATGGGCATTATGCAAATGAATGCTGGAAGAAGCAAAAAGATTATTCAAGACAAGAAAATGTGGCTGATGTGAATATGGGAAGTGAAAACACTGCCTTCATCATGTGTAATGTTGGTGAAGAAGGAAGCCCTAAGGTTTGGTACCTCGACAGTGGATGTAGCAACCACATGAGTGGTAATGAAACCTTGTTTTCATTTATTGACAAGAGTTTCAAATCAGAAATTAAGATGGGTAACAATGGAACCCTACCAGTTGTGGGCAAAGGATCTATTATGGTCCACACCAAGAAAGGTGAGAAAAGGGAAATACAAAATGTGTATTTCGCCCCTGGTATGAAGCACAATTTGATGAGCATTGGTCATCTCATTCAAAATGGATACAAAGTGCTAATGGAGAATGATAGTTGTGTCATTGATGAAAAAGATGGGAGCAAGAACTTACTTACAACAGTTCAAATGACAAAGAACAGAATGTTTCCCTTGAGGATTGAGACATGTTTCTCATCTCAAGTTTGTGTTGCACCTCCCACACAATCAACTCTAAGGAGTGTGATTGAAGACCCTTCATGGCTATGGCACCTCAAGTATAGTCATCTTGGCTATGCTAGTTTAAATTTATTGTCAAATAAAAGAATGGTAGAAGGTTTGCCACGTGTAGGAAATTCTTGTGACAAGTGTGAGGCTTGTATTTTGGGTAAGCAACATAGGCTTCCCTTTAATTCTAAAAATTCTAGGAGGGCTAGATATCCATTAGAGTTAGTGCATACCGACCTAGTCGGTCCTATGCAAGTTACTTCCATTGGGGGGAGTACCTATTTCATGACATTCATTGATGATTTCAGTCGTAGGACATGGGTGTATTTCTTAAAGAATAAATCTGAAGCATTTGATAAATTTGTAGAATTTAAAGCCCAGGCTGAAAGAGAATGTGGACACTATATCGAAGTCCTTAGATCAGATAGAGGAGGGGAGTAGACCTCCAATTCTTTTGTAAACTTTTGCAGAAAACATGGCATTAAGAAAGAGCTCACAACCACCTATACACCACAACAGAATGGAGTGGCTGAAAGAAAGAACGAGACCATTGTCAAAATGGTAAGGAGCATGATGAAAGAGAAAGGTCTCCCAACTGAATTTTGGGGAGAGGCTATGGCATTAGCAGTTTACCTAATTAATAGGTGTCCTACAAAGGCAGTCCGTGACAGAATTCCAATGGAAGCTTGGTCACGTATAAGATGGACAGTTGAACACTTAAGGGTGTTTGGATGTGTAGCATATGCACATGTGCCTAAAGAGAAAAGGAAAAAATTTGATGACAAAGGTGTGAAATGCATTTTCACAGGGTATAGCCCATAATCAAAGTCATATAGATTGTATGACCCATTGAACAACAAGATGATGCTTTCAAAAGATGTGGAATTTTTTGAAAATCAATCTTGGTATGGTTCAACTGATGAGTCACCAAGCACTTCAAGTAAAGTGCTAATTATGAGTGAAGAGGATGCTGATGAACAACAAGAAGAAGGAGCAAATAGAAGAAAAGGCAAGCAGATTCACACATTGCCGAGCTCCTCTAGGCATGACTGAGTGTCAGTACCGAGTACCAGTGAAGACTGACCAAGTTGGCAATGCAGCAGCAATGAAGATTCTAATCCCACACTCTCCTCCCTGTTACCAAGAAAGACCAAGAGTCTTAGCAAGATATACCAAGATGAAAGGTATGAAGATTATGATAAGAGTGTTAATTTTGCATTATTTTCTCATAGTGATCCAGTATATTTTGAGGAAGCTATTAAGGAGAAGAAATGGTATAATGCCATGGATGAGGAAATAGATGCGATAGAAAGGAATGAGACATGGGAGCTGACTAAATTGTCCCCCAAGAACAATGTGATTGGAGTGAAATGGGTCTATAAGACCAAATGCAATGCTAAAGGCAAGATTGATAGGCATAAGGCAAGGCTAGTAGTCAAGGGCTACAAAAAATAGTATCAGAGAGATTATTTTGAGACCAATGCTCCGGTTGCAAGAATAGAAACCGTGCATGTTGTCATAGCAATTGCAGCCCAACACAAGTGGAAGGTATTTCAAATGGATGTGAAGTCTGCTTTCCTTAATGGTGTATTGAAACAAGAAGTATATGTGGAGCGGCCACCTAGTTATGAAGTTGCAGGTGAAGAGAAGAAAGTATATAGATTGAAGAGAGCTCTTTATGGGCTCAAACAAGCTCCACAGACATGGTACAGTAGGATTGACTCATATTTGATGAGCAATGGCTTTAGCAAAAGCAATGGTGAGCCCGCTCTTTACATCAAGGTAGCAGATGGTAATGTATTGATTGTTGTCTTGTATGTAGATGATTTAATTTTTACTGGTAATAATAAGGCTCTGATTGGTGAGTTTAAAGAGGCCATGAAAAGTTAATTTGAAATGACAGACCTGGGTCTCTTGAAATACTTTCTAGGCATAGAAGTAAAACAAATGCATGATGGCATTTTCATCTCTCAAGAAAACTATGCAAGGCAGATCTTGAAGAGATTTAAAATACAGAACAGTAAGGCAGCCCCCACACCAACCGCAGTAGGTCTAAAGTTGAGCAAGGAAGACTCTAGCAAGAGAGTGGATCCAACATTATACAAGAGTATGGTTGGAAGTCTAATGTATTTGACTGCAACTCGGCCAAACCTAATGCATGCAATAAGTCTGATTTTCAGATTTATGGAAACACCAAAGGATTGCCATTGGCAAGTGGGAAAAAAGATCCTAAGGTATGTGAAAGGTACCAAGGGATTTGGGATTTTGTATACTGCATCAAATGAATTCAATTTGGTAGGTTATACTAATAGTGATTGGGCTGGAAGTTTAGATGATAGGAAGAGCACTTTTGGATACATGTTTCATATGGGATCGGGTGCAATTTCATGGGCATCCAAGAAGCAACCTATTGTTGCTGAATCTACAGCAGAGGTTGAATACATTGCAGCAAATGCAGCAGCATGTCAAGCAATTTGGCTAAGGAGGATCTTGATAGATTTGAATGAAAGGCAAGAGGATGTAACCACAATTTATTGTGACAACGTCTCATCGATTGCATTGTCCAAGAATCCAATCTTCCATGGGAGAAGCAAGCATATTGAGATAAGATATCACTTCATTAGAGAGTTGGTGGAGAATGGAGATATCAAGATGGATTTTTGCAAGTCTGAGTAGCAGCTTGCAGACATTTTCACAAAGTCATTAGGCATTGGATCTTTTGTACACCTAAGAGAGTGTCTTGGTGTAGTTGATGTGGATCAGTTGTGATCCTTGTTTTATTTGGCTCGGGACAAAGGGGGAGTGTTGGAAAACTTAATGCAGCGTTGAAGTTTACCCCTTGAGCCAAATGCTCACCTACCACCTCTGACGCCCAGAATATATAGAAAACATCAATACGGTAGGTGAGATTTTTGAATTTGGAAATGAGAGGGAAAAACATTTTAGGTCAAAAGACAAAAGAAATGTTTTCTACATTCATTATCATCAAGTGCAAATCAAGCAGATCAGAGAGAAGTTGCAGAGTTGAGCAGAGAAGGAAGAAGGAAAGAAGTTTGTGTTTGCAGTTGCACGTGCTTCCCTTGTTCACTCTGTAAGTTTTTTGTTATTTGGTTTTGTCCTGTTGAAGCAGTGATTGCTCCAGGCACCTTTGTATGCAGCCATTAGAGTTGTAGGTTTAAAAGTTCATTGAAGTTTGAAGTATTATCAGTTTAGGGTTATATTAGGGTATTCTGTTTGAAGTCGAATGCTCCCAGATTTTGTAATAGTTTAATGAAAGATTAAATAGAAAGCAAGCAAGCATACTTGAATCTATTGATCTTCTCTTGTATGTTGCATTTGAGAAATTTGTTTGAAAGCTTAAAGCTTTGACTCTCTAGTTTTAATGGTGAATGCATTCATGTTGGAATTTTCTAAGTTATAAACTTTAGTTGGAGCCATGCTCACTCAGCATCTATTGTTGCCGAGCATTTCCTTTGTGAGCCGAGCATACTCGGCATTTGCTACCGAGCTCCTCTTTGTGCCAAGTTCACTTAGCACTTGTTGCCTGTCACTCAGCACCTTAAAGTGCCAAGCAAGTGCTGAGTAATTTCTGGCACTCGACACCTTCCTGTGCTAAGCACTTTTCTTCAAGTGCCGAGCAACCTACCACTCGGCACATTCACGTGCCGAGAAAAACTAGCACTCGGCAATTGTGAGTGCCGAGCAAACATTTTAGGGTTAGGGTTGCAGTTTTAAGTTTAAATTTTTACATTAATATTTCTCACATATTTTTACTCACCACACTGCAATGTAAAACACTCTTGTACTTTCCAACCTGCACCATTTCTATCACCATAAGAAAACGATACAAAAACTTACACTCCAATGCAGATTACTCATATAAAGCACTACTACTCTCACCGTGAGACAAAATACAATCAGATAAAGAGAGAGAAAGTACTAACCTCCAATTGATCTCCAATGTGGACAATGATAGCATTAGGAACATAATCTGCACCAACCCAATGCCCATCTTTGTAGACTTGCAACCCCGGGACTTCATTGGGCACAAGAAGAGTCAATGAACTCATGTCAGTATGAGGTTCTACTCCCAAAGCAAGTTCTAGTTGAGGGCATGGTGGGTAGTAATTGATTTTCATCTCCATTTCCAAATCATCACCAGCAAGCTCCTCTTTCATGGTGTGCTCTTCCACACCGAGGTGAAGAGACAAGGCTGAGAGAAACTTATTCACCACATCCATAAGTGCTTTAGCATATTCATCATTCACCTCCCTACAATAACCATAACCATCACTCATCACCCAAAACATATAAACAAGAATAGATGAACGTAGAACAGAGGAGATAAACAAATGAATGTTAGTAACTGGAAAGAGAGAAAGGAAGAAGAAAAAGAATACATGTAAGAGAGAGGATGGCGAAGCCAGGATTTGAAATCACGTCTGGAAGGAGGCCACAAAACATAGAAAAAGTAGTCAATCCACTCGAGCTTTCCATCAATATTATGGGCCAGTTTTGTTCCATAGCCCTCCAAAATACCAGCTGCCGCATTGTTGGAATACTTCTCCTTCTCCTCGAGGGGAAGATCGAAGAAGTCCTTCCCAACGGACTGAAGGCGTTGGATGAGTTGTTGAGAGATTCCATGGTTCAGCACCTGAAAAAAACCCCACTCACTTGCAGCTCTTCCAATCTCTTCTATGCTTTTGTCACGAGCATTCCCCATCTGACCTAAATCGGCCATATCTATGAGTGGCACTTTCACAGAAGGGCACTCAATGTTTGCACCGGGCCTTTCATGCAATGGCCTTATGAACTCAGCTGGTATGCTTGCAATCCCACTGTCTGCAAGTGATTGCACCCTAACTGGTGCCATTTTTCCTCAGCTTGTTTATTTCATTGAATGCTCACTGGATTATTTATACATGTAAAGGATGATTAATGGGTTGAGGGGCAGATATGAAGTTGAATGTTAGATCAGATCGGTTAAACTCATGTGCAAATGATGAGGACTCTCCTTAGAGAAAAAATTGTGTTGCGTAGATCTACATTGGTAATGCTATTCAACGCACATTTTTAAAAATTCGAACATGTGTATTGAGCTTTCTCGCAACTTTACGTAGGCCCGTATTATCTCCGTATCATTCTCAACTATTTAATATCATTTGCACTTGCCGTCCTCTTACTTCACTATGAGCTGGGCGCTAATCTCCACACAAAATTTATCCAAAGATAATAAAAAGTCGAACATAATTCTTTTTTAGATTCACGAAAGTACTCTGAAATTTTCTCAAAATTCTTGTTGTTTTCAATCATAAAATATATACAGATCATAAACTTTAAAAAAGATTTTTAAAATGTAAATAATTACTTGTGTATTTCTATTTTATTGTGAACAATGGTCACCTTTCCACTTTATTAGGTCCACATATTTTGTTATGTACTCTATTGATGGAGTGGTCTTCATCAAGTAATTCATTTTAGTTTTCATATATGGGAAAGCAAAGTTTAGGTTGAAACATCCTCAAGTAAGAGATAAGATCATAAGGTATCAATTCCACCAAGTCCACTTGAGGAATGATCCCTTATTGTATCAAAATATTTCAATTGACAAGACTTGATTCTTAGTGTACTTGTAAAGAACCATTTAGCTTCATGAGTAATTCAAGTTTAATACTACTTGAATGACCATTTTACCTGTTTTATCAATAATATTTTATTTCGGTCATGAAATATGAAGTTGGGCAAGATTTTCTAAACAAATTAAGGTTTTATTATGTTTGTACTACAATGGGTAGTGGGCATGCAATTCCTCATCTATAATCATTAATACTATTTGACCAATAATGTTGTCTTTTTGTTAAGTATAATTAGACATCTAGTAAAAAGACTATTAAAAGATTGATATTTTTTTGTTTAAAAATAACTATCTTGGATTTTTGAATGAAACACTCCAAATGGTAGTGCTTGGACAAGTGATTTTGTAAGTTAGGGATCCTCTTGAAATTAGTGGTGTGCTAATTGTTCTTCTACCGTTACACTTTTTACATATATAATATCTTAGTATATTCAAGGTACTTAATGATAAAATATTCAATATGTAGTAGAGATAAACAAGTGCAACATAGTGGCTTATTACTTGCCTTTAGCTTTTATATAAATATAGTTTTAATTTAATAAAAAAATTATAATTTATAAAATATTTTAATTGATAAAAATATTAGATAATTATAGTTTTCTATAATGATATTAATCATAATTGAAATTTCATTTTATTTATAAATATAATTTTATATATATATATATATATATATATATATATATATATATATATGTTCTACTTTATATGTGTCATTGATAATATTATATTAGAAATGTATTAAAATATGAAAATAGTAATATTTTTATAATAATATATAATAGTATTTCTTAAACTATTATATAATATATGAAAGATATATTTTTGTATTTTTAATTGAATGACAAATATTATATTATAAAAAATATACAATATTAAAATATAAAAAAATTACACCAAATCATTTACATTAAAAAATATTAAACATTAATTAATCATATTCACCTTAATAAAAACTAACTCTTAAAAATTATTAGTTTTACAATCCCACAGTATAAGAGCTAAATGAACTTAACCAATAAAATCTTTTAAAAAAAAATTTTTAAATTGAAATGTCAACAATCATGCATCTTTCCTATGCAACATATTAGTTAACATATTAGTTGGATAAAAATTAAATTAAAACCAATTAGTAGAAACCCAAAAAAAATTAATCACTAGTTAAACCATAAAATCTAAAAAGTATAACAATAGTACTTAGCCTACTGACAAGTATTAATATGACTTGATTAGTTGTATGTATATTATTAAATGAGATATTGAGAATTTCAAGTCCACTTTTATTAATAGATTTCATGTATATTTTGTTTCTCAAGCCACAAGTAGTCTATTATTTATCTATCTTTTATCTAGGTTAAGTAGGGAATTGTTATTCAAATTCTACTATTAAAACTATATAGTTTCAATAAATTCTCAGTAAGTTTAACATTCCTTTCTTTAAAACATCAGTGATTTTTTGCAATAACAACATGTTATGCAAACCTTATTGACCCTAGTTCATTATGAGGGGACCAAGTACATTAATTTTGCATGCACTATATTGAAGAAATCATTTAGTATTAGGCTATTAATTTTTGTAACTCTCAATTTTTTTAAAAATACAAACAACTTAATGCAAACCTATATTTAAAGAAACTTTCTTCAATGGTCTTTGTTATCTCTTATATGTGACCAAATATTTTATTTATAAAAGGACATCCAAATATTGGTGATAGCATTCTCTTTGTTTTCACTCAGTGCATTATAGTGTAAAACATACTTGTACTTTACAATAGTATTTCTTAAACTGATAATTGTAATAAATGACAATTATAAGTGATACGTTAAATGCAAAGTATAAGTCGATAAATGGAACTATTATAAATAATAATTGTTGAAAAAGATATAAGTAACAACTAAAACAACATTTATTATAAGTGACAATCACACACTTAAATAGATTTTAATTATATAACTAACACATTATAGTTTTGATAAGTATTTCACATAAAGATCTGTCATTTATCAATTTGTCATTTATAATGTGTTAGTTATATAATGTCGCTTATAAACTTCATTTTCATAAATGTTACTTATACAAATGACATTTTTTTATAACAATATAAGCGACAACTAAAACACCATTTTGATAAGCAACGTTATAAGTGTCATTGTAAAAGTAACACATTGTAAGTGATAGATTGATAAATAATAAAAGCAACATCATAAAACTAATACATTGTAAGCAACATTGTAAAACTAACACCTTGTAAGTGACATGTTGATAAATAATAAAAGTAACAAATTCATAAGCACAACATAATTAAGTGACACTTAAGCAAATATTAGTTATACAATAAAATGTCACTTATCCAGTGTTGCTTATTACAATACATTGTCTCTTATAGAAATGGTGTTTAATTTGTAATAATAATTTAGCAACAATTGAAATAAAATTTATTATAAGCGACTGATAATTGTAATAAGCGATAATTGATAAGTGACACTTTAAATGCAATATGTTGATAAATAATAAAACTATTATAAAGGAAAACTTATACATTATAATTTTGATAAGTATGTCACTCAAATATATGTTGCTTATGAATTTATCGCTTGTAATGTGTCATTTATCCATTTTTCATTTATATTATGTTAGTTATATAATGTCACTTAGAAACTTCATTGTTGCAAATGTTACTTATACAAACAACAATTGTTGATAATGATATAACTGACAGTTGAAACACATTTTCATAAGCAACATTATAAGTGATAGGTTTATAAATAATAAAAATGATGAAACATAAGCAAAAATGATATAAATAACATTATAAACTAACAAATTGTAAGCAACCTATTTATAAATAATAAAAGCGAAAAATTTACAAGCGACACATATTTAAGTGACACTTAAACAAATGTTAGTTATATTGTCACTTATAGAAATGATGTTTAATTTGTAATAATGATTTAACAACAATTGAAACAACATTTATTATAAGCAACTAATTATTGTAATATGCGATAATTTATAAGTGACACTTTAACTGCAATATGTTAAATGATAAAACTATTATAAAGGACAACTTACACATTATAGTTTTGATAAGTATGTCGCTCAAATATGTTTTACTTATGAATTTTTCACTTGTAATGTGTAATTTATCCATTTGTCACTTATATTGTGTTAGTTATATAAAGTCACTTATAGAGTTCATTATCACAAATGTTACTTATACAAATGACAATTGTTGATAATGATATAACCGACAACTGAAACACCATTTTGATAAGCAACATTATAAGCGACAAGTTGATAAATAATAAAAGTGACAAAATATAAGCAACATTATAAACTAACACATTGTAAGCAACCTATATATACATCATAAAAGTGACAAATTCATAAGTGACACTTAAACAAATGTTAGTTATATGATAAAATATCACTTATTAAATATTGCTTATAAAAATGGTGTTTAATTTGTAATAATGATATAGCAACAATTGAAACAACATTAATTATAAGTGACTGATAATTGTAATAAGCGACAATGTATAAGTGACACTTTAAATGTTGAGTATAAGTCACTTGATAAATCAAACTATTATAAATAACAATTGTTGATAATGATATAAGCAACAACTGAAACACCATTTATTATAAGCAACAATCACACTTAAAAAAATGTCAGTTATTAACTATCATATTATAATTTTGATAAGTATGTCGCTTAAAATGTGTTGGTTATATAATGTCTCTTATAAACTTCATTCTCGCAAACATTACTTATACAAACGACAATTTTTGATAATGATATAAGACACAACTGAAACACCATTTTGATAAGCAACATTATAAGAGACATTTTAAAAGTAACACATTGTAAGTGATAGGTTAATAAATAATAAAAGTGACAAAAGATAAGTGACATTACAAAACTAATACATTGTAAGCGACATTGTAAAACTAACGCATTGTAAGCAACATGTTGATAAATAATAAATGTGACAAATTCATAAGCGTAACATAGTTAAGCGACACTTAAAAACATGTTAGTTATACAATAAAGTTATTGAAACAATGTCAAAATGAAGAACTCCAACAATAATAGAAAAATTATATAGCTGAAATAGAATATATACCAAGACATGTATGCTCAATTTATCAACAAATGAACTTTAGGAAAAATATGAAAAAAATCAAGATGAGACACAATGATGAACAATACAACCCAACTAAATATGGCTCATCATTTTACATTGAGAATATATCTAAAATGTGCAAGATTTCATTGAAAAAAAAAAACAATACCAAAATTTTTCGTCCCTACCAATATTAGAAAAAAATGATCCGATAAACAATGTCCAAGTTTTAACACAACTAGAGAAATGTTTGGTGTCATTAAAAATTGCATTTTCTCATATCTAGGAATTGGGCTACAAAAAATTGCAAATTGGTTTGACAAGTTCCATCATAAATGCTCTTGTCATTGACATTGTCCAAAATGCTCTACCAATATCACTAGCAAACACTTAAACAATTGTTGTGTCTCTTAAACAATGTTGGCAATATAAGAATTCTTTTCAAAAGGGCATGGTATGACCACATATTATAATGCAAGAATTACTTGATTTGAGTAAGGCAATGCTATACAAAATGGAAAATGTACAAATAAATGATGATTGGTCTAAAACATTAGACATCTACAAAAATGAGAACATCATGGACAATATGAGTTCGAACGATTTAGAATTGCAAAGTGAAATAGAAATTGACAATCCTAATGACATAGTACTACATGGGTACATAGATTCTAGGAGCATCCACAACATGGGTGACAAAATTATTTAATAAACTCCTGTATAAGATTGTATAAATACAAAAACAAGAGCTCTGGGAGAGATTGAGTCCTTAGGGAGTAGATTCATGTTGAGATTCCTAAGAAAGATGTACATCAAAATACAAGATTTAATTATAGAGCTTTGTTGTAAATCCACTTAGAGGATTCTTCATAACTACAATTTGACTTTTCACTTTTGCAAATTTATAGGTCGATATTGTTATCTTTGAAAATCAAGAAGTTTGTTTGCCAATTTATATTTGCAATTTTATGGTCAACTGAACTAGAAAAGAGAATCAATTAAGAAGCTTGTTTGCCAATTTAGGTTTGCAATTTTATGGCCAACTGAATTAGAAAAGAGAATCAATTAATGTTATGTAATGAAATTTCTTTTGATTTTAATAACCCTTCTTTAATTTTCAGTGCCAGGAATATTCAATCCTTGGAATCCAAGGTGTTTAAATTCAATGGAAATTTTTTTATGAATGAAAATCATAATTACATCTTGGAAAGCTACTCCTAGGCAGCAACTTTAAAGATGCTAGAGATAGAACATGATATCTAAATATGAAAAAGAGATACATAAAACTTAGTATGTAGATATTACTCTCAGTGTTGAAAGGAAAAATGATGTTATATATAATGTATAAAAAATAATACATTTGTTTAAATATTTTATAAAAATTGAACTTATTATATTTAAATTACAAGTATTATATTTAAATTATTTACCAATAATTGTAGACTTTGACCTCTAAAAATTAAATAAAAAATTATGTATACATTTGTGATTACAACTTAATAACAAGTCTCATATTGGATTCCAAATTTGTAATATCTCATACAATGACATACCCTTACACAAAATTCTTGCTTGTGTACTCGATAATCAGCAAAAATTAGAAATCAATCTTCATATTTATGTTGCTATTTTGATTTTTGTGACCTTTTTCTTAATCTATTGTGTAGGTACTTCGCTATTTTGATTTAGGTGGCATTTTCTTTGTTTCTACAATTTGTATCTTGTTATTTTGATTTGAAGGTCATATTTAGTTAACATAGGAGATTTAGAGATAGGTTTGAAGGGCATGCGAGATATGTAAAAGTGGGGAAATTATAAAGAAAGTAATATTTAAAACTTTTTTTGAAATTATTTTAAGAGTGAACTTAATAATATTAAATTATTATCTTGATCACAATATTTCATTTTTATTAGGTTTAAAAGTAAGGAAATTATAAACAAAGTAATGTTTTTTTTTTTTTTAAATTATTTAAAGAGTGAACTTTTATTTAATGTTTTTAAACATCTATTTACTTATATTAGAGACAACCTAATAGTAAATTCTTATCTTGATCACAATATTTTATTTTTATTCTAAAATGCTCTTTAAAAAACTATTTTAGAAATCTATTTATTTTTATGTTTTAAAAATATTAAATTTAAATTTAAATAAATCTAATTTATATTTGTATTAATAATTTCAATTTCTATAATAAGATAAATAATAATTAAATTTATTTATAAGTTGGTATAAATGACACATGCAATTGTACAAAAAAAATTATTGATTGTGTAATGATAAATAAAGTATTATTTTTTAAATAACAATTTAGATTTTGTAAGATAAAATATTTATTTTAATTTTACATCTACTGATCTAATCAATAAATTTAACTATAGATAAATTATATTTACACTCTAAATTCTATTGATTAAAAATTAGAGAATAATAATAAGAAGCATTTATTGTAGTAAATAACAACTGTAAATATCTATCAATATAAAAGATGAATATAAAATATTAATACAATATACATTAAAAATGTTAATGGCCAATCATAAATTAAAAATTTCTAAATTTTTAACTTTTGAAAGTCTTTGAATTTGTCCACAAAATTTAATTGTGTCATACAACTGAAAACATTAGTTCATATGTAGGGACTACAAAAAGGCAGCTTTATGGCTGCATTAAGTAATTCATGGTATTAATTATCTACAAAAAGGCACCTTTATGGTTGCATTAAGTAATTCAAGATGTTAACTATATTATCCATCATGCTAAATATCTTATCTAAATCCTCATTAACTATTGTCAGTTGATGCAGCTCCACCATGATATAAGCTTTTCCATTTACCCATGTAATTCTAGGCTCCCACGACACCGGCAGCACGGTGTCGCCGGATAGGGTCAGCATTTCAAGATGCAAGTAGGCTATCTCACTTTTGAATATACAATAGCCTAAACCGAGATATCAATTCATTGTAAAACATGTAATTAGCTGGCGAAAAATACATTTCAATTTGTTGTTTAGACGTTCTCTCTATCTTTAGGGAATCAATGCTCAACTTGACACAATTCAACAGAAAACCCTATACGAGTACTTGAAATGTGTGTTAAAAGGATTCTGAGGAATATAACTATTGGTGCTTGACGATTTCATAGGTTATCTTGGAAGAAAGACTATGACTTATGTTTGGAATGTGATCTCAATCTTGTTGGTAAATAGATTTGTCACTTAGAAAATACACAATTTAGCCCAATGGAGTGTGTGGCAAATCAATATCTCCAATAGTTGGATAGGCCCTTAATATCTGACCTTCCTCTATGTTTAGAGGGGCAGCTCCCTTGTAAGATAAAATTTTGTATTTTTCAATAAAGATGAATAGAACTTAGAAAATAAAAAGGAAACCATTGATAGAAAATGCACCACATGACTTCAATGTTTCGATAAAAACACTGTAAACTTTTAATGAAAGTAATCAAGAACTATGCTTGACAGCTATCACTGACACAATGTTAATTCAGTGATTCATGAATACTCCCACCATACCATGAAAATATTCATATGATGAATCAACACTTCAACAATTCAGATTCATTAGAAAGAGAACACCAAATGTACTTTCTTTTATTTCTTACCACCAAGAACGTAAGAAATGACCGATTACAAGAATAATTGTACACACTTTCCAAAAATTACATTGTTATCAGAACATAAGTGTTCCCTATCCCCAAGTCCAAAAAGTCCCTTGTTACATTGAGATTCATGAATTTATATGTCATTCTAGCTTAACTAAATTCTTCGATTCATAACCACTAAAAAAGTTAGAGTTTGGAGTTTGGAATGCATTTGAAAACTAACTCTAACTTTGACTCATATGAATGAAAAATCTAGATCCTAACTCTAGTTACAATAAGTGACATGATCACTTTTACATGATAAGTAACATGATGACTATGGATTTTGTGCAAAAAATAGAAGAGTTGATTTATGATAGGTTGCACCCTGCATCTCTCAATACAAAGATTGTAGATTCTCCAATAACCAACCTCTTTACAAATGTACTCCTTAATTGTATCATTATCATTATCCATTTTAATAGTAGATTGCATAACCCTTTCATGAGGATCCTTTGGTCAACTTGGGTAACCTTCTTACAATCTCCAATATAATTCAGCATTATCACCAAGAAAAGATCCCCAAACAGCGATGCCAGGTTTCATTTGCATTTTGTTGATCAAATCTTGAGCCTCATTCAATTGCCCAGCATGTCCAAGGAGATCAACCATGCAGCCATAGTACTTCAATGCAAGCTTTATTTGTAATCTTCTACTTCCATTACCCACAAAGCCTCCATGGCTACATGCAGAAAGAATACCAAGAAAGGTGATATCATCTGGTCTCTCACCATGGCACTCCATAGCATCAAAAATTTGGAGGGCATCATTGCCATAACCATGCATGGCATACCCTGCAAGCATCACATTCCAAACAACAATGTCACAAATATGCATTGTGTCAAACATCTTGTGTGCCTTGTCTACTCTCCCACATTTGGAATACATGTCTACAAGAGAATTGCCAACATATGCATCTGAGTGAAAACCAATCCTAATTATATGCTCGTGGATCTCGTCATCCCAGTGGAGAGATGTCAGATTTCCACAAGTTGGAAGGATACTAGTAAAAGTGTTAGAGTTTGGCTCTGTAATATTTAATTTCATATGTTGAAAACTTTCTAAAGCCTTTTCAAATTGCCCACTCTGTGCATAGCCTGCAATCATTACATTCCAAGAGACAATATCTATTAGATTATGAAGCTCCATTTTGATAAGGAGGACTGTCAAATTGGTACAAGCTGGAAGAATTCTATGAAAAGTTTTAGCATTTCCCTTCACAACTGATTTAACTAGACCTTCTGATGGTTTATTTGCAATGCATGATGCCTGCCAACTTGGTAATGATCTTATATTGGCAGATTTGAGTTGTTACAGTGGCAATAATTTATTGTTTCAAGCAATCACTTTCTACACCAGTGGCTTGCACATTCTCAAACCACACCCCTACTCTACATATTGTAAATGCATGTCACTTTAAATGAGACTACCATTTTGCCTTTAGAAATTCAATCAAATAGTTGAATGTGTCTCCATCTATTTGGAAGCTTTCATTCTCATTCTTGCATTGCTAAGAGTCAATGTTATTCTTGATTGAGACACATTCAATCAAATAGTTGAATGTGTCTCCATCTATTTGGAAGCTTTCATTCTCATTCTTGCATTGCTAAGAGTCAATGTTATACTTATCTAATTACACTTTCAACTGAGCAAACCAAGAATCAATGAAGATAGCCACGCTGTCAAAAAAATTGAGTGAGATACTTTGTAAAATTGTTCACATGTGTTATTACTACTAATATCGAAATTATCACTATGAAACCGCAAGCATTTCATTCACAATAGGCTTCATGAGACACAGGTTTGATGATCCTTTTGTATCCGCACAAGGATGTTCATGGGATAAAAGAAATCAATGATTCATCTCTCCATATTTCTCATATGCTTCTTTATCTGTGACTGTGCCTTTACTGAAATCTCACTTTACTTTGGCATCGAATATTGTTTTGTCTACGTTCTTCATTCTTCATTGCTTTCATTGATTTCACTAACTTCAATATTCTGCCAGAGGAAGAGTAGACATGCATTGAAGAAGGATTTTTAGCCTAATGAAGACTTTCTAATTTTTATTCCTCTACTACTTGCATCTTTACATAGGTTCCATATACTAGTTATTCAAAGTTGGTGTTTGGCTTCAAAAGTTTGGGTTAGGATTAGGTTAAAAAGTTAGAGTACATAGTGAGAGAGTATTTTTGTACATGGAGAGAGAAGGATTTTGTGAGAGAAGGCAAACCCAAACCTAGACTTCTCTCTAAAAGTTTGAGTATGTAGAGAGAGGTAGTATGGGGAGAGAGAAAATGTCGAAGGAGAGAAGGAAATCTAACTCAAACCTGAACTTCTCTCTAGAAGTTAAAGTATGGGGAGAGAGAAAATGTTGAAATAGTGGAAAATAATTATTCTCTCTCTCCATCTCTCCATTAATTAAATCAATTAATTCTCTCTCTGATAAAATTATATGAGCAATAGCTGGCTCTATCTTGGGACAAGGACCGTGTAGGACACTGAAAGAACCCAGAGTTAAGAAAGAGCAGTGTTTTATCAAAAGGGCTATAGAATCACCCCAAAAGGAGATAAATCCAAGAAAAAGGGACTAAGCACAACAAAATTGGGAACACAAAAAAATAAAAAATAAAGGAAGACACGACAAAAACTCCTAACTACACTATGTCAAGGCAGGTCTCCCTACCTCTAGTGACTCAAGGTATAATCATACAAATCCATTCACTGGCTAGGGGAAATAAATACCATGCCATGCTAACACGTAGAAAATTTCAGATTCATGTAGACTCAAATATAAGATGGTTCATGGGAATCCAATTCTGAGATTTCTAGCATGTTCCACCTCTGTAGAGAAAGGGATGCATCCAAATAACCAAGCTTCATCAAAAATCTTAGATTTCAAAAAAAAATCTGCTTCCTATGGCATGTCATTGATGACTTCCTTTTCAAAGAATTGAAGTATAAGATTCTCGAGTTTTTGAATACATCTCTAATCTTCTCCTTTACTTGGTGAGCCCTCTACTTGAATTTCTAGTGATCAATCATCATGGAGTCCTAAATTCATTTCTGACACTAGATAATCATGATTTTCCATTGGCATGATCATGGTTGAATCTTCTATAAAATTATTCCAACTGGAATGCACATCCATGTTATATTGACTCTTCTCATGAGCCATTTCTTCTTCCTTATCTTCCAAAAGATCATCTTGAATTTTTAGGCATTTCTTAGTTACATGGGTACCATCTTCAACATTGTGGGCCATAACTTCAATTTTCATCCCATTAATATCAAAATTTTCCATCTGAAGGACTTTCTAATGGTTAAGATGAGAAGATACCAAACTTCGTATGGGATTGCCTTCATACAATCTATGACGCAAAGCAACCTCTTGAGTTATAGCCATTGAACCTTGTCCTTGAACACTTATTTGAGAAGCATCAATAGAAATGCCTTCATCTAGAAATAAAGGATTAAAGTAAACACTTTCTCTATAGAGGAAATTACCATCCAAAGCTTTTGAGCACAAACTTGGGATAAGAACATCATTAGAGTTTTCTTCATTAGATTCCTCCATGAGATTACCTACTAACTCATTACTTATTTTATCATGGTTATTCTCCTCATAGAATCTCTTAGACATAGGATCTCCTATTTGATGAGAAGGCTCAAAAAGAGGATTTCTTTGTCCTTCGAATGATCCATAGGATTTTAATTCCACTTCCATTGAATTAGAGGAACTTGTTGTCATATCCATATAGCTTTCATTTTCGACATGTTCAATAATATCTATGTCCTTTTGAATCATTGATTCTTCCCCATGATATATTTCATGAAATGCGAAAGGTTTATAGTCTTGTTGCATGCATGATAAAGAATGAAGGCTAGATGATTCATCTTCTTCTCCTTGAAGTTGACTTTTAGCTTTTTCATCAACCAATCTTTTAATCACAAGTTCATCGATGTCATCAAATATAACGATCTTCATTTCCACAAGAAAAGTAGATATTTGTAGAGGTTCATTGGTGCTTTTATCTCTATCAATGGTAGTGGTTCTAGTTAGTGCCATAACATCTGAAGTATTGATGTTGTCAATAGATTCATCACCTTGAATGATCATGGAAGGATGACCAGGAAGATCTTCTCCACATACGAAGTCATCATTTGAAGCAATGAGGCACCAAGTAGGAATAAAAGTGGTATAAAAATTTTCTTGATCCACATTTACATCTTCTTCAATTGTATGTTGCATAGTTTCTTGATATTTTGTTTTTTCTTTCTCTTTCTCATTTGGATGATTGAATAGTTTCTCCTGGGTTTGGAAATTTTCACAACAATGCCTTGATACATTACTAGACCCTCCTTCTTCTATAGGCACCATTTCTCAACCATCTCCTTGATTAGACATAGAATCTTTGTCCTCTTTCATGCATGAAGATTTAGATGAGACATTTGGATCTAGTGATGTTCTCTTATCAAGAAAATAATTCTAGCAGGGGTGTTCTTTCTCAAGTTCTTGCAGTGTTTGAAGTAAAGAAGGATGTACTTTATCAAGATCTGGGCACGCATTGTTGTAGAAGCTTTTTAAAAACTTAACCTAATTGGGATCAATGGAAGTATGATTTTGATGAGCAATAGGGGTAGGTGTTGGGCTACTTTTCTGACCACAATTATCTGTACTTGATTCACATGAACCATTTTTCTTATCAAAGTTTTCCTTATAATTATAGGTGGAATTTATTTCAGAAAATGATTTTGGTTTGTGAGAGAAAAAATGATTATCCTTTCCAACTTTTTCATTTATCTTTTGTAAGGTTTGGAGCAAGGATGGATGGATCTTTTATGGATCTAGTTTCTGTCCACCATAGAAACTCTTCAAGAAGCTAGCTTGCTTGGGTTCAATGAAAATCTAATTTTGTTGAGATATAGGTGCATGAGAGACATTTTTAGTAATCCTCATTGCAAATTTAGATGAAGCACATTTTTCAGCAAGGCCTTCTTTATCTTTATATGTTGAACCTGTTTCCAAGAAGGATTCTTGATCATGAAAAAGAAAACCATAATCCTTTCCATATTCTTCTTCTATCTTTTGAAAAATTTGAAGTAAGTGGGGATGAACCATTTTAGGATCTAGCCTCCTGTCACCATAGAAATTCTTCAAAATTCAACTTGCAAAGGCTCATCGGTAATCTATTTTTTGGGATATGAAAATTATTCATCATCATTGTCACTATCACTGTTGCTTTCAACTTTTCCCTTGTACCAAACCATGATTCTAAATTTCCACTTTTAGATAGAGTTGCTGATAATTAATCTTTAAAATAGAGTTGCCAACCTTCATTCAAGGGAAGGTACTTTTTATCAACTATGTTACTAGTTATTGTTCACCTAATCTTGGATGTGACCAAGATTTTGCCTATTTCTTCTTGGAATAGCAACTATTCTTTCGATCACCACAATGTTTTGACCAATAGGAGCTCTTCGCAAGATTTTCTCGAATTCTTCTTCTTCTTCTAGAATTTGATTCACCCGATGGTATTGTTGAGCAATTTGTCTACACCTCCAAGCTAGAGTGTTTAAATCTAAAATAATATCTTCTTGTGTGTCTTAGAAGCCAAGATTCAGTTGTAGAACTGGAAACAATTTCTCATGTGGCAATACCATCTTACTTCATTACAAGTGAGTGATTAGTCTTTCTCATTTGATTCCCCAATAGAGTAGCCAAAAATCTGTTGGTAAATAGACTTGTCACTTAAAAAATACACAATTTAGCCCAATGAAGTGTGTGGCAAATCGATTTCTCCAATAGTTGGATAGGCCCTTAATATCCAGCCTTCCTCTACATTTAGAGGGGTGGCTCCCTCATAAGATAAAAAAAATTATTTTACAATAAAGATGAATAGAACTTAGAAAATAAAAAGGAAACCATTGATAGCGCATGTACCACACGACTTCAATGTTTCCATAAAAATAATGTAAATTGTTAATGAAAGCAATTGAGAACTACATTTGAGAGCTATCACTAACATAATGCTAATTCAGCGATTCACAAATACTCATATGATGGATCAACACTTCAACAATTCAGATTCATTAGAAAGAGAACACCAAATGTACTTTATTTTATTTCTTAGCACCAAGAACGTAAGAAATGACTGATTACAAGAACAACAACTGTACACACTTTCCAAAAATTGCTTTGTTATTAGAACATAAGTGTTCGCTGTCTCCAAGTCCAAAAAGTCCCTTGTTACATTGAGATTCATAAATTTATATGTCATTCTAGCTTAACTAAGTTCTCGGGTTCGTAACCACTCAAAAAGTAGAGTTTGGAGTTTGGAATCCACTTGAAAACTGACTCTAACTCTCCTCATATGAATGAAAACTATAGAACTTGACTCTAGTTACAATAAGTGACATGATCACTTTTACATGATAAGTAACATAATATCTATAGATTTTGTGCAAAAAATAGAAGAGTTGATAAGTTACATTCTGCATCTCTCGATACAAAGATTGTAGATTCTCCAATAACCAACCTCTTTAGAAATGTACTCTTTAATTGTATCATTATCATTATCCATTTTAATAACAGATTGCATAACCCTTTCATGAGGATCCTTTGGTCAACTTGGATACCCTTCTTACAATCTCCAATATAATTCCGCATTGTCACCAAGCAGAGATCCCCAAACAGCAACGTCAAGTTTCATTGGCATTTTGCTGATCAAATCTTGAGCCTCATTCAATTGCCCAGCATGTCCAAGGAAATCAACCATGCAGCCATAGTGCTTCAATGCAGGCTTTATTTGTAATCCCGAGTCATGTGATCAAAATATTTACTTCCATCATCCACAAAGCCTCCATGGCAGCATGCAGTGAGAATACCAAGAAAGGTGATATCATCTGGTCTCTCGCCATGGCACTCCGTAGCATCAAAAAGTTGGAGGGCGTCATTGCCATAACCATGCATGGCATACCCTGCAAGCATCACATTCCAAACAACTATGTCACGAATATGCATTTTGTCAAACGTCTTGTGTGCCTTGTCTACTCTCCCACATTTGGAATACATGTCTACAAGAGCATTGCCAACATATGCATCTGAGTGAAAACCAATCCTAATTATATGCTCGTGGATCTCCTCATCTCGGCGGAGAGATGCCAGATTTCCACAACCTAGAAGGATACAAGTTAAAGTGTTAGAGTTTGGCTCTGTAATATTTAATTTCATTTGTTGAAAACTTTCTAAAGCCTTTTCAAATTGTCCACTCTGTGCATAGCCTGCAATCATTACATTCCAAGAGACGACATCTATTAGATTATGAAGCTCGATTTCCATAAGGAGGACTGTCAAATTGGTACAAGCTGGAAGAATTCCATCAAAAGTTTCAGCATTTCCCTTCACAGCTAATTTAACTACACCTTCTGATGGTTTATTTGTAACGCACGATGCCTGTCAACTTGGTAATGATCTTATATTGGCAGATTTGAGTTGTTGGATTTGCAATAATTTATTCTTTCAAGCGATCACTTTCTACACCGGCGGCTTGCACACTCTCAAACCCACCCCCGCTCTCTATATTGTAGACGCATGTCACTTTAAATGAGACTACCATTTTGCCATTAGACATTCAGTCAAACAGTTGAATGCGTCTCCATCTATTTGGAAGCTTCCATTCTCATTCTTGCATTGCTGAGAGTCAGTGTTATGCTTATCTAATTACACTTTGAACGGAGTAAACCAAGAATCAATGAAGATAACCACGCTGTCAACAAAACCGAGTGAGATACTCTGTAAAATAGTTCACATGTGTTATTACTACTAATACCGGAATTATCACTATGAAACCGCACGCGTTTCATTCACAATATGCTCCATGAGACACGGGTCTGATGATCCTTCCGTATCTACACAAGGATGTTCACAGGGACAAAAGAGGTCAACGATTCATCTCTCCATATTTCTCATACGCTTTAATATGATATTTCTACTGATTAAGTATCAATATAGCATACGTGATCATTGAAATCCCAATAAAGTCTGAACAACATGAAAAGACCTTAAATATAAAGGCCACAAAACCTTTGTATCCCGAGCACACCATCTTATTATTTTTTCTAATTAAGATCTAGGAATAGACCATGGTATATTGTCTCTTGTAGGGAAAAAATGGAAAATTGATTGGTCAAAATGAATAAAATAAATGTAAGGATTAACCCTATTGAAGGATAATGATAAAAATGCAAACAAAATGCAATGATATTAGATTGGAACAAAGCCATGTTTGATTTAATGAAATGAATGTTGTTAGATGAATGAAAAAAATTGATGACTTGTCAAGGAAACATGAAAAGGATTGATGATATATGACATTTAACAAAATCTACAAATGTTATAGATTTAATTGGAATTGACTGATAATGTTGACTAAAATAACATTAGTAGACAGAGTCAATGTTATTAAATCAATTGGATAAGGACATGATCAGACATTGAAGGACTCAACAATCTCAATGATTGAATTGGTGATGAGTGATGATACGATAGGATAACACGACACTAAGGGACATGCTAATACCAAGTGATTAATTGATGAAATGATGACATGCCAAGAACACATGACATGGATTAATGACTATTGATAAGGCATTGAAGAATGTAACAATGCTTTATTTATAGATATTCACATATCGATTAGATTGGACATGTTGATACTTAACTCCATGTGGATTACTTGACTTATAGGTCTTATGCTTGGCATATAAATTACTTGGAAAGGGAATGTAAATAAGGGATGGATAAGAATTATGTGGAGGACTTTTCGATGGGTGGATGGTTCTCTAGGGTGTTTGCCTTTGTTGACTTGCATATGGAAAAGGGTAGGTGGATTGTGAAGTAGTGGATTGAGGAATATATGGACCCAAAATAGATGGAAGGGGTAAAGGAGGAGGTATACATTTAGTTTTTTATTTGGAAGGGATACCAATGCCTTGAGAGTGATCTTTAGTACTAAGGTCATGACCTTTAGAAATTTCTTTGACATGAAAGGGTTTTGACATACCTTGTTTTTTAAAGATATACCTTTTGACTTGATAATGTTTTTGACTAGTGAGAGACTTTTCTACTAGATGCAACTCCATTTTTAGGTGTATATGATATGGAAAACTTGATAGGACAATGAATTGGACTAGACTCAATAGAACTAAAGGGACCCATTTTAAGTGGAAGGGGTCCATGAACATCTTGCACAAATGTGTTTAAAATTTTAGGGTAATTAGGAGAAATAACAAGATCCTACAATGGAATGGGAACACTGATAGGACCAGCCAATAGGATAGGGTATTGAAGAGGATATAAAGGGATGGTGGAATCTTGTGGTGGACACGAAGGAATAAAGAGAAATTTTGGAGGATCTAGGGGTGAAGGGATACTCTGATCTTGACTTGGAATTGGATCATTAGGGAATATGGAAAGGTGATCTTGATCTTTTTTGGAAAGTGAAAGATCAAAGAGAAATGGATCATCTTGGATAATGGGGTTACTTCAAGGATCAAGGGAAATGAGGTCTTGGTCAAAGACTCGATTGTCTTGGACATTATTAGGATCTTGATCTTGATTTACTTTACTTTTTTTTGTGCTCTTTAAATCATCCTCTTGACATAGGTTATAAAAGTTTGAAAAGGAACTAATGTTTGGATATAAAGGAAATGGACTTTGAATAAGACTCTCTTGAATATAATTTATTGAATACAGAGTACATAATGGTATTGGCTTGAGCACTTGGGAATCATGAAATGGACTTGGATCAATAATGGGACTAGGTGGGAGTTCTTCTATGGATAGCCCTTGAGATGTTTCAACATTGGAAGCTAAACTTGAGGGTAATGAAGGAAAATGGTCATATGAGTCTTTGGGAGATGAAGGACTGGTGGAAGAAGATGATGTTTCTTGGAGGTTCACTTCTTGAGAGGATGATGGTGTTGCATCCATGTGAAATTTTTGTGTTGGGTCAAAAATTGTTTGTAAATTGTTTATGGAATTTAGTTTGAAGCCTTGTTGTTGCAAATTGATGTTTTGTCTTAGGTTAGAGAATGTTTTTGGATTATTCTCACTTGAAATGTACATGGTTTGGTATGGGCCTTGTTTCCTTGTGGAAGTTTGTGATCATGATGGGATTGGCATGGTGTCTAAATGTAAATGCACCTAAGTATAAGGGTGTATGCAAATTGTGCTTTATTTTTTAATCTTTGGACTTTGAAATGAAAATGTAAGAGATTCTCTCTAAACATCTAGTTTTGTGAGATTTGAATGAGGTTATCTATCATAGGATTTTCATTTGTGACTTTTCAAACATCTTCTATCTTTTAGCTTTCACATCTCCTACCTCTTAATGGTGATGATTCCATGTTTAACCGCATCTCATTATCCAAGAATTGATCCTTCAAGTTCTTGTGGGGGTTATGAACCTTTTTCCTATCTACTTAGGACGAGTTGATTGTAAATATCATTATGCATCAACATTATGTCCTTTATCAACTTCTTGTGCAATCTTATGCTATCAATGAATAGATTTTTTTTTTTTAATAATTTTCACATTGTTGGAGCATCTTTATCTTATCTCCTATCACTAAACTATCTTGGCAATATCTATCATTCTCAATTGCATCCTTCCTCTTCTCTATTAAGATGTATATTTTTTTATCTTGGATGTTTACAAATGGCACTTACGAATGTTCCTTATACAAAGGTTTGTTAAACATATGTTCCTAATAAATATCGATTATACAAAGTTACATTTACAAATGTCACTTTTACAAATCTTACTTATACAAATTTTTATGGGAAAGTAGGTTTAAAACCCTTAGAATCCATGGTTTTAACTGTATAATGGCTATGAGTTTTTGGGAAAGTTGGTTTGCAACCCTCACAAACTAGGGTTTTTAACTATATATGGAAATTTACCTAAAATTCCACAGTTGAAAACTCCCATGAGTTGGTAGAATTTTAGCTCAAATTGTAATGATTTCATTATTTGTAAAGTTAGAATGGTTTGGTTTGACTTGCTATTTCTTTTTGGAACCCTAGGCTAATCACTATTTAGTGATGAGTGAGGAAGCTCAAGAAAACACCCAAGAAGTGGGTTGTATGGATGGACCTAGAGCAAACACCCAAGTAGGTGGGTTGTATGGATGGAACATATGGATCCACTCATGAATTTATGTTGTTTCTTAATGTTTTCCAAACTCAGGTCAATGATTGGTTTGATTAGTTTAATCCTTATGTTGAGTGTGAAGTCAAAGCTCTTGACCATGTTCTAAGAGGCCCAAAAACTTACAAAAGAGGATTTTGTGGAAAGGTGGGTAATCAAAATAACCCATATGCCAATTTATGATATTGTTCAAAACATTCAAATGGGTGTTTGAAATGGTAAAAAATTTGCACCCTTATTTAGTAAATTTGGGAAAGAGTTAGAAAAACCAATAATGGATGCCTAATTCTAGTAGGTCTATTAGGCCTAGTTAGTAAAGTAAGTTGAATCATGTCAAGATTAGGTTGGAAGACATCTTGGGAAGATGAAACTTAATCTTTAGCAATAGATCCAATTGTATTTATCCTTCACATTATTACTTATACATTGCTTTTATGTTATTTTTTTTTAGGAGCACATCTTAATTATGTGAGTTATGATGAAGCAATGACATTAAACCTTGTGATATTTCAAGTGACCTTGAGACTAGAGAAAAGTTGATGGTGTGAAGAACTCTGAGTAGTGAGAAAATTGATGAACCTATCTTGAAGAGAAGTCTTTTCAAGAGTAGGTGTAATATAGCAAGGAAGTGTTGTAAAGTACTTATGGAGAATGAAATTTCAACAAATTTGGCATCTGAGGAGCTAGTTGCAAAGTTGCAGTTGGAAAGATTTTAGCATCCTAAACCTTATCATGTTTCATGGATCAAGGCTTAAAATATTGATCGATCTAGTCATGAATTGATTTTATTTGATGTCTGGCAGACTTAGCTCATTGATTGGTTTGATGGCTTGAATCCTAATGTTGAGTGTGAAGACAAAGTTCTTAACCATGGTTGAAGAGGCCTAAAAGCTTAGAAAAGATGGTTTTGTTGAATGGTGGGAAAGTAGAATAACCTAGATTCCAATTTGTGATATTTTTTAGAACATCCAAATGGGTGTTTGAAATGGTCAAAAGTTTGTACCCTTATTTAGTCAATTTGGAAAAGAGTCTAGAAAAACTAGGGATTGATGCCTAATTCTAGTAGATCTATTAGGCCTAGTTAGTAAAGAAAGTTGAATCTTGCCAAATTGATATAATTCCAAAACCTATTTAATTTAAATGAGTAACAAGCAATAGAAAGAGACTCCAATGAAACCTTAGAAGGTGTGATCCCATGGTAGAGAACTTGTGTTGAGAGTGTGAGCATCTGGACTTGTTTAGTCTGAGGAACTTGTGAAGTGCAAGTTAGATCAGATTGGAAGACATCTTGGGATGATGAAACCTAATCTTTAGCAATAGATCTGTTTGTATTTATCCTAATATTAATTATTCTTTTTGGCTCCTATACATTTCTTTTACATTATTATTTTTTATGAGCACATCTTGATGATGTGAGTAATGATGAAGCAATAGCATCAAACCTTGTGATCGTCTGAGTGATCCTAAGTCTAAGAAGAAATTGATAGTTTTAAGAACTTTGTGTAGCGAGAAACTTTATGAAGAACATATCTTGAGGAGAGGTTTTTTCAAGACTAGATGTAAGATATCAAGGAAGTATTGTAAAGTAATCATTAATAGTGGAAGTTCAAAAAATTTGGCAACTGAGTAGATGGTTACAAAGTTGCAGTTTGAAATATTGACACATCCTAAACCTTATCATTGTTCATGGGTCAAGGATGAACATTAATTTTTGGTAAGTGAGCAATGTGTTGTGAAATTCAAAATTGAACACTACTTTTGTAGTGCCTCTCCCATTTGGCTTTTGTAAGTCATTCTGATGGATGCAACCTTGTTGGTCTTTTGTTGTGTTGGATCATGATTGTGACCATGAGTGGTCTACACTGTTGAGATGTTTGGATTTATGTTTCTGTATCAGTTGCTTTGTTTATGCTTTGACTAATTTATGAGATTATGATTTGATTTATGGTTCATTAAGGTTTGTGCCAGTTCTTACCAAGATTGATGTGATAGCATGAGGTTTTTTTTTTATTACCTTGAGATGTGTCTAGAGATTGCACTGTGTACTTTTACCATGCTACCCTGGACTAGGTTCCTATAGCAGTGGGTAGTCATGTTTATGACTGTGTTTTCTGATGTGTTTTAAGTGCCTTATTAATGTTGTTTAAACAATCATTATTAAATGCTTAAGTAATTAGAATAGATTGTTCATGTTGGATTATTTGGTTATGTGATGCAGACATTTACCTTGTTATATTTTTTATTAGAGAGATATTTGTTACTCATGTTATGTTTACATTGGAGAGGACCTAAGAGTCAGATGTTATACTTTGGTTTCAGTATCATAGATGTTAGACTACTATGTTGTTCAGTTGATCATATTGCATGATGATGCCATTTTGAGATGACAGTGTGTTTATGATGATATCTAGTTATCTGGTATTTGGACTTACCTTTGATTATGTTAGGTGATGGATTTAATGCTATGGTTATTTACTTCATTCCTGCATTGTTATGCTTTATGCGAACGTGAGTGATGTAAATAGATTATTTTAATATAATTAAATAAATGGTTAAATTAGGTGATTTAATTCATTTATTGCTTCGGTTATGTTATTATATGCAATTGCACTTGATCGTTTTGTTTAGTGTGTAGGATTTATATCCCTGGCAGTAGCACATGGAGTTAGTGATTCAGCCATTCATATTTTACCAATGTTGTCCTTGTATGGTCGACGTATCCTTATTTTAATTATTTAATTAAACCTTTGGGTGATTATTAAATCAAAACTCATTTGCATTATGTGATTAGACCAGTAGGTGTGTTTGTGCATTTAGAGGTTCGCATTGTCACGAAAGTTATTATGGAGATTTATGTGTTTTTAGGTTTTTGGGCTTTTTAATTGATTTATTTTAATTTCTAGTAGCTTTGCCATAGATGAATTCCTATTTCTCAGAATAGCCTATTTTCATTTGGTTCGATTCGGGGTTTAAATATGTTGGCTAGTTATTTGCCCTAATCGATTATTCACTTGAAAAGTGAATAAATATCCAAAAAAGAATTTAATTCCTCATTTCTCACTTTTGAATTAGAAAGTTGGAGAGTAAAACCCAAAATCCTTTTCATGAGGATTTATTGTTTTATTTGTTGTGGAAGCTATGAGTGTGGGATCGTCATGTGGTTGGGCTCGTTGGATCTAGCTTGGGGAAACCTTGGATTGCTGCGATGTTCAACTACTTCTGTGAGATTTATTTTATAGTTCAGATTTTCGTTTTACCCTTTTGGCTGTGAGGTAGGGCTTTCCTGTTTTATTGTTTCTACTTCTATTTTTGGTAGTCGTTTGTTTGGAGCCTAAGAACTAGTGTTCCCCTCTGTTTCTATATTTTATTTCTACCCGGTTGGGCGGGTATGAACATTTCCCTATTTTTCGGGATGAGGGTTTGGATTTTTGGGCTGTTATGCTGGCCGTTTTTGCATATGGTGTCCAATTCCTTTTATTTTTGGATTTTTGGGATTTTTGAACCCAAAGGTACAATGTGGTTCATGGACCTGGATGATCCATTTGAATATCAGTCAGACCACTATTACACTTTTATGTTGCATTGGGATGCATGTTGCATCCGTACTTCGATGTTGTGTTCGATTGAGTGATTTTATACCTAGTGTTATTGTTTCTTTTAGACCTTTGCTTTTTTTTCATGAATGCTAGGATTCATGTAGAATCCATACTCTCGGATTGAGGCCAATTGACTAAGTTCATGATGTTTGGTCTTATTGCATCATTGGGATTCATGTAGAATCCATACTCTCAGATTAAGGCCGGTTGAGTGATTTCATGATGTATGGTTTTATTGGCTTTGGGATTTGTGTAAAATCCATCCTTCCTGTGTTGCTTTCAGTTGGGTGTTTTCTTTTCATTTTGTTTTCATTCTTGTCCTTGTGTTTTGATCTTCATGATGGTGGTGCACCACACACGTGTACATGCACGTACATTTTTTGGGTGACTTGTGAAGCTCGACCTTCCATGGTACTTTCAAAAGTTATGATCATTGGGGTTGGGATGGGAGTATGCATGCCCATGGGCACTTTTCGTAGGATGAGCATGGGTAGGGTAGGGCAGCATATGGAGGGGGCTTCTATCTCGCAGCCTAGTGACCTCAGTCCCATAGGGTTGGCGAAGGATAGGAAGGTTTGAATAAGTGATAACTAAATAAAATGTGTAAATGGTAATAAAAGTTAAGATAATAAAATGTTGTGCCAAGCCATTTCGTTGAGGGATACTGAATTCACACGATTTGAGCTTGGGTTTTTTGATGCCAAGAGACTCTCCATGATGTTAGCCCCTACTTAGTAGCCTTTTAAGTGTCTGACCAGGACATGTACTCCTTGCATTGTCTTAGGTTCTTGGTTACAGCCATCATACTGTCTGGAGTGAGTGTTAGCCATGGATATTGTTTTTGTGTGGTTGTGGTTAGATCTTTATCTCCATCAGCATGGTGGGTGTGGACCTATGGTGCCACATGGTTGGGAGGCATAGCTACCTTCACCACTACTAGGAACTGGTGTACAGAGACAGTCTCTTATTCTAGTGTGACCATTGCTAGATGTTTTCACTTGATGCTTTTGGTTTCAGAGTATGCTTTCTTATGATTTATGCTTTCATTGGAATGCTTGGATATCATGTTTAGATGAGGTTAGTTTATTTGATGCATTTCCCATATTATGATGTTTAGCATATGTCTACAAGATATGAATTGTTGTATTCGATTATCTATTGCTCTTTGGCTTAGCATCTTAGATTTCTTTATTATGATGATCAACATGTGACAGGTGATGGTCTCTACTTTGTAGAATTACCTTATGCTTTAATACAAGCATGTTATTTTTCCTTATACTTTTGGTTATTTGCATGTTTAGTAATGATGTCCCTATTACAACGGTACCGATGATTTGATAGGTGGCTTGGGATGTTACGCTGATCTGATTAGGATCTAGGACTATTACAGAGGAATGCTAATTTATCACATAGAATTAATTTAAAACTTTTAACGAATCAAATTAACGTAAATGAAATAAGAGAACAACAAGATTAAGCTGATAAAAGAGACAATGAGAGAAAGAAGACGCAAACAATTTGATCTCGGAGTTCATCCGTATGGACTACGTCTTCGGGTCCAGCTCCAATAGGGGGACCGATCCGATTATCTCCAAAAATCATGTACAAATGTTTATAAAGTCATTCCTTTGAAGTACAACAACATCACGTTGTTTCAAAGTACAGGAATAAACACTTCAACAAATCTCCCTTATACTCAGCACTTGGACGTTCTCTCCTTTTCCTGAATGCCCCCCAATAGTCTCCTAAACCCCCCTTTTTATACATGAAATTAGCCAAAATAAGGCTATAACAAAATGATGTAATATTAGAACCTTCAATTAATTCCTCCATTCGAATTAACCTTTAGCCATTTTTGAAAGATTTGGCTTATGTTAATTTTGGGGTCAAAATAGATAACCTTATTTTACTAAGGTTAGGCCGTCGGTTTAAAGGGATAAATTAAAACTGCGCTAAATATATTTTAAAGCACCAAAATAGCACATTGGCAGTTAAATGTTTTGGAAGAGGCGCTGGTCGGGGGTTCCAACCCCGCTGGCGGCCTCATTTCCCTCCAAATTTTGGCAGCGATGAGTTATATCTAATGTGTGCCGGTTACATATTGAAAATGACGCAATGGGCCATCGGCCACCAACCAAGCTTTAGAGCCGGGTGGTCGCGGGTTCAAACCCCCACCCGACCATCAACTATGTTTTTGAATGGCATTTTTAAAAAAAAAAAAAAAAAATTAAATATATGTATATTTAAATGCCACACCACCTTGGACTTCAATCGGGTGCCATTTTCACATATGATCTCCGTTTTCAACAAAATGAACGTCGTTGGAGAGCTCTTAACGAGACCTTCGATTTGATGCCAAATTTGGAGAGTCTATTTTTTTCCTTTTTAATAGCCTCTGTACCTGAATTTGACCAACATTTGACTGGTCGTAACTTTTGTGTATGGACTCCTTTCTCGCCCATTCAAATTACGTTGGGTCCAAAATTTCAAGGAGTTTAATCTAATGCTGATTGTTGGAGTTTTGGAGATACTTGAATTTTGACAAAAATATCCCTCGGATCAAGCCTCCCCACTGAGAAGCTTTCGGACCACCGAAAGTTTGGATTACTCAAAAAGAAGGTGAGGGTATAGTTCCCTCACTTTACCAATCTCCATCCATCTTGCCTTGCTTGGATGCATCCCCTTCAATCCCACTCGGAGGTATTCAACTGGTCCTCTTCGTGAAGTTTTGACATTCTTGTCTAGGATAACATCTTCTGGCAATTCTGACATATACTCTGGTGAAAGATAATCAACTAATGGAACCTGAACACTGATGTCTTCATCCAAGATCATTGGAGGTTCATATAACTTCAGATTCTCAACATTGACAAATGAGTAAATTTGCATGTATGGAGGAAGATTGAGGCGGAAAGCATTGGTACCAATCTTCTCTAAGATTTCAAAAGGACCATACCTGATAGGCTTGAGCTTCCTTCCTTCACCTTGCATTCTTTTCTTGCTGATATGTAACCAAACTCTGTCACCAACTTGGAATTGGTGATCAATGCGATGCTTATCATGGCGAGCCTTGTATTTTTCTTAGTTCTTCTCTAATTGTGCTTCTACTGCCTGATGGATTGCTTGAACCTTCTGGATGAACTTTAAAGCCTTTTCTGCATCATGGCGTCCATCTACAACATCGTCCTTCCCAAAAGCAAAATCCATTGGTGTCTTAGGCAAGTAACCGAAGCAAGTCTCAAAAGGAGACCTCTTTGTAGAAGAGTGTGCCGCATGGTTGTAAGCATGTTGCACATAATGAAGACTTTCATCCCACAACTTAGGATGTTTTTTGCAGTAGCCTCTAAATAGATGCACAATTGTCCTGTTCACTACCTCTATCTGTCTGTCAGTCTGCGGATGGAAAGTTGTACTCTTCTTCAGCTTGGTGTCCATGAGTCCCCATAAAGATGACCAAAATTCCCCTAAGAATCAAGAATCTTGATCCGATACAATAGAAGTGGGTAACCCAAAATGAACCCATACATTTTGAAAGTACAAATGAGCAGTCAGTTCAGCAGTAACTTTCTTTTTACAAGGCATTAAAATACACATTTTGCTGAACTGATCAACTACTACATACAAATAATCATGACCCTTCCTAGAAATAGGTAAACCTCCCACAAAGTCCATAGATACACTTTCCCATGGATGAGATGGTACAGGTAATGGTGTGTACAAACCTAATTTCCTATTACTTGGTTTACTGGTTGCACACATTACACATCCTTTTATATACTTGGTGACAGTTTCCTGCATACAAGGCCAGTAACAATATTTCTGCAATTGAGCTAATGTCTTACTTACCCCGAAATGTCCTGCAATCAATGAGGTGTGTGCTTCACGGATTACATGTGCTTTTTCATTTATAGGAATACATAATTTTCCCAAGTGGTACAACAAATTATCCTGTACATAGTAATATTTCTCTTCTACATGTTTACCTTGGATTAAAGTTGCATAGATATCCTTAAAGTTCTCGTCATTAGCATATTGTTCTTGAAAACTTTCATGAACCATAGAAGTATTTTGAAGGATTATCAAAGCATTCTGAATAGGAGGCCTAGAGAGCATATCTGCTACTTTGTTATGGGAACCCTTCTTATACTTAATTACCAAATGAAACTGTTGTAGAAAACCCATCCACCTAAAGTGCCTACTTTGTTGCAACTTAGATTGTGAGTGCAAATATTGTAGTGGTTGGTGATCAGTGTGGATTACAGTTTCCTTTCCCATTAAGTAATGTTTCCATTTTTTAACACTCTGAACTAAAGCATAAAGTTCTTTATCATACGTAGGATAGTTACTTACTGCTCCTAAAAAAGTTTCAGAGTGGTAGTAGACTGGTTTACCTCCTTGCATGAGTACAGCTCCCATGGAAAACCCACTCGCATCTGTCTCGATCTCAAACGGTTGATGTAAATCTGGGAAAGCCAGAACTGGTGCAGTGCTCAACTTTTCTTTTAAAGTGTCGAAAGCCTTCTGTTGCGGACCTCCCCACTAAAAAGTTGCCTTAGTACTGGTTAATGCATGTAATGGTGATGCAATGTAAGAGAAGTTTGCAATGAACTTCCTCCAGTATTGAACTGCACCTAAGAAACTCCTGACTTCAGTAACTGTACTTGGCTTAGGCCATTTTACAATACATTCGACCTTTGTAGGGTCTACTTTCAGTTGACCATTCCCTACGACATAGCCTAAGTACACTAAGGATGTCTTTGCAAATTCGCATTTTGATGTCTTTACATGTAGTTTTTCTTTTCTCAGTATTTCAAATACTTTCTTTACATGAATTACATGATCATCCCAAGACTTACTAAATACAAGAATATCATCTAAATAGACTATGACAAAATCATCAATAAAGGGACGAAAGACATCATTCATGACTCTCATGAATGTAGCTGGTGCATTACAAAGCCCAAATGGCATGACCAACCACTCAAAAAGTCCCTGTTTTGTCTTAAAAGCAGTTTTCCAAATATCACTTTCTGCAATTCTTATTTGATGATATCCACTACGTAAGTCTAGCTTAGTGAAATAAATTGCATGTTTCAACTGATCAAGTAAATCATCAATTCTAGGAAGAGGGTACCTGTTCTTTACCGTTATCTTGTTCAAAGCCTTGTAGTCAATGCACATTCTCCAAGTCCCATCTTTCTTTGGAACCAACACAATAGGAGAACCACAAGGAGAAGTACTAGGACGGATAACTCCTTTCTCGACCAACTCTTGAACTTGCTTCTTAATTTCTTCATCTGCAACACTGATAAGCGGTACATGCCAATATTAGGAAGTGGTGCATCTTGCTACAATTGGATCTCATGTTGTATCTCTCTCTTAGGAGGCAATCCTTTCGGTTCCTGAAACAAGTCATCATAAGCGGAAACAACTTTGACTATTTCAGCCTTATGTTTTGGATCACATCCCTTAAATGCCTCAAATGTTTCATCTTCTTTGGCTTTTACAATCATCAATACAAAATTCTTACTAGAGTTGACTAACCTTTTCATCTGACCAGCATTAACTAGTGCCAGATTAGTCTTAACCTTATGTGCCCATACAATGTATTCAATATTGTCTTTAAACAAATGATATTTATTTTCCCCCCTATAGAAGATAGCCTACCGATCATACAAATAGGGACTCCCAAGTACAGACCACATATATCTAAAGGGACTACATCAGCTTCTACCTCATCTACAAAGTTTGTAGTGATAGCAAATCTTAACTTGCATTGTTTAGTTACCTGTAACTGTGCATCATCGCAAACCCATCCAAGAGGGTATGGTTTTGGATGAGGTGTTGTAGTCAAGTTAAGCTTTTTAACAACTTCCTCAGATATCAAATTAACTTGGGAACTTGTATCGAATAATGTATCAACCTTATTATGCTTGATAACAACTCGAATGTGAAATAATTCATTCCTTTGCTTATCATTCTTAGGACAAGATTCTTTACTTGTACTTGCACTTATGCTAGAAGAACTTGGAGCTAATGAAAGAGATATACCTTTTCCTTTACCTTGAATCCCGGTAGCAACAATCTTTGTCTCATCTCCGGAGTCAGATCCAAGATCTTGTTGAATTACAGCAGCAGTTTTCTGTTTACCTTTGTTTCCACCATATCGCTTTGGCCTCCTTTCAGGATGTAACTTCCAGCACTTAGAATCATCATGCCCTTCTTGCTTGTAATGTGAGCATGTGGGTTTCTCACCCTCTTTCTTTACTGTTGCTGTCTTTTTACCCTTTCCTTTTCCTTTGGACTTTTCCTCAGACTTAGATGGCTTTTTATCAGACTTATCAATGAAAGTACCCTTACCCCTTGATTCTAAATGTGTTGCCTGGACACATACTTCATCCAAATTACAAGGATTCAGGATGAGAATAGAATGCCTTAGGTAAGAATGAAGACCACCTATATACTTGAGTAAGGTGTCCTGGGTATACAATGGGACATTTAATGAAATAGCCTTTTTTCAAAATTCATGGGTGTAATCCTGGATAGACTGACCTTTCCCTTGCCTAAAATGTTTCCAGTTCATCATTAACTGTTGCATATGGCCTAGGGGGTAGAATTGTTTTTTTAAAGCAGTAACAAATTCTGACCAAGACAAACTAAACTTACCATGTTGTGAAGTTTCATCCCGAGACCTACTCTCCCACCAAGTTAGGGCTACACCACCTAAACAAAGAGTGGCTAACTGAATTCTGTCAACATCATCTACAAGGTTTTGAACTCTACAGTAGACTTCTACTTGCTGAATCTAGTCATCTAGTTTCTCGGCATTTAACTCCTCACAATATTTTGGTAAGTCAAACTTTACATCCAACTTAATTCGAGGCTTATATCCTCCTTTGAAAATATTAGAAGACTCAGAATGGGTAGAAGAAGGAGAAGAGGGAGAAGAAGGAGAAGAAGGAGGTGTCTTTGGTGGATCACGATCAGCTCCTTTCTTTTTCCCTTTGTCCTTTTGAGCTGCACGTCTTTGCATCTTCTCTTCTCTTTCTCGTACCAAGACCTCTACCATTGTCTGCAAATTCTGAAGAGTCTTCTGAATACTCTTATCTTGAGAAGCTTGTCCACCTTTGTCTGTCATTTGTGATGATGGTTTAGTCCTTCGTTTTCCAATCTCAAGATTGTATTCCTCAAGCTTTCCTTCACCTTTCTCAATCCTGGATCTTGTTAACATTCAAATCTGCAATACTAGTCCAACAAAAGCTCTGATACCAAATTTGATCTGATTAGGATCTAGGACTATTACAGAGGAATGCTAATTTATCACATAGAATTAATTTAAAACTTTTAACAAATCAAATTAACGTAAATGAAATAAGAGAACAACAAGATTAAGCTGATAAAAGAGACAATGAGATAAAAGAGACAATGAGAAAAAGAAGACGCAAACAATTTGATCTCAGAGTTCATCCGTATGGACTACGTCTTCGGGTCCAGCTCCAATAGGGGGACCAATCCGATTATCTCCAAAAATCATGTACAAATGTTTACAAAGTCATTCCTTTGAAGTACAACAACATCACACTGTTTCAAAGTACAGGAATAAACACTTCAACAAATCTCCCTTATACTCAGCACTTGGACGTTCTCTCCTTTTCTTGAATGCCCCCCAATAGTCTCCTAAACCCCCCTTTTTATACATGAAATTAGCCAAAATAAGGCTATAAAAAAATGATGTAATATTAGACCCTTCAATTAATTCCTCCATTCGAATTAACCTTTAGCCATTTTTGAAAGATTTGGCTTATGTTAATTTTGGGGTCAAAATAGATAATAACCTTATTTTACTAAGGTTAGGCCGTCGGTTTAAAGGGATAAATTTAAACTACGCTAAATATATTTTAAAGCACCAAAATAGCGCATTGGCAGTTAAACGTTTTGGAAGAGGCACCGGTCGGGGGTTCCAACCCCGTTGGCGGCCTCATTTCCCTCCAAATTTTGGCGGCGATGAGTTATATCTAATGTGCGCCGGTTACATATTCTAAGTTCAATTTTTGATTCCATTCAAGATATCAATATGGATGAAGAAGTATCAACCTCTGAGGCATACTCTATGCCTACAGATAGATTTAAGTTACCAGTTAAAAAATGGAATGAGATTTACAGTGATCTGGGTTTGTTAGCTTATAAGTCTAAAACCATATGCAAGTTAATAGAATTGCAAGTAGTAGTTAAGAATGATCAACCGCATAGCTTTATTAATCTTCTATCTAGTAAAGATATACAAAATCTTGTTAAACAAGCCAAGACCAAAAATGGATACAAGTATTTGCACATAGGTAGTATTGTGGCCGGTATAGAACCTTTATATCGCAAAGGAATACCAGCAACAGTCATGATGACTTTGCTTGATGTAAGGCACAATAGGTATTGCGATATGCTCATGGGAGGCATCTCTGCACCCATGGCTGCAGGAGCCACTGCATTTGACGTCATCCCTAACATTGCAGTTAGTCTCCTAGATGACCACCTAGACAAAGTGCTAATGTTTCAGTTTGGAACACAATACTTGAATATGAAAAGATGTTCACGCACACATGCCTTATGGTTTGCCCTCTATGGCCGTTTGTTTAACACTACTGTTCCTATAGTTAAGGATCCAAGAATAGACAAGAGCCAGAATAGATATTCTTTGCTCTGGCAAACAGATGCGAAGGGTGCGCAGATCACTGCACCTCGCATGCTGCAGTTGACAAACATACAAGTTCCTAAAGAGTGGATTATTGATATGAAGGCTTTACGCCAATTAGAAGGACCCAGCAATATGACTACTATCACCAATGTACAAGAAGACTACAACCAGGCCCGTATTTCATTTGGTTCCTCCCAAACATCATCTTCGGCCTCTACTCCTGCTAGACAATCTCTGTCTCGAAGTCAGTCAACTTTGAATTCCTCTTCTATACCTAATATAGTCAGACAACCTTCTATGCAGCCAATGAGAAATCCACCTACATTACCTGTCAACCCTACTGTTTTAGTTCCAACGCATTCTCCAACAATCGTCTCTAATCCACTTGCTGCTCCATGTGAACATCCTCAGTTCATGGAGTTGGATAATGGAGAGATGCAATGTACAAATTGCTCGTTCATCCGTCCCTGTTTTGTCCGAATGATACTCTCTGGTCAACACACTACCTTCGACCAGCCTCGATTGCAATCCCCTGAAGTCCCTACTTTCCATGACTTCATCCTGCAATCTGCCGACGACCAGTATAGCATCCCTTGCTGGCCCCAGCACGTCATTGCCTCTGGTCAACCAGAGGCCCCAACACAAATCAAAATGCTCAACTATGCTAATTTGTGTATTCAAAAGGCTTTGCTAGTACAACAAAATGCCTTTCAAAAGCTCGTTCAGTTAGAACTTGCAGCCCAGCAAGCCTCTGCCAGTACTAATGCTAATTTTCATACTGTAATTGCTTCCTTGCAATCCCTTGAGTCGCGCCTCTCTACGTAGTTTGCCGACACAATACAGTCTGATATCCATAGTCTCCGAACCAATTATCAGAGTTTTCGTGCCTCTAGCGAAGCGTGGTGGGCAGATAGTACCAATCGTTTGTCTTCTTTGTCTGCAACATCACACAGCATAGCCACTACAGCACAAAGCATCACCACAACGACACAGACTATTGCTAAGAAGCTATCAGTCATTGAACAGACAACTACACAGGTATGCTCACAACAACTTGCAGATGCACAAGGTATCCATAGTAGCATACAATCTGTTAAGGATATTGTGACTGATAAATTAAGTACTTTACCACAACCTCCACCTGCCAAACCACCAAGTAGCTTTCCTAGCTCTCAGGCAGATCATCAAAGGTTGAAAGCCTTACATTCTGGTAAAGCTCTAGTCATCCATGTCCCTCAGCCTAAGCCTCAGGAATATGATCCTAAGACTGGGACTTGGAAACAAGTAAACATGGTCTCTCAAGACCCCTATGACCAGCTGTATGCCTTCAACGAGAATGTACCTCTGTACATCAATCTCGACAGCTATGACCCTATGAAAAATAAAGCAACATTGGATGCACTACGTACCTGGATGGATAATGCCATCTACGCCACCAACATGACACCAGATCAGGCTATAAGAAAAGGTCTAAATGCCCTTACAGGCATTGCAAGAAGTGCTTGGGACAGTCTCCCAACGGATTATAAGGATGACCTCATCAATGCCGGTGTCACTACTGTTAGTAGTGCTCTCTACAGAATGTTCATGGGTCAACATGATAATGAGCAACGTGCAGCACTGAAAAAATTCACAGAAAATAGGATCTGTGATATGAGTAAGTTGGACTAGTACTACAGCGATCAGTACACCAACTTCTATAGATCTGGCCAAACTAATAACAATGTTTGGATGTATAATATGTTCCTTAATGGTTTTCCCTTACAATTGCAATCTTTCTATAGGGAAAAAATATTGTATAGCATAATGAATACTCCGGATATGAGTATAAATGATGTAACCTTTCCGCAGCTTTGCCAATTTATAAAAGAGATCAACAGTGATCTTTGCAGCGAAAAGCAGAATCGCAGAAAGAAGAAAGAGGTACTCCCTTACCTCAAAGCTGGACTCTGTCACTACTAGTCTACCTCTTATGGCTGTGATAAGCACAGATCAAAGTCCAAGCCCTTCAAGAAATACAAAGCTCATAGGTCTTATGAAGAGAAGCCTAAATTCAGAAAACGAAGGAAAGTGTTCCTGAGAAGAAAAGGCAAGATCAAAAGAAAAGATTTCAAGCCTACTTGCTACATTTTCAAAGGAGAACACTTTGCAAATAAATGTCCAGATCGAGAAAAGAAAGGTAAGCGCGTTCGCACTTTACAATCCGCTAATCTACTGAACGAACCAGTCTCAATTGTTTTAGATGCCAGTGATTCTGAAGATTTCTGCATAGAGGAAAGTTCGTCAGAAGATGACAACGACATTATGCAAGTTCGACATTTGCATATTGCCCCAGTTTCCACAGAAGAAGAAAGTGATAATTTCTTCTCACCAGATGAAGACAATCAGTCAGAAATATCTTTCTATTGTAATATGTATCATCGAGCTGATCGTCTCACAGATCGACATCGATCCCTCAGTCAAATCAACCCCCAGTGGTTGAAATTAACTCCTCAACAAGAGCTTGATAGGATACAAGCCCGTAGCAATTAGTTGCTGAAAAGAAGAGAGGAGTTCATGACTCCCTATCAGTTTGAACAGATAAAGAAAGAACTAGCCTCCTTAGAAGAGCAACGGAATAAACTCTTGTTGCAAGGACAAGAAGAGATCTTACCTGTATATGATCCTGATGCTCCAAGCCAAAGCTCCAGATCTAGCTCTCACAATTATGTGTATAATGAGCAAGGACAGCAAGCCTTTGCTAAAACTTCACGAAAGGAATTGCTGTCTCAAAGATTGGCTTTTTTGTATCAAGCAAAAGCCGATATCTTCCGTGAAATCCATCAGATTCAAACTGAGCTGAAGGAATATACAGCTAGCAGTAGTTCCTTGACTTCTTTCGACAAATTGCTTCTGGAAAGTGAATTAATTCAGGAACCAATTCCTGAAACAGCAATAAGTGAACCTGCAGATTCCAGCATTCATCTGCAGTCTACAGAAGAAGAACCGAAGCAAGTGTTCGGTTACCAGAAAGGTATGAGAAATCCTTGCCCAGCATTTCTATTAACTGTTAAACTTTCTGGGTTAAAGCCATACCAGCTATGTGCTCTTTTAGATTCTGGCGCAGATTGTAATCTCGCCCGAAAGGAAGCCTTTCCATTAGATTGTTGGGTTCCCACTTCTACCAGTATACATTCAGTCACCCATTCAAACAATCCAATACGCTTCTAAGCACATGTCCCTATCCAGTTTGCTTCGCAAATTTGTGTTGTTACTTTTCTCCAGTTTCTAGTCGACCAATATGACTGCATTATTGGCAGCCATACTTTGCAACAATGGTCGCCCTACACTGTTGGACACCAAGGTACCTTCATCGACTTTCAGTTTGGTCATGTGTCCCAAATAAATGAGTTTCGCGCATATTCACCAAAATTATCATTTCCTTCCATGCCGAAACCTATTCTGCCACAATCGCGTGTCTGGTTAGCCATGCAGTCTCTTGCCGCCCGGGGGGAATTAGCCAATATACAGTCAAAATTTAGCACCACTATCCTTACCAAAGATCTCAACAAGTATCAGCGCAACATGACTTGTACACTCCCTCTCAAGATGAATGCAAATAATCAGCCAATGCTTCCTACCAGTAAAGCTAACTACTTTATCCTATCTCCAGAGGAACAAGCATTGTGTGATAAAGATATCACAGAACTTCTAGCCAAATCCATCATAAGGCCAAGTAATAGCCCATTCTCCTGCCATGTAATGTATGTACCCAAGCAGGACGAAAATGGTAATATAATCCCAGAAAAAAGATTGGTTGTAAACTATAAGCCTCTAAATGTGTGTCTCCAGAATAACCAACATCCACTTCCAAGTAAGGATTATATTTGGCAACGACTTCAAGGCTGCAATATCTTTAGTAAGTTCGATCTGACCAAAGGATTCTGGCAAGTCCAGATAAAAGAAGAAGATTGATACAAAATAGCCTTTTCCGTGCCTCAAGGTTTATACGAATGGAATGTGCTACCATTCGGTATCAAGACAGCACCATCAATCTTTCAAAGCCACATGGACAGAATCTTCAGTCCATACGCTAAATTCATACAGCCCTATATTGATGATATTCTGATCTTCAGCCAGGATTACCAAAGCCATATGACTCATCTGAAGCAATTCCTAAGCATATGTCAAAATTATGGTTTATGTTTGAATCCAACCAAGCTTTAATGGTGTACTGAGAGTCTCATCTTTATTGGGACAAGAATCGAGCCTAATGGCCGATTATATCCGCAGAACCATCTCTTGACTGCCATCTCTAAAGTAGAGGTAAAAGATAAGAAAACCCTTCAACGGTTTCTTGGAATGGTTAACTATATAGCCGGATATTACCACAGGATAGCAGAAGCCAGAAAGGAGCTTAATAAGCTTCTGCGCAAGAATGCACCAGCATGGACTCAACAACATGACCAGATAATCCAGAATATCAAGGATCAATGTCAGCAGCTTCCTCCTCTCAGAATTCCAAGAAATGGTAAGAAGATTGTTCAGACAGATGCTTCTAATGAAGCATGGGAAGCTGTACTTCTCGAAGAAGTTCTACATGAAGGTAAAATTCGAGAAGAAGTAGTCAGGTATGAATCTGGCTCGTTTAAAGGTGCAGAACTCAATTATCATAGCACACACAAGGAGTTACTTGCTGTTATTCATGCTTTCACTAAGTTTCAATTATTCATTGGTGACAAGCCATTTGTTTTGAGAAGTGATTTGAAGCATTTAGCAAGTTTCTTCAAAAAGGAATCTAAACACAAGGTTGCTCGTGGTCGCTTGTTGCGATGGGCACAATTCCTTGATACATTTGATTTCGAAACTAAGTATGTAGAAGGCGTCAAAAATTTTTTAGCAGACTTTCTCAGCAGAGAAGGATACCACGTAAATGCCTTAAATGAAGAACAAGAGTACCAGGAGTATATCCGTCCTCGAGTGAATCCAGTTGCTCAGACATTGCCGAATATTGTATGTAATTTGTATAATAGCTCATACTTTGCCCCTGATTTGACTAATCAACAGATATATGATGATCAAGTTTGTATGAGTTATGAAGAAGAACGAGGAAGGCTTGCAGAAGATCACAGAGATCAGACCATACAACAACTGCCACAGCCCGACAGGTATATTGCAATACCTTTAGCTCCTCTTGTTGCTCCACAACCAGAACCTGCACAGCAAACAACTAATCAGCAACATGTTCGCATGATTATGGAAAGAAAATCCACCTACCCAATGGTATGTAACACCAGATGGATTCCAGATACTAGGATGCTGACTAAGAAAATATACGATGAGCTCCGAGCCTATCATTTTGCAGCTAGCCGACAGCTTCTTACTAGTGCCCTTATTATCAAATATCCATGTCAAGAAGCCGATCCAGAAATTGCCGCTGCTATAGGACCAATTCCTACTTATGCATCCAGTTATGAATGGCCAATTGCATTTTCCACAAATACGCATATTCCTAATCAACATCAAAGCCAATACCAGTATCTTACCCTGTTTGATGATTTCTTCTTTGGCCTATATCCACACAGCCATCTGCAAAATCCCCTAACCATTAACTATGGCTATTTATTCCGTTTGCAGTTTCTCTCAGCAACACCGACACCTATTTCCCTTGGTGCCTTCTCAAAGTTCGGACCTTTACTAGCACAAGAAGATACAATTGAATTACGAACCCTCTCTTCCTTTGCTAATCAGAGAAAGCCACTTTGGTTGTTTAAGCAATATGAAACTATACCTGAAGACCGAACTCCTGACATTCCAAACTCTACGGCTTTTATCCGTGTAACTCAAAGGATATTCTGGAGAGAAGAATCCATGGAAGAACGCCTCATGCAACTAGATGATGAACACAGACCCATGTCTGAAGACAATGAAGAAATGAACTGGGAAGTCAGTTCACCACGTTCACATCAGTACTAGCACTCATCAAGTGGGGTTGTCACTTGACGCAGGCATCTTAACCTGTGTTAGCAAAACTAAGACAAGGTCGTCAGCCTTGGTAAAAACGACGTCAACCGAGTTACCCTTCTCGTCAAAAAGATGCTGTTGTAATAAAACTGTCGGTGTGATCCTGTTCCACCGCCTTTAGTCAGTGGTGTCCCTGTAGCAGATTCCTTCTGTCTCCAACGACCTTTACACGTGTCCTTTTCTTATGGTCGGACTTCAAGAAATTGTAAAATGAAATGGATCCCTTCCATCTATAAAATGGGATTCGATCTTCATTCTTAGACAGAGTCAGTTGAGTGGAAGAAGGAGTCTCAGAGTCTAGGGAGATAAAAGTCTTAGAAGTCAGGAAGAAGTTTTAAGCTTTCAGTCTTTGTAAGTCTCAGAAGCTGTAGATTTCAGATCCATAAGTTTCTTATACACATATTCTGATATAGAGAGTATGCTCTTATCTCATCCGAGATAATCAGAAATCAGACTATCAGCGCGTGATGTATATGTAAACATTTGTATTGTTCCGCTGTATATTAATGAAATATCATTTGTCAGTTTACATTCACAGCTGTTCGAAAAGTTGGTATTAGAGCCGGGTGGTCGCGGGTTCAAACCCCCCCGACCATCAACTATGTTTTTGAATGGCATTTTTTTAAAATTTTTTTTTTAAAATATATGTATATTTAAATGCCACACCACCTTGGACTTCAATCGGGCACCATTTTCACATACGATCTCCGTTTTCAACAAATGAACGTCGTTGGAGAGCTCTTAACGAGACCTTCGATTTGATGCCGAATTTGACCAAATTTGGAGAATCTATTTTTTTTCCTTTTTAATAGCCTCTGTACCTGAATTTGACCAACATTTGACTGGTCGTAACTTTTGTGTATGGACTCCTTTCTCGCCCATTCAAATTGTGTTGGGTCCAAAATTTCAAGGAGTTTAATCTAATGCTGATTGTTGGAGTTTTGGAGATACTTTAATCTTGACAAAAATATCCCTCGGATCATACGCATAGGGGATGGCTAGGACCCATGACGGTCTTATGATGCTATTGGCGATTGGGATGAACCACATTCTTAATTTGGTTGTTTTGTTATTGTGATATTATCTCTGTTCATTATGATGTTGCTTATGTTCACTGTGATGTTGATTTCAGTACATTCTTTTCTGCTATAGTTTTAGATGGATAGATGTATCTCCTTCTTGATCTTGGCATCTTGTTGATTTTGCACTCGAGTGTTTGCTCCTCGATCTATGTGGATTTGGTACTCCTTGGTGTGGAGGTTTTGGACTCATTTTTTCTCTGTTTTTCCCCTTTTTTGTTTTCCTTAAGTGTTTTTGTGTTTCTATGGGCGACATTTTATCAACATGGTGCGACATAAAAATGTATCACATGCCCATAGAAACTATGTCGTACGATGCTAGAAAGTATCGCATGCCTCTTGGAGAAATGTCATGCGATACTAGAAAGTATTGCACCTCCTTTGGAGAAATATCGTACGATACCCTAAAATTATCACACGCCCTTGTGAAAAGTATTGCTCAAACTCTAAAAGTGTCACCCTCCTTTATAAATGTCACGTGATACTTTTTAGTGTTGTATTAAAGTATCGCATGAGTTTTGTAAAATCCTACGCGAACAGGCAGCAAGCACTTTTCAATTTGATCCAAAAATTTTGAGAGTTGTTTTGGATACCCTTTTTGGTGTTCCTCGACCCTATGTTGTTTCTTTTTAGATTCGAGTTGTTTTCTTTCAATCCTTTTTGTGTGTTTTTGTTGTAGTCCTTTGGGGTTTAAAATATATCATTTAAGTATAAGTTGATGTATATTCCTTACTTATACTTAAGATATATTTTAATATATGCGACGAATATTTTGAGATAGGTTTCAGACCTCTCGGAGATAAGATAAAGATTTTAGGAAATTTCAAGGCTTCAGAAATCTAGACTTAGCCAATTTTTAGGGCTTCAAGATTTTAGGTTTAGCCAAATTTCAAGGTTCTGCATTTTACCCCAACTTGGTGTTTTGTTGATGAGTGGTCATTTCTTGAGGCCTCATCTTGTGCATGGTTGTTGTTGACTTTTTTTTGTGTGTGTCAGTTTGGTAGTGGCATTCGAAGATTCGTTGGTTGCTGGGATTGTGGTGAAGTCTTCTATTGTGACCTTTGTGATCCCTGTATGATGTTTTCATGTGCATTCATACTTGTAAATTTAAAAAAAAATTGGCTTGTATTCCATCCTTGTTTCCAAGGATCTCTGGGCGAGGCATTACAACTTTGATGAATTTTTGTGTGATATTATGCCTATGGATTTTTGTTGTATTTTGTTGGGTAGACCTTGGCAATATGATAAACATGTTATAGATGATGGTATATTGAATCAATATATTATTTGGGTAGATGGAGTGAAAAATTGCATTATTTCCCTTGATTGAACTTCAGATGAGCTAAATTGTACTATTGTTAGAATCTGTATGGTTAGTGGGAAATAGTTTAAGGAGGAGATGAAGAAGAACCAAGTGGGCCTTGTTGCAATCACTAGAGGGTAAAATTGTAATAGTAATGGTTGAGAGATAGACAATAGTAAGGGCCAAGTGACAAAAATAGTAATGATCGAGCCGCAGAAGAAAATGAAGGTCTAGTAACAACAAAAGATGACAGTGTTAGTCGAATGCTAATATAAATTGAAAATTTATTGAATTAGTACAAGGAGATTATTGCAAAAGATATCTATGATGATTTAACACTAGTTAGAAGTATAAGTCATTATATGGATTTGATTCCTAGAGATATTTTAATGAATAGAGCACAAAATAGATTGACACCTATTGAGAATGAAGAATCTAACAAGAAAGTACAAGAGTTGTTATAAAAAGGTATTATTAGAGAAACCCCAACTCCATGTCATGTACCTATTGTATTCACACCTAAAATATGGAGAATGGAGAATGTGTACAGATTTCATAGCCATAAACAAGATAATAGTAAAGTATAGGTTTTCCTATGTCGAGGATGGATGGCATAATGGATTGTTTGAGTGGAGAAAAATATTTTACCAAGATTGATTTGAAGAGTGTTTATCATCATATTAAAATTAGAGAAGGTGATGAATGGAAAATTGGTTTCAAGACAAAATATAGTTTGTATAAGTGGTCAGTTTTGCCTTTTGGTTTGTCTAATGCACCAAGTACTTTCATGAGGTTAATGGATGAGGTTCTAAAGAAATTCTTGGGTACCTTTATGATAATATATTTGGATTATATTCTAATATTCAGTAAGACTAAGGAAGAACATCTTGAGAAAAATAGACAAAGTATTACAAAGATTGAAGAAGGAGAAATTACTAATTAATTTGAAGAAATGTTCATTCATTTAGGATGACACTTTGTATTTGGGATTTATGATTTTAGTTGATGGTTTGAGAATGGATCCTAAGAAGGTTTTAAAAAATTTGGAATGGCCTACACCTGAGAATGTGGGTGAGGTAAGATTATTTTATGTTTTGGTTAGTTTCTGTTAAAAAATTATAAGGAACTTCAATTATGTTTGTAATGCTATGACTGAGACTATGAGAGGACATAAAAATGATTTCAAGTGTACACTTGGAATTGATAAGAGTTTTGAGATTTTGAAACAAAAGGTTTTTGAGTTATATGTAATGGCTTTGCTTGGTTTCAACAAGGCAGATCAAGTTGAATGTGATGCAAGTGGCAATGCAATAAGAGTTGTCTTGAGTTAGGAAGGTGAACATGTTGCTTTCTTTAGTGAGAAATTGAATTATTCTAAAAGGAAGTATTATGTAAACCTTTTTTTTTTTAGTGAGAAATTGAAAGATGATAAAAGGAAGTATTATGTGTATGATCAAGAGTTATATGAAATTGTTCAAGCTTTGAAGAAGTGGAGACATGATTTAAACAAGCTAATACCAAAGTCTTCTTCATCTAAGAAAATCTTTACCACTTATGATCTTGTGAACTAATTGTAGCACACTCCCACTAAAATATCTATTTTTGAGTTGTTAGAGTTATCTCCTTTGCACAAGGAGATCCTTAAGATGACTTTATCCACAGCTAGTGTCCCTACTCATATTCATGTGGATAAGTTCCAAGCTATTTTTAATCACATTTTTACTCTACATTACCTAACTTTTTTCTAAAGAAGATGTTAAATCACTTAGTCACTCACATAAACTTGCATTGCATATTGAAGTCTAAATCTATCATACCTAGGTTATACAAGTGTTGATAGACAATGATTTGGGGTTAAATATTATTTCCTTTAACATCGTTCAACAATTGGGTCTCTCTAAATTTTCTTTTAACCCTAGATGCAAAATCACTATCAAAGCTTATGATGAAGCTAAAAGCTCCTCTAAAGATCTTATTGTGTTAGCTATTACGGCCAGTTTTGTTGAAAAAGATATGATATCCTAAGTTCTTGAGATTCCACTTGCATAAAACATTCTACTAGGGAGACCTTGGATACATAACATGTGTGTTGTTACATCAACTTTTCATCATTGAATTAACTTTCATTTTAATGGTATGAAAGTCTTGATTCCTGGGGATAATTCTATGTCAATGAAAACACTCATTGTTGTTGAATCCCTAGTTCCAAATAATATATTTGCTAATGAAGCTATAACCTCCTTTGCTAATTGTGTAAAGAAACTAAAAATGATAAGAATCAATATGGGAGAGTATACCCTGGATTCTATGATTGTATTGCCAGTTTCCATACATTCCTATGGAAGATCAATTGAGCACATGAAGCCCTCATCTTTAGCTACAATTGTTTATGTACAATACATTTTTTCCAAGCATTATTCCCTTTACAAGATGAAAAGGAAGATCAAGCTATTAGGGATTAGATATTTATGAAAGAAGAACCAACTAATGAGGTCATATGTAACACCCCTATTTCTCCTAAGAAGTATGGAGAACGTTATCAATTTTTCAAAAAGATGGGTTATCCTAGACATGGACCTTTGGAATATGATAAATATATTCTTGGTGAACCCATGATTCATACCAATGGTCGCACAAGCAAAGACACTACTAGCCTAGGACATGGTCTTGATGATAGTCTTCCTATTTATGATCATGAATCCCCAACAACTAGTGATTTAGAAGATGAGATTCAACTCATGGCTAATACTATTCCAATGGAAGATCTTATTCCTTCTACCTCCATTATTTGGTGAGAAAATGAGCCACATAATGATCATATTGTTGAGGCTTCCACTTCTATATAGCTGGAGTTTGATGAGTTAGACATTGAGGATCCTAATAGAGATTGAATCAAGAAAACTATTTCTTACCTTATAGTTAATGATCATATTTTTGAATCAAATTAATATGATTGGGATGCTCTTTATTCCATATCTCATGAAGTGGGGGTAGATGTTGTGCATTCCTATACTAATCAAACCAATGTAGTTGGCGAGTCTTTTGTAGGGTTTGACAAGTTAGATTCTCAACTTGCTTTAGTGGATCACACTAATACTCTTAGGCCTCATTACACTTTAGGTACCTTTGAATATTTTCCTATAGTTCCTAACTTTATTGTCACTAGAGATGACCTCTTTCATATTGACAACCTAGAATCTTCTAGTTTGTTATCCCTCATGCACCTTGATCTCATTGACTAGTCTACACAAAGTCAACCACCTGAGCTTCAATCATTTCAAAATTACTATGAGATTTCTTTCTACCCAAGTTCACACAACCCTCTAATCCTAAGCTTAACATTACTCCTTTAGTTGATTCCTATGATTTGATTCTTAAGACATTTCTTTCTAATAAGCTCATTACACTACCTGATAATTTAAGACCTTATCACCCTAAGGCTAAACCTCCTTGGTGGAGAGGGGATCAATTTTGAAATTATCGTAGGAACAAAAGAAATGAAACTAATCATTGTCTTAGGTTCAAGGATGTATAAAAGATCTTATTGATGAAGGAAAAGTTGCTACTTATGGGTTGGTCAAAAACTCTGATCATAAGGATTTCAAAAAACCTCTTCTTAAGTATGAGCAAGGAAATTTGTCAAATGTAAACAAGAAGAATCGTGACACATATAATAACAAAGACAATATTATGCATAGGCTTGAGCCTATTGATGAAGAAAGCATCAATATGATGAGGCCTAAATTTGATGAAGAACCTAGCTATGCCACTAATGATGAAAGGCGTAAAGTGATCTTGAGAACTCTTGATTCCTCTCAACACTTTTATGATAATAGATCTATGGTTTCACTTAGGTTTGAAGCTTCCTCTTCCCCTTATGGTGAAAGACTAAATGTTTCTACTAATCATCAATCCAAATTTGTCCTTGAAGTTGCAGATAATCCCAAACAAGCTAATACTAAACAAGTAGGGTCTTCTTTATCTAAGAAAATCTCTACCAATTATGATCTTGTGAACCAATTGCAATGCACTCTCACTCAAATGTCTATTTTTGAGTTGCTCCAATTATCTCCTTTACTCAAGGAGATCCTTGAGAAGGCTTTATGCTCAATGAGTGTCCCTATTCATATTGATGTGGATAAGCTCCAAGCTATGGTTAATCACATTTTTTCTCTTTGTTAACTAACTTTTCCAAATAAGATGACAAAGTGCTTAGTCACTCACATAACCTTGTATTTCATATTCAAGTCCAAATCTATCGTACCTAGGCTAGACAAGTGTTGATAGAAAATGATGCAAGGTTAAATATTATTTCCTTTAATGTTGTTCCACAATTGGGTCTATTTGAATTTGTTATTGACCTTAGATGCTAAATCACTATCAAAGCTTATGATGAAGTTAAATGCTCCTCTAAGGATCTTATTGTGCTACCTATTCAGGTTGTTCTTGTAGAAAAATATGTGGTATCCTAATTTCTTGACATTCCACTTGCATAAAAACATTTTTCTAGGGAGACCTTGGATACATAACATGGATGTTGTTTCATTAATTTTTCATCACTGAATTAACTTTCATTTTAATGGTACAAGAGTATTGATTGATGGGGATAATTCTATGTCAATAAGCACACTCACTATTGTTGAATCCCTAGTTCCAAATAATATAGTTGCTAATGAAGCTAGAACCTCCCTTGCTAATTTTGAGAAGAAGCTAAAATGATGAGCATCATGTTGACCTTATGGTCAAATCATTTGTCAATTAGTGACTAAACACTTAATCATTTGGTTGGTTACATTGCTACCAAGCTTCACAAGTAGAAAATAGTGTAAGCTGAGCTTCATAGTATCTACCAAGCTTCACAAGCTGAAAATAGTGTAAGCCAAGCTTCATAGTGTCTACTGAGCTTCACAAGAAGAAAATAGTGTAAGTTGAGCTTCACAAAGTCTATCGAGCTTCATAGTGTAAATCAAGTAGAAAGTAGTGTTAATTGATATTTGCATTGTTAACTAACCTTATTAGTGTCTACCAAGCTAATCATCTTTACCAAGCAGAAGGAAGGTAGTGTTGACCGAGTTGCAATGTCAATTGAGCCCTTTAGTGCCAATCAAGTTCCATAGAGTTCACTAAGTCATTAGTGCTAACCAAGTTCATGCCTACTCCTAAGTGATCAATTTAGATCAAGCACTAGTGTCAACTGAGTGCCAGAGCTTACCAAGTTCACTATGTTGTTGAGTGTCATAATATCACCCAAGTGGTCTTCAAAACCTAAGTATCAACAGTGAGCCAACTTGGTGAAGAATGTTGAATATGGTATTATAACTGATTCTAGAACATAATTAATTGGATTGGTATATAATATATCTCTCCAAATCCAAATGAGGAAGATTATAACAAGTAAGAAGAAGAATGAATGTGAATTAGAAGACAAGGGCTACAAGCTATATAAGGAAAAGAAGAGTCTCATCCATCACATTAAGGTGATCATTCTACATCAAAGGAATCTCATATAGCAAATCAAGTTGTAGAGATGAGATAAACTACAAGTGCATCCTAATAAGTACATCACTCAAATCCTCTAACAAGGTGGACTTAATAGTCTTATGCAAAAAATCCTAACTGAGTGCATACTTCATTGTATTATATAAATCCTTTTACAAGGTTGACCTCATAGTCCTTATTGCTCCTAACAATGAATATCACCAAAAGTGATCAATTGTAAGCCTTAATAGGCCAAATTTATACTACAGTATCATAGCTTGTGGGTATCATTCCCATCCCAATTTTACTTTCTATTTGGAAGGTTTCTGGGTTACCAAATATTGTGTCAAGTGTTATCAATGTTTTATTGTGTTCAATATTTCATGCATGCAATCATATGAGATTAATAGATGAAGGATTAATTGGTGATTTGAAGTTGAAATTTTATTATTTCTTGATTTAGCCCTCCCCTCTCAATCATCTATCCCACCTTATATTTCCAACACATCGATATGGAAGAGTACACTCTAGATTCTATTATTTCTTTTTCAGTTTCCATGTGCTCCTATGGGAGACCAATTGAACACATGAAGCCCTCATCTTCAACTATAACTATTTATGAAACTTTTGTCCAAGCCTTATTCCCTTTAGAAGATGAAAAAGAAGAAAAATCTAATAGGGATAACATATATATGAAAGAAGAATTGACTAATGAGTTCATACATACTACACCTATTTCTCCTAAGAAGTATGGAAAAATTTAACAATTTTTTGAAAAGATGGGTTATCCTAGACATGGACCTTTTACAAATGCTAAATATGTTCTTTTTGAACCCATGATTCATACCAATGATCACACAAGCAAATAGACTACTAGCTTAGGATATGGTGTTAATGACAATTCTCCTATTTATGATCAAGAACCCCCTACAAGTAGTGATTTAGAAGATGATATTCAGCCCATGGCTACTACTATTGCAGAGGAAGATTTTATTCCTTCTAACTCCATTCTTTAGGGAGAAAATGAGCTAGATAAATATCATAATTTTGAGGCTTCCACTTCAATATAACTTGAGTTTGATGAGTTAGACGTTGAGGATTCTAATAGAGAATAAATCAAGGAGAACATTACTCTCCTTATAGTTCATAACCAAAGTTTTGAATCAAATGAATATGAGTGGGATTCTCTTTATGTCACATCTCATAAAGTGGGGTTAGTTTTTGTGCATGCCTATACTAATCAAACCAATGTAGTTGATGAGTCTTTTCTAGGGTATGACAAGTTTGATTCTCAACTTGATTTAGTGGATCAAGATGATACTCTTTGTGCTCATTCCAATTTAGGTATCTTTCAAGATTTCCCTTTAGGTCCTAAATTTTTTATCACTAGAAATGGCACCTTTCATATTAACAACCTAGAATCTTCCACTTTGTTATCCCTCATGCATCTTGATCTTATTGACTAGTCTATCCAAAGTCAACCGCCTAAGATTTCATCTTTTCAAAATGACTATGAGATCACTTACTACCCAAGTTCACATGACCCTCTAAGCCTAATCTTAAGATTACTCCTTTAGTTTACTCCTATGATATGATTCTTAAGATATTTCTTGCTAATAAGGTTATTTTCCACAAGCATTCTAATATACATCTAAAACTTAGGGTAAAGGGATTTCCCATATGTCATTTCATCTCAACTCTTTGAGTTTAGAATTGATACAAGGTTATAAATAACATTCCCAAGAACAAGTGCTTCACCTTGTTGCTTACTTTTAGAAACCTCACTCACCTCAGTATAAGAAACATCAGGTTTGATCTTGTAAGCTTTCCAAATACTTTTATTATTGTGTGTCTTTCCTTCAATGACTCCATTCCATTTAGAGGGAGATATATCATAATCATTTCACATGTCTAAGGTTGAATCAATGGTTGTGGGTATAGTTTTAGGTGGAAAAACATGTAAGGTTATGTAAGCCACATCATAGCCCATATCATAATAAAACTCACATGGTGGTATTTCTCTTTTCTCTTTTTCTGAACCCATCATTGCCAACACTCTAACAATATTGAGCTTTGATGTCATCCATTCAAGAAAATCATCATCCTTTATTTTAGACAAAAAGAACCATTTTGGTTCATGAATAGAAGCTTGTTTTCTTATGACTGTATCCTTTGCCAAAACATTTGCGAAGAAAAATTTTGGTTTTTTTTAGTTGTCTCAAAATACTCATCAGTTCTACCTATGAGGCTTAGCCCTAGTGGCCATAGTTGGAATTATTTCATCCCACCATAAATAACCAAAAGTTTTCATGGAAAAACCTTTTGCAAATGTTATTTCATGATCTAGAACCAATGCCTTTCTCGATGGTGACATTACTCTTTCCATAGAGGTACCCAATTCCAAAACATTATTTGGTCTTTCATGTACACTAGAAAGATCCCTAAAGTTTTCCCCCTTTCTCTGAAAAATTCAACAGATACATTGATAATCATCGTCATTCAACTAGAGTGACCTATGATCATAAATAATAGCCTTCTTTGATGTCTTATTCAATGTTTCATATGATATTTAACATTTCATAACTTCTTTAGGCATTCTACTATCTCTCTAAAACTTAAGGGAAAGGGCTTTTTTAAATGATTTATGAAGATGGAAACATTGGCTTTCATCAAAAGTAACCATATTGCACTCCCACTAATTAGGGACACTATGTCTAAAAACCAAATCGTGTGTTCATAGTGAATATTGCAAAATTTTCTTAGATGGATTTACTCCCCACAAGAAAGAATGCATGTGAAACAATGGGAGTACATAACACCTAATTGCCATCATGCCAAGCCTTTCTTGATAACTCATATTGTATCAAACAACTCAAGGCATAATGGTGAGGGAATTCATTACACAATATAAGAATATAAACAACATTCTTTATCAAAACATATGGTGGCCTCGTGAAGTTGAAAAATATTGACCTTTGATTTGACACATTCAAGAAAATCATCATCTGATATTTTGCACAAAAAGCCTTGTTTTGGTTCATGAGTAGAAGCTTGTATTTTTATGACTATATCCTCTTCTTGATAAAACCATTGAGAAGAATACTTATGGTTTCTGTCAGCTGTCTCAAAACATTATACAATTCTACCTATGAGGTTTAGCTCTAGTGACTGCAATTGGCACTATTTCATACCATAAACAACCAAAAGGTTTAATGGAATAACCTTTTACAAAATTTATTGCATAATCTTTAACTAATGGCTTTCCTAATGGTGACTCTCTCCATAGAGGTATCTAATTCCATAATTTTATTTAGTCCAAAGAGTATACCAAAAAGATCCTTAAAGTAATCCCCATTTCTCTTAGGAATTTAGTAGACTTGTTGATAATCATCTTTATACAATTAAAGCAACCTATGATCATAAAGAATAGCCTTCTTTGATGTTTTCTTGAAGGTTTTATATGACATTTTAATATTTTATAACTTCTTTGGGCATTCTAATATATGTCTAAAACTTAGGGAAAAAGGATTTCACATATGTCATTTCATCTCGACTCTTTGAGATTAAAATTGATGCAAGGTTAGAAATAACATTCCCAAGAACAAGTGCATTTTCAAGATTGAAATATTGATTTTCATCATAAGTAACCATGTTGCACTCCCATTCATTAGGGATGTTGCCTCTAACAACCACATAGTGTTTTGGTAGTGGATATAGAAAAAGTTTCTCAAATAGCTTTTCTCCCCATAAGTAAGAACACATGCAAAATATCGAGAGTCTATAACACCTAATTGTTATCATGCCAAACCTTGCTTGATAATTCATATGTATCAAATGACTCAATTTATAATGGCCAAGGAATCCATTACATAATTTAAGAATATCAATAACATTCTCCATGAAAACATATCATGGCTTTAAACTTGGATAGGATGCATAAGCATAATCTTCCTTTGATCTCACTACAAAAGAATGGACAAAAGCCTACAAGACAGCCAAAATGTCCTTCTCATCCCCCTAAAAAAAAGAGTGTAATGAAAGGAGGGAATATAATTTTGATTATCAAATCAAATCGCTATAAAAGTTGCAAGGAAAGAATGTGAATAAATGTGTATGTAGATCATATGCGGTACAAAATATGGAGGAAATCTTAGAAGAAGGAAGAAACAAGATTGGAGCTGAAATGTAATATTGTCGAGGTCACCTATAGAGTTATAAAAACTATGAAGGTGATAAAGAAACCAAATTAGGTCAAAAATAGTAGCCAACCTAAACAGATGGTCCCCAACTTGGCTAGGACAATACTATTGGGAGTGAGACGATGACATTTGATAATACACCAAAAAAATAGGGTTTGGACACATTCAATGGAAGATTAGTTAGAATTAGGGAGAGAGGATCCCAAAGCAACAATCCATAAAGAACCACAGGTAGAAGCAAGGAGTCCAAGAGGGAAAAAACTTGGATGAAGTGTCCTAGAAGTGATGTTTAAAGCACTACCTCTCGAGCATGGCAAGGGATCATATACCCTTACTAATCCTAGGCTAGATGGCAGGTCTCAAATTGAAGCAAGGTCCACAAAACTTGACTCCAAGTTAGACATATGATGTGGTAATCTCTTAATCATGACCCTAGAAGTAGAAGTGCATATGATTGATCCTCAAGTAGTTGAAGACCATAACCTTAGTCTTGCTCAAGTTCACTAAGAGTTGATGAAGGTCACAAAAGGAGGCAAAGCCATCAAAAAGTCTCTAAAGATAATGAACCACAACACACCAAACATAAAAAAGGACAATAAACTCCTTAGGGGAAGAAGGAAAATTAAACACAAAAACTACAGTTAAGTCAACAAGGTTTCTTATAACATTGATAGCAACCATGCCCTCATTTTCATCATTTGAAGGAATAACATAATGCATAGGGGAAGACCCCATAGTGGGAATATGAGGTAACTCACCATCAAGGGCTATATTTAGATCATTGGCATGCCAATCCAAATGAGGAGAGCCCTTAAGACATGTAGTGATGAGCAGAAGCACACTTTCTCGATGAAGAAGACTTATGTTGGTTTAGCTTTCATAATCTGGAACCAATGGCTTTCTTGGTGGTAACTCTCTCCATTGAGGTATCTAATTCCATAAATTTATTTATTCTAAAGAGCTAGACATGCCACCACATCCAGAGTACAAATAAAACAACTTTACCTCGGGCTTGGAAACAATTATTTTTCTCAATGTTTGTTTCACTCTTTTTCTTACTTTCAAATGCCCCACTCACCTTAGTAAAAGAAACTTTAGGTTTGACCTTGCAATATTTCCTAAAACTTCTATTATTGTGTGTCTTTCTTTCAATAGTTCCATTCCATTTAGAGGGAGCTATATCATAATCATTACACACCTCTAAGGTTGAATCAATGGTTGTGGATATAGTTTCAGGTGGCATAACATGTAAGGTTATGTAAGCCAAATCATAGCCTATATCTTAATAAAATTCACATGGTGGTATTTGTCTTTTCTCTTTCTCTGAACCAATCGTTGGCGACACTTGCACAATATTGACCTTTGATGTGATGTATTCAAGAAAAACATCATTAATTATTTTAGAAAAAAAGACTCATTTTTGGTTCATGAATAAAAGCTTGTGTTTTTATGATTGTATCATTTGCTTGATAAAACATTGGTGAAGTAAAATTATTTTTTTGTTAGATGTCTCAAAATACTCAAAAATTCTACCCATGAGGCTATGCCCTAGTGACCACAATTGGCACTATTTCATCCCACCATAAACAATCAAAATGTTTCATCAAAAAAACTTTTGCAAATGTTATCCAATGCTCTAGAACCAATGGATTTCCCAATGGTGACATTAATCTTTCAAGTACACTAGAAAAATCCCTAAAGTCTTCCCCTTTTCGGTTAAGAATTTGGTTTTAATGAGAGTGACCTATGGTCATAAATAATAGCCTTCTTTGATATCTTCTTGAAGGTTGTATATGACATTTAACCTTTCATAACTTCTTTAGGCATTCTAATATCTCATTAAAACTTAGGGAAAAGGGATTTTTCATATTCTTTTTGAAGATTGCAACATTGGTTTTTATCATGAGTGACCATATTGCACTCCCATTCATTAGGGACACTAGTCTAACAACCACATTGTATGTTGGTAGTGAATATTGCAAAATTTTCTCAAATGGCTTTACTCCCCAGAAGAAAGAATGCATGTAAAACAATGGGAGTCCATAACACCTAATTGCCATCGTGCCAAGCCTTTCTTCATAATTTATATATATCAATTAACTCAAGCCATAATGGTGAGGAAATCCATTACACAATTTAAGAATATAAATGACATTCTTTATCAAAATATATGTTGGTCTCAAGAAGTTGAAAAATATTGAGCCTTGATTTGATGCATTCAAGAAAATCATCATCCTATATTTTAAAAAAAAATACTTGTTTTGGTTCTTGAGTACAAGCTTTTATTTTTATGACTATATCCTTTGCTTGATAAAACCATTGAGAAGTATGCTTATGGTTTCTTTCAGCTATCTCAAAACATTATAGAATTCTATTGATTAGGTCTCGCTCTAGTGGCTGCAATTGGCAATATTTCATACCATAAATGACCAAAAGGTTTCATGGAATAACCTTTTACAAAAGATATTGCATAATATAGAACCAATGGCTTTCCTATTGGCGACTCTCTCTATAGAGGTATCCAATTCCATAATTTTATTTAGTCTAAAGAGTACACCATGAAGATCCCTAAAGTAATCCACCTTTTTCTTAGGATTTTGGTAGACTCATTGATAATCATCTTTATTAACCTAAAGAGACCTATGATCATAAGAATAACCTTCTTTGATCTCTTCATGAAGGTTGTTTATGACATTTAACCTTTCATAGTTTCTTCATGCATTCTAATATATGTCTAAAACTTAGGGGAAAGGGCATTCCCATATGCCATTTCATCTCGACTCTTTGAATTTAAAACTGATTCAAGGTTAGAAATAACATTCCCAAGAACAAGTGTCTTTTGAAGATTGCAATATTGATTTTCATCATAAGTAACTATGTTGCACTCCCATTCATTAGGGACATCGCCTCTAACAACCACATAGTGTGTTGGTAGTGGATATAGAAAAAGTTTCTCAAATGCCTTTCCTCCCCACAAGTAAGAACACATGCAAAATAGTGGGAGTCTATAACACCTAATTGCCATCATGCCAAACCTTACTTGATAATTCATATGTATCAAATGATAGTTCATATGTATCAAACAACTCAAGGCATAATGGTAAAGGAATTCATTACATAATTTAAGAATATCAACAATATTCTCCATAAAAACATATTGTGAGTTTAAACTTGCATAGGATGCATATGCACAATGTTCCTTTCATCTCACCATGAAAGAATGGACGAAAGCCTACAAGAAAACCAAAACATCCTTCTCATCCCCCAAAAAAAAGAGTATAATGAAAGGAGGGAATATAATTTTGATTATCAAATCAAATTGTTGTAAAAGCTACAAAGAAAGCATGTGACTAAATCCGTATATAGATCATATTGGGTAAAAATTGAGAAGGAACTCTCAGAAGAAGGAAGAAACAAGATTGAAGCTAAAATGTAATACTACCAAGGTCATCCGCAGAGTCAACAAAACCAAAAAGGCGATGAAGAAACCAAATCAAGTTGAAAATGGCAGCCAACCTAAAGAGATGGGCCCCAAACTTGGCCAGAACAATATTGTGGGGGGTGAGTCGATGATATCTCATAATACACCAAAGAAATAGGATTTGAACATACTCAATGGAAGCTTAGTTAGAATCAAGGAGAGAGGGTCCCAAAACTAGCAAGCCATAAAGACCCATCGATTAGACCAAGGAGTCTAGGAGGGAAAACTTGGACAAAGCATCCTATAAGTGATGTCTGAAGTGTCCTATCTTGAGCATTGCAAGGGAGCCCATACCCTTCCTAACCCTAGGCTAGATGATGGGTCTCAAACTGAAGCAAGTTCTAGAGGACTTTACCCCAAGGTACACATATCATGTGGTGATCTCGATCTCATGACCCTAGAAATAGAAGTATGAATGAGAGGTCTTTAGGAAGTTGAAGACCATAACCTAATTCTTGTTCAAGTTCATTGAGAGCTGATGAAGGTCACAAAAAGAGGCAAAGTCATTGAGAAAGTCTCTAAAGACAATGAATCACAACACTTCCAAAAATAAAAAGGACAATGAACTCCTTAGGGGCATAAGGAAAAGTAAAGACAACAACTAAATTTAAGTCAACAAGGTTACTTATAGCATTGATAACAATCATGCCCTCATTTTCATTAGTTGAAGGAACAACATAATGCACAAGGCAAGACCCCATAGTGGGAATATGAGGTAACTCACCATAGAGGGCTATATTTAGGTCATTGGCATGCCAATCTGAATGAGGAGAGCCCTTAAGACATGTGTAGTGATGAGTAGAAGCATCCTTTATCCATGAATAAGACTTATGTTGGTTTAGCTTTCATAATGTGGTACTTTGTTGCAACTTAATTTAATATCCATAAAAAAATGAATGGTCATTTTGACCCAATGCCTTGTAGCACATAAGACAATGTTATGGCAACTGTCTCATTATACCCATTTCAATGCACCTTCAATTCTAGTCCATTAATGATATCTTTGGCTGGATCAACATGTCTAATGTTAAGCAAGAACTCTACTCCAAATTCACCTTGTTGAACATCAAAATTAGAATTAGGTTAGTATTATCTTGGAGTTTCCTTAGTCTTAAGGGGTGTTCAACCATAACTGATTGTCTTCTAATCATCATGATGACAATATTTTTAGACATAATCTATGTCATTTCCTAACTAGCACAAATAAATGATCAACATATTCATTGCAAACCTTTGTTTCTAGAATTTTGTGCTTCAAAATCTTACAACCAACCTCATTCAAATTGAATGCCAATCTTGTGACAAGGATGGTGCTTAAAAGATTAACACCAAAACATAATCCACTAGGCATGCCACCACATCCAAGGTACAAATCAAACAACTTTACCTTGGGCTTGGAAATAATTATTTTTCCCAATGTTTGTTTCACTTTTTTTCTTACTTTCAAATACCCCATTCACCTTAGTAAAAGAAACTTCAGGTTTGATCTTGCAAGCTTTCCTAAAACTTCTATTATTGTGTGCCTTTCTTTTGATAGCTCCATTCCACTTGGAGGGAGAAATATCATAATCATTACACACCTCTAAGGTTGAATTAATGGTTGTGTGTATAGTTTCAAGTGGTAGAACATGTAAAGTTATGTAAGACAAATCATAGCCCATATCATATAAAAGTCACATAGTGGTATTTTCCTTTGCTCTTTCTCTGAACCCATCATTGGTGACACTCGCACTATATTGACCTTCAATGTGATGCAGTCAAGAAAATCATCATCCTTTCTTTTAGACAAAAAGACTCATTTTGGTTTATGAATAGAAGCTTGTGTTTTAGTGACTATATCCTTTTCTTGATAAAACATTTGTGAAATAAAATTATGGTTTCTGTCAAGTATGTCAAAATACTCAACAATTCTACCCTTAAGGCTCAACTCTGGTGACCACTATTGGCACTATTTCATCCCACCATAAACAACCAAAAGGTTTCATGGAAAAACCTTTTACAAATTTTATTGCATGATCTAAAACCAATGGCTTTCCCAATGGTGACATTACTCTTTCCATAGAGGAACCCAATTCTACAATATTATTTGGTCTTACAAGTACACTAGAAAGATCCCTAAAGTTTTCCTCCTTTCTCTTAGGAATATGGAAGACACATTGATAATCATCTTCATTCAACTAGAGTGACCTATGATCATTAAGAATAACTTTCCTTGATGTCTTCTTGAAGGTTTCATATGACATTTAACCTTTCATAACTTCTTTAGGCATTCTAATATTTCTTTGCAACTTAGGGCAAAGAGCTTTTTCATATTTTTTTAAAGATTGCAACATTGGCTTTCATCATGAGTAACCATATTGCACTCCCATTCATTAGGGACACTATGTCTAAAAACCACATCATGTGTTGGTAGTGAATATTGCAAAATTTTCTTAGATGGCTTTATTCCCGACAAGAAAGAATGCATGTGAAACAATGGTAGTCCATAAAACCTAACTGCCATCATGCCAAGCCTTTCTTGATAATTCATATGTATCAAACAACTCAAGACATAATGGCAAGAGAATCCATTACACAATTTAAGAATATAAACAATGTTCTTTACAAAAACATATGGTGGCCTCATGAAGTTGAAAAATATTGAGCTTTGATTTGATGCATTCAAGAAAATCATCATCCTATATTTTACACAAGAAGACTTGTTTTGGTTCATGAGGAGAAGCTTGTATTTTTATGACTATATCCTTTGCTTGACAAAACCATTAGGAAGTATACTCATGGTTTCTGTCAGCTGTCTCAAAACATCATACAATTCTGATAAATGGACCACTAATCACTGATTAGATCTAGGTGACACTTATAGTAATATTGCTTAATTGAAAATGTCACTTATACATATGTCACTTTACGGTAGTTTGTTAGACTAAATTCTATAAGCACTTTTAAAATGGTTCTTGAAGAAATGTTGCTTATTTATATGTCACTTCCAAAAGGACACTTAAATAAATGTTGCTTATATGAATGCCCCTTAAAGAAATATCGCTTGTAGTAATGTCACTTATACAAATATCATTTATAAAAATGTAGTATTTTTTCAAGTCATATTTGTATAAGTGACACTTTTTTATTAAGTGACATTTTAAACGACAATCGGATAAGAAACATGTTTATAAACAATGTTTATATTACAGTAACACTTACTGAAGTGTTGCTTTAAACAATGTTTCTTATTTAAGTGTTGCTTGATGGATGGGTGATCTCCTGAAACTTCTAGGTGATTTGCCTCTAAGATTTTAGTCCATATTAATTATGAGTTTCTATTTTTATTCTAGTAAACAAATATAAACGATTTAAACTCTTTTTTTTTTTGGTCATATTAACCCCATAGTGAAAGGATACATATTATATGTCCTTCCAAGATTGTGCAAAATAGCTGGGGCACATCGAAAATACACATTACTTCGAACTCTTGATGTAGAAGCAAGAATCTATACCTAATATATTGGAGCGAGTTGTAAGCTATTTCCCAATCCTATGACTCCACTAGCATAACTTAACTAAACAATGTCTTTAACAAAAATATGTTGTGATATGTATTCTTCTTGAAACTCCCTGAAGCATTATATAGAGTTAGGCAGCTCTTGCATCACCTTACAAGCTCCCACTAACCAGTACGGTATCAAATGCTAGTAGGAAATCAACTTGATGTGGGTAGTGCAAAACATCGGTATCTAAAATGGTCATGAACTCGAGGGAAACACAAAGTCACAATCTACAATGGAAAACCAACATATTTGCAGTGCATGCAGCTATAATTAATTCATTATATATAGTACAGAAAAGGTTTATGATACCAGAGAAATATGCATAGAGAAAGGTTTTGTTGTTGGAATCATGTTGACATGCATCTTTAAAAACTGTAAATGTGAGAACCTGAAAATTTGGTATGAACTGGGAATTAAATGGCAAGTTTTGCTTACCTTGGACCAAAACTCAGCCACAGGACTTCATATCCCGCTAAGCACAACATTGGAAGTGAAATCGCAACCCTTAACAGTATATTTTAAATAGCACTACTGATAGATTGAAATGAACAGTATATTTATACTAGCGCAACTGATAGATTTAAATAGCCTTCCATGTATCCGCTCCCAACTGATGGAAAACACCAGAACAGGTGGGAATGAAATTAAGGAATGTATTGTGTCTGTATCTGCACAGAAGGTGGTGTATTGAATGGATTGACAATGAGAAATATAGTCCTATGAAGGAAAATTCTGGTGACTTGAGTGTAACAAATCCAGCTACATGTAACATAGTATGGTGGCTCCAACAAGTATTGGCTATCGGGGTGGTGGATAGGGGAAGCACAAAACTTACTTTGAAAATCTTAAACTTACAAATTGACATGAATTTCAAAATTAGTTAAAATGAAAGTGAACCTTCATTTTGAAGATGTGGAATTCAGATAGTTCAACTGAACTAAAGTAAAGCAATATACAATTTCAAATGAATTCATAATGCTTTAACATTTGAATTGAAAATGAAAAACACATAACTAATTAAAGCTTTGAGCTGTAACATTAGAATTGCAATCAGAACAGTTTACATTAGATCTCAGAAACCACAAAAATGAAAATAAAAACATAAACCTTTTGAAAGCCTCAAGTCCCAACATTTGAAACGAGAGTACTGTTGCATAGATTTGTGAAAATTTGTGGAGGGCAACTCAAAGTAGTACGGAAGAAAGACAACAAAGCATATTTTGCTGGCAGAATTCAGTATTACTTTCAGTAGTCCTCCGCAAATACACAAACCAAGCCATGATTTAATGAACAGAAAGCCTGAACACAAAATGTGAAACTATTGAACCCACAAAATGCAAAAAAATAAATAATCCTTGTCGATGAAATTTGAACTTCACAAAATTGGCAATATTTTAAACAAAACTTGGAAAGCAGTAAGAAGAAGCAAGTGGAAACCATGTTGCACATAATGTATTAAGATATTAACAATGGAATTGGAATAAGAATGCCTTAGCAGTAAACCTAAAATAGCATTAAGCAGTACGCGCTCGCAATAATAGAATTCAAATAGCAGAATTAGAATTAAAAGTATCTTGCACTTGCTAGTGCACTAGGTCCTCACCTCATCTTCCTCTTCCCCTACCTTTACCCCTACGCCGTCTTCTTTGTGAGAAAAACAAATTAAATTTAACTTTATCTCACAACCTTAACCCTGAAAACTTTGCTTGGCACTTAAAAGTTGCTCGGCACATGAAGGTGCCGAGTGCTAGTTTTACTCGGCACTTGATGGTGTCGAGTGGCAGGTTGCTCGGTACTTGCTCGGCACTTGATGGTGCCGAGTGACAGGCAACAGGTGCCGAGTGAACTCGGCACAAAGAGGAGCTCGGCAACAAATGCTGAGTGTGCTCGGCTCCAAAAGAAATGCTCGGCAACAATAGATGCCGAGTGAGCTCGGCTCCAACTGAAAAATTACAACTTAAGAGATTTCAACGTGAATGCTTTCACCATTAAAACCAAAGAGTCAAAGCTTTAAGCTTTCAATCAAACTTGTTAAATCCAATGAATAGAAGATGAAGAACAATAGATTAAGTATGTTGCTTGCTTTCTATTCAATCTTTCATTAAACTATTACAAAATCTGAGAGCATTTGGCTTCAACCAGAAAACCCTAAAATGTTAAAACTTCAAACTTTCAATAAATTTTAAACTTTAAACCTTAAACTTGCAGCTCTAATGGCTACATACAATGGTGCCTGGAGCAATCATTGCTTCAACAGGATGAATCTAACAATGAGAAACTTACAGAGTGATCAGGGGAAGCACGTGCAACTGCAGGCACAAACTTCTTTCCTTCTTCCTTCTCTGCTTAGCTCTGCAACTTTTCTCTAATCTGCTTGATCTGTAAATTCTACAGAATGAATGAATAATCATTCCTTTTGTCTCATTCCATTTTCTCCCTCTTTTCTAATTTCAAAAATTTCACCCACTGTATTTATGTTTATGTCTGTTCTGGACGTCAGAGGTGGTAGGTGAGTGTTTGGCTCAAGGGAAAAATGTATACTGCCATAATAAATATTCCAACACTCCCTCTTTGTCCTGAGCCAAACAAAAAATAAAGATCACAACTGATCCACATCAACTACACTGAGACTCTCTCTTAGGTGTACAAAAGATCCAATGCCTAAAGGCTTGGTGAAAATGTCTGCTAGCTACTGCTCAGACTTGCAAAAATTCATCTTGATATCCCCATTCTCCACCAGCTCTCTAATGAAGTGATATCTGATCTCAATATGCTTGCTTCTCCCATGGAAGACTTGATTCTTGGACAATGCAATTGATGAGATGTTGTCACAATAAATTTTGGTTCCATCCTCTTCCCTTTCATTCAAATCTGTCAAGATCCTCCTTAGCCAAATTGCTTGACATGCTATTGCATTTGCTGCAATGTATTCAGCCTCTGCTATAGATTGAGCAACAATAGATTGCTTCTTGGATGCCTATGAAATTGCACCCAATCCCATATGAAACATATATCCGAAAGTGCTCTTCCTATCATCTAAGCTTCCAACCCAATCACTATCAGTATAACCAACCAACTTGAAATCATCATTTGCAGTATAAAAAATTTCAAATCCCTTGGTACCTTTCACATACCTTAGGATCCTCTTTCCCGCTTGCAAATGGAAATCTTTTGGTGTTTCCATAAATTTAGAAATCAGACTTACTGCATGCATTAGGTCTGGCCGAGTTGCAGTCAAATACATTAAACTTCCAACCATACTCTTGTATAGTGTTGGATCCACTCTCTTGCTAGAGTCTTCCTTACTCAACTTCAGACCTATTGCTATTGGTGTAGGGGCTGCCTTACTTTTATGCATTGTAAATCTCTCCAAGATCTGTCTTGCATATTTTTCTTGAGAGATGAAGATGCCATCATGCATTTTTTTTACTTCTATGCTTAGAAAGTATTTCAAGAGACCTAAGTCTGTCATTTCAAATTCACTTTTCATGGCCTCTTTGAACTCACCAATTAGAGTCTTATCATTACCAATAAAAATCAAGTCATCTACATACAAGACAACAATCAATACATTACCGTCTGTTGCCTTGATGTAAAGAGTGAGCTCACCATTGCTTTTTCTAAAGCTATTGCTCATCAAATATGAGTCAATCCTACTGTACCATGCCCATGGAGCTTGCTTGAGCCCATAAAGAGCTCTCTTCAATCTATATACTTTATGTTCTTCACCTGCAACTTCATAACTAGGTGGCTGCTCCACATACACTTCTTCTTTCAATACACCATTAAGGAAGGTAGACTTCACATCCATTTGAAATACCTTCCACTTGTGTTGGGTTGCAATTGCTATGACAGCACGCATGGTTTCCATTTTTGCAACTGGGGCATAGGTCTCATCATAGTCTCTTCCATACTGTTGTTTGTAACCCTTGACTACCAGCCTTGCCTTATGCCTATCAATCTTGCCTTCAGCATTGCATTTGGTCTTATAGACCCATTTCACTCCAATCACATTCTTCTTGGGAGGCAATTCAGTTAGCTCCCATGTCTCATTCCTTTCTATGGCATCTATTTCCTCATCCATAACATTACACCATTTCTTCTCCTTAATAGCTTCCTCAAAATATATTGGATCATTATGAGAAAATAATGCAAAATTAACACTCTAATCATAATCTTCATACCTTTCATCTTGGTATATCTCCCTAAGACTCTTGGTCTTTCTTGGTAACAGGGAGGAGAGTGTGGGATTAGAATCTTCATTGCTGCTGCATTACCGACTAGCTCGGTCTTCACTGGTACTCGGCACTGACACTTAGTCATGCCTAGAGGAGCTCGGCAGTGTCTGAACCTGCTTGCCTTTTATTCTATTTGCTCCTTCTTCTTGTTGTTCATCAGCATCGTCTTCACTCATAATGGGCACTTTACTAGAAGTGCATGGTGACTCATCAATTGAACCATACCAAGATTAATTTTCAAGAAATTCCACATCTCTTGAAAGCATCATCTTGTTGTTCAGTGGGTCATACAATCTGTATGCCTTTGATTCTAGGCTGTACCCTGTGAAAATGCATTTCACACCTTTGTCATCAAATTTTTGCCTTTGCTCTTTAGGCACATGTTCATATGCAACACATCCAAATACCCTTAGGTGTTCAACTGTCCATCTTATTCATGACCAAGCTTCCATTGGAATTCTGTCACGGACTGCCTTTGTAGGACACCTATTAATTAGGTAAAATGCTATTGCCACAACCTCTCCTCAAAATTTAGTTGGAAGACATTTTTCTTTCATCATGCTCCTTGCCATTTCAACAATGGTCCTGTTTTTTCTTTCAGCCACTCCATTTTGCTGTGGTGTATAGCTGGCTGTGAGCTATTTCTTAATGCCATGTTTCCTGCAAAAGTTTACAAAAGAATTGGAGGTATACTCCCCTCCTCTATCTGATCTTAAGACCTTGATATAATGTCCACATTCTCTTTCAGCCTAGGCCTTAAATTCTACAAATTTATCAAATGCTTCAGATTTATTCTTTAAGAAATACACCCATGTCCTACGACTAAAATCATCAATGAATGTCATGAAATAAGTACTCCCCCCAATGAAAGTAATTTGCATAGGACCGACTAGGTCAGTATGCACTAATTCTAATGGATATCTAGCCCTCTTAGAATTTTCAAAATTAAAGGGAAGCTTATGTTGCTTACCCAAAATACAAGCCTCACACTTGTCACAAGAATTTCTTATACGTGGCAAACCTTCTACCATTCTTTTATTTGATAGTAAATTTAAACCAGCATAGCCAAGATGACCATACCTAAGGTGCCATAGCTGTGAGGGGTCTTCAATCACACTCCTTAGAGCTGATTGTGTGGGAGGTGTAGCACAAACTTGAGATGAGAAACATGTCTCTATCCTCAAGGGAAACATTCTGTTCTTTGTCATTTGAACTGTTGCAAGTAAGTTCTTGCTCCCATCCTTTTCTTGAATGACACACATGTCATTCTCCATCAGCACTTTGTATCCATTTTGAATAAGCTAACCAATGCTCATCAAATTGTGCTTCATACCAAGGGCGAAATACACATTTTGTATTTCCCTTTTCTCACCTTTCTTGGTGCGGACCATAATAGATCCTTTGCCCACAACTGGTAAGGTTCCATTATTACCCATCTTAATTTCTGATTTGAAACTATTGTCAATGAATGAAAACAAGGTTTCATTACCACTCATGTGGTTGCTACATCCACTGTCGAGGTACCAAACCTCATGGCTTCCTTCTTCACCAACATTACACATTATGAAGGCAGTATTTTCACTTCCCATATTCACATCAGCCACATTTGCTTGTCCTGATTGATCTTTCTGCTTCTTCCAGCATTCATTTGCATAATGCCCATATTTATGACAGTAGTAGCATTCTACATTACTCTTATTTGAGTTGTAATTTTTCTTATCTCCTCTTGAAGTATTTTGTGAGCTACTTGCTCCATCTGTTCTTCCTGAGCTTTCTCCTGTAGCATTTCTTTATCCTCCATTACCTTGGCCTCTGCCTCTAGAGTTTCTGCCTAAGCCATTTCTTCCTCTCCCCCTTCCTCTTGAATTTGACTGAGCTTTGAATGGTTGGTCTTGGGTAGAAGAATATGTGGATCTATTTATCCTATACTCATGGGTTTGAAGAGAACCCATCAACTCATCCATTGTCAAAACAGTGAGGTCTTTTGCCTCTTCTATGGTCATGACCAAATGGTCATATTTATGAGGTAAACTGCTCAATATCTTTTCCACTATCCTCTGCTCTTCATAGTCTTCTCCATTTGACTTCAATTGGTTAATCACATTAGAGGTCCTTGAACTAAAATCTACAACTAATTCATTCTCCTTCATCTGAAGGTTCTCAAACTCCCTCCTTATATTCTTTAGCTTTATAGTGCGGACTTTATCAGTCCCCTTGAAGTTCGTCTCAAGGATATCCCATGCTTCTTTTGCATAATTTGTTGCTGCAATCTTTTGGAATACTGTCTCTGTCATTGCTGCTTCAATAAGATTTAATGCATTTGCATCTTTCCTCCTTGACTCTTTCAAATGAGTCTTTTGTGCATTTGTGAGGGCAGCATACTGAGTTGGATCGGTCACATCATTGAATCCATTGACCACAAACTCCCACAAATCATTTGCGACCATAATGGTCTTCATCTTCTTTGCAAATGTATCATAATTTTGTCCATTAAATGATGGTGGCTGCTGCCATATCTTTCTTGCATCTCCTGCCATGATAAATATCCCAAGAAAAGAAAAATGCCCTAACTCAGTTTGGATGTGGGGCCTCAAAGCTCTGATACCATGTGAGAAAAATGAATTAAATTTAACTTTATCTCACAACCCTAACCCTAAAAACTTTGCTCGGCACTTAAAAGTTGCTCGGCACATGAAGGTGTCGAGTGCCAGTTTTACTCGGCACTTGATGGTGCCGAGTGGCAGGTTGCTCGGCACTTGCTCAGCACTTGATGGTGCCGAGTGATAGGCAACAGGTGCCGAGTGAACTCGGCACAAAGAGGAGCGCAGCAACAAATGTCGAGTATGCTTGGCTCCAAAAGAAATGCTCGGCAACAATAAATGCCGAGTGAGCTTAGCTCCAACTGAGAAATTATAACTTAAGAGATTTCAACGTGAATGCTTTCACCATTAAAACTAGAGAGCCAAAGCTTTAAGCTTTCAACCAAACTTGTTAAATCCAATGAATAGAAGATGAAGAACAATAGATTAAGTATGTTGCTTACTTTTTATTCAATCTTTCATTAAACTATTACAAAATCTGGGAGCATTCGGCTTCAACCAGAAAATCCTAAAATGTTAAAACTTCAAACTTTCAATAAATTTTAAACTTTAAACCTTAAACTTTAAACCTTAAACTTGCAGCTCTAATGGCTGCATACATTGGTGCCTGGAGCAATCACTGCTTCAGCAGGATGAATCTAACAATGAGAAACTTACAGAGTGATTAAGGGAAGCATGTGCAACTGCAGGCACAAACTTCTTGACTTCTTCCTTCTCTACTCAGCTCTGCAACTTCTCTCTGATCTACTTGATCTGCAAATTCTACAGAATGAATGGATAATCATTCCTTTTGTCTCATTCCATTTTCCCCCTCTTTTCTAATTTCAAAAATTTCACCCACCATATTTATGTTTATGTTTGTTCTGGACGTCAGAGGTGGTAGGTGAGCATTTGGCTCAAGGGGCAAACGTATCCTGCCATAATAAATATTCCAACACTCTTCCTCTTCCCCTTACCATTTCTTTTCCCCTCACCTTTACAACCATCTTCACCTTCTTGTCCCTATGAGCCATCCCCTTGTTTTGCTACACCTTCCTCTTCTTAGTGTTCTCCTCCACCTTTTCCTTCCCCTTCTTCACTGTGTTCTGATCCATCTTCCTCTTCTTAGTGTTCTCCTCCACCTTTTCCTTCCCTTTCTCCATTGTGTTCTACCCTGTCTTCTTCCTCAATCTATTGTTGAATCTTTTTTGTCTAGAAGTGGGAGCGACAACTGGTTCACATTAGCATCCTCCAACTCTAGGAGCATAAGAATGTAATCGTTATCAAAACTAATTGAACGTAATACATAACCAAATAGAAAAAGAATGATTAAAGTGTGTGCCACAGATGCCTGAACCAATTATTATAGCACAAAATGTTACTTCATTCTCACATCAAGTGTACCAAAAATGAATTCAAATCTAAGCTAAAAATAATTGATTGATAAAATAAGTGTGAGATGTTAAAATATCTTATTCTAGAAGTATTTCTATGCCTTTTGACGTTCAGGAAAAATGCAAGGGCAAATACTAGTAACTTTCCACTCAAATCCATATACATATAATAATTCGTCTACAAGATGTTAGTAATAATAGTATATACAGCAAAAATAATTGGAGAGTACTTGTAGATTTTGGCATATTCTTGAAAGATGCAATTCATTTCTTTCTGCACGAGTAAACAGAATTGCAACTAGATGGCATTCTGTAAATTAATCACTTGCGAATATTTTGATTATGAAAATGTCACCTATGCAAATAAATTTTACTTATACAAATGTCGGTTATGACATCTTGTACATATGTTACTTATAATAGCATCACTTAATCAGTATCACCTATAATTGTATCACTATCACTTATCAAAAATGGTGCTCCAAAGTTTGATATTTCTAAATGAATGTTACTTATACAAATGTCTCTTATGACATTTAAATGGCAGTTGAATAAACTACATTTTAAAATGTTACTTATAAAAATTTTGATTCTGAAAATGTCACCTAGGCAAATAAATGTTACTTATCATATTTAAACGTATGACATCCTATCAATATGTTACTTATAGAAGTGTCACTTCATCAATATCACTTGGTTCTTCAAAGTTTCACATTGAAAAATGTCACATTATGAATATTTTGATTATGAAAATGTCACCTATGCAAATACATGTTATCTGTGTTCTTATGGTTTTCTTCTTTTGTTTGTGAAATTAACTGTTTATTCTTATGTTGTACAGATCTATCAAACCCTAACAAGTCATGCATCCACCCTAGAGAAAATGACATGTCAAATCCACATACTACTTCCATCTCGTCAAGTCCCAGATGCCACATATAGGTCCCACTATAACTTCATAACTAAATGAAGCCATGTGTAAGAATATTGCATGCTCGCTATCCTTTAGTGTGGCATCTTATCCATATGTTACTTATAGAAGTGTCACTTAGTCAAAATTGATTATAATTGTATCATTCCAATATGCAAAATAGCACTTGATAACAAGTCTACCAACTCATCACAAAGTCAATGCAAAATGCCAAACTATAATGATGTCAACTCCATCGAGTCGTCACTTATGACATTTTATAAATTAATCACTTAAAAATATTTTGATTATGAAAATGTCACCTATGCAAATAAATTTTACTTATACAAATGTCGGTAATGACCTCTTGAACATATGTTACTTGTAATAGTAGTACTTAATCAATATCACTGTCAATTATCAAAAATGGAGCTCCAAAAGTTTTGATTATGAAAATGTCACCTAGGAAAATAAATGTTACTTATCATAATGTCACTTATGACATCCTATCCATATGTTATTTATAGAAGTGTCACTTAGTCAGTATTGCTTGTAATTGTATAAGCTACATTTTAAAATGTTACTTATAAAAAAATTTATTACGAAAATGTCACCTAGGAAAATAAATGTTACTTGTCATAATGAAACTTATGACATCTTATCCATATGTTACTTATAGAAGTGTCACTTAGTCAATATTGCTTAGTGCTTCAAAGTTTCACATTGACAAATGTTACTTATGAATATTTTGATTATGAAAATGTCACCTATGTAAATACATGTCATCTGTGTTCTTATGGTTTTCTTCTTTTGTTAGTACATTAAACTATTTATTCCTATATTGTTCCAGATCTGTCAAACCCTGACAAGTCACGCATCCACCCTAGAGAAAATGACATGTCAAATCCACGTGCTACTTCCATCTCATCAAGTCCTAGATGGCACATATAGGTCCCACTATGAGTTCATAACTAAATGAAGTCACATGTAAGAATATTGCATGCTCGCTACCCTTTGGTGTGACATCCTATCCATATGTTACTTATAGAAGTGTCACTTAGTCAATATTGCTTATAATTGTATCATTCCAATATGCAGAATAGCACTTGATGACAAGTATACTAACTCATCACCAAGTCAATGCAAAATGCCAAACTTTATTGATGTCCACTCTGTCAAGTCATCACTTATGACATTTTGTAAATTAATTGCTTATGAATATTTTGATTATGAAAATGTCACCTATGCAAATAAATCTTACTTATACAAATGTCGGTTATGACATCTTGTACATATGTTACTTATAATAGTGTCACTTAATCAATATCACTTATAATTGTATCACTATCACTATCAAAAATGATGCTCCAAAGTTTCACATTTCCAAATGAATGTTACTTATACAAATTTTGCTTATGACATTTAAACAATAGTTGAATAAACCACATTTTAAGATGTTACTTATTAAAATTTTGATTCTGAAAATGTCACCTAGGCAAATAAATGTTACTTATCATAATTAAACTTATGAAATCAATATCCATATGTTACTTATAAAAGTGTCACTTGGTCAATATCACTTAGTGCTTCAAAGTTTCACGTTGACAAATGTTACATTATGAATATTTTGATTATGAAAATGTCACTTATGCAAATACATGTTATCTGTGTTCTTATGGTTTTCTTCTTTTGTTTGTAAATTTAACTATTTTTTCTTATATTGTCCCAACTTTGTTAAACCCTAACAAGTCACACATCCACCCTAGAGAAAATAACATGTCAAATCCACATACTATGTCCATCTCGTTAGGTCCTAGATGGCACATATAGGTCCTACTATGAGTTCATAACTAAATGAAGCCACATGTAAGAATATTGCATGCTCGCTATCCTTTGGTGTGACATCCTATCCATATGTTACTTATAGAAGTTTCACTTAGTTAATATCACTTATAATTGTATCATTCCAATATACAAAATAGCACTTGATGACAATTCTACCAAGTCCATGCAAAATGCCAAACTGTAATGATGTCAACTCCATCGAGTCATCACTTATGACATTTTATAAATTAATCACTTACAAATATTTTGATTATGAAAATGTCACCTATGCAAATAAATGTTACTTATACAAATGTCAGTTATGAAATCTTTTAGATATGTTACTTATACTAGTGTCACTTAATTAGTATCACTGTCACTTATCAAAGATGGTGCTCCAAAGTGGCAAATAAATGTTAGTTATCATATTGTCACTTATGACATCCTATCCATATATTAGTTATAGAAGTGTCACTTAGTCAATATCACTTCTAATTATATAAGCTACATTTCAAAATGTTACTTATAAAAAATTTGATTACATAAATGTCACCTAGGAAAATAAATATTACCTATCATAATGGAACTTATGACATGGTATACATATGTTACTTATAGAAGTGTCACTTAGTGCTTCAAAGTTTCACATTGACAAATGTTACTTACGAATATTTTGGTTAGGAAAACATCACCTATGTAAATACATGTTATCTGTGTTCTTATGGTTTTCTTCTTTTTTTTGTACATTTAACTATTTATTATTATATTGTTCCAGATCTGACAAACCCTGACAAGTCATGCGTCCACCCTAGAGAAAATAATATGTCAAATCCACATACTACTTCCATCTCGTCAAGTCCCAGATGGCACATATAGGTCCCACTATGAGTTCATAACTAAATGAAGCCACTTGTAAGAATATTGCATGCTCGTTATCCTTTGGTGTCACATTCTATCCATATGTTACTTATAGAAGTGTCACTTAGTCAATATCGCTTATAATTGTATCATTCCAATATGTAGAATAGCACTTGATGACAAGTATACTAACTCATCACCAAGTCAATGCAAAATACCAAATTGTAATGATGTCAACTCCGTCGAGTCATCACTTATGACGTTCTATAAATTAATCACTTATGAATATTTTGATTATGAAAATGTCACCTATGCAAATAAATGTTACATATAAAAATGTTAGTTATGACATCTTGTACATATGTTACTTATACTAGTGTCACTTAATCAATATCACTTAATAATTGTATCATTGTCACTTATCAAAAATGGTGCTCCAAAGTTTCACATTCCAAATGAATGTTAGTTATACAAATGTCCCTTATGACATTTAAACGACAGTTGAATAAACCACATTTTAAAATTTTGATTATAAAAATGTCACCTAGACAAATAAATGTTACTTATATAATGAAACTTATGACATCGTATCCATATGTCACTTATAGTTGTGTCACTTAGTCAATATCACTTAGTGCTTCAAATTTTCACATTGACAAATGTTACTTATGAATATTTTGATTATGAAAATGTCACCTATGCAAATACATGTCATTTGTGTTCTTATGGTTTTCTTCTTTTGTTTGTAAATTTAACTATTTATTCTTATATTGTTCTAGATCTGTCAAACCCTAACAAGTCATGCATCCACCCTAGAGAAAATGACAGGTCAAATCCACATACTACTTCCATCTCATCAGGTCCCAAATGGCACATATAGCTCCCACAATGAGTTCATAACTAAATGAAACCACGTGTAAGAATATCGCATGCTTGCTATCCTTTGGTGTGACATCTTATCCATATGTTACTTATAGAAGTGTCACTTAGTCAATATTGCTTATGATTGTATCATTTCAATATGTAGAATAGCACTTGATGAAAAGTCTACCAACTCATTACCAAGTCAATGTGAAATGCCAAACTGTAATGATGTCAACTCCATCAAGTCATCACTTATGACTATTTTGATTATGAAAATGTCACCTATGCAAATAAATGTTACTTATAAAAATGTTGTTTATGACAGCTTGTACATATGTTACTTATACTAGTGTCATTTAATCAATATCACTTATAATTGTATCACTGTCACTTATCAAAAATGGTGCTCCAAAGTTTCACATTTCCAAATGAATGTTACTTATACAAATGTCACTTACAACATTTAAATGACAGTTAAATAAACCACATTTTAAAATGTTACTTGTAAAAAATTTTATTATGAAAGTATGGTTTCAACCTTTCAATCTACATCACATGGTTTCAATAGAGGTTATGATTTATGTCATTTGATGTCGAGCATATGGTTTCAAATTTTTAAGGTTTTGTTTCAAACATAACAATATTGAATGTCTTGTTTCAATGCAATATGTTTTGAACATATAGTAAATAAATGTAACTAATCTAAATTCCAAACCAAAATTCACAATGGATCTCCTCAAGCTATTAAACTTTTCCTTCAAGAACCTAGTGCTTTGATACAAACTGTAAGAGATTGAGTGTATGGTTTCAACTTACATAATATAGTAAATAGTCTCATTTAGGATTAGGCTTTTTGACATTTTCCAAACAATTTCAAGCTTATCTTCTTCAATCACATTCTTCTTTTTCATTATAACCACTCAAAATTCAAAATTAAAATTCGTAATGGATTTTCTAGAGTTGTTAAACATTTCATTCAAGGACCTGATTGTTTGGTTTTGACTGCTCGATCTTTGTCACATGGTTTCAATGTATGGTATCAGTAGAAGTTATGGTTTCTATCATTTCATGTCAAAGTGTATTGTTTCAACAATTTTCAATGGATCTACTAAAGTTGTTAAACATTTCTTTTAAGATCCCAATTGTTTTTTTTTTTTATCGTTTGATGTTCGCAGTGCTACAATCACATCCTTCTTTTTTATTGTAACCAATCAAAATTCCTAACTGAAATTTACAATGGACCTCCTCAACCATACTTTCAAAAGGTAGAAACCATACTTTCAACCTAATTGTTTGGTTTTGACTACTCGATGTTCGTAGTGCAATTTCAACCATAACACTTAACACCTTCATATGGTTTCAACGTTGACTTTAGCTAACACTTAATTTGTGTTAGCATCATTACTAACACTTAACACCTTTGTATGGTTTCAACACTGACTTTAGCTAACACTTACTTTGTGTTAGCATCATTGCTAACACTATCCAATTAAGTTTTAGAACCTTCACTAACACTTCACATTAAGTGTTATCACCTTTGCTAATACTTAACACCTTTGTATGATTTCAACACTAAATTTAGCTAACATTTACTTTGTGTTAGCATCATTGCTAACACTATCCAAATAAGTGTTTGCACCTTTTCTAACACTTCACATTAACTATTAGCACCTTTGCTAACACAAGAACAAGTGTTTTTTCAAGATTGCAATATTGATTTACATCATAAGTAACCATGTCGCAATCTCATTCATTAGTGATATCGCCTCTAACAACCACATCATATGCAATGGCTCTCCTGATGATGACTCTCTCCATAGAGGTATCCAATTCCATGACATTATTTAGTCTAAGGAGTATATTAGGAAGATCCCTAAAATAATCCCCCTTTCTCTTAGTAATTCAACAGACTTGTTGATAATCATCTTCGTTCAATTAAAGCAACATATGATAATAAAGACTAGTCTTCTTTGATGTCTTTCTTGAATGTCATATACGACATTTAACCTTGCATAACTTCTTTAGGCATTCTAATATATCTAAAACATAGGGAAAAGGGCTTTCCCATATACCATTTCATCTCAACTCTCTAAGTTTAAAATTGATGCAAGGTTACAAATAACATCACCAAGAACAAGTGTTTTTTCAAGATTGCAATATTGATTTTCATCATAAGTAACCATTTTGCACTCCTATTCATTGGGGATATCGCCTCTAACAATCACATCATGTTTTGGTAGTGGATATAGAAAAAGTTTTCATATAACACCTAATTGTCATCATTCCAAACCTTGTTTGATAATTCATATATATCAAATAGCTCAAAGTATAATGGCCAAGGAATTAATTACATAATTTAAGAATATCAAAAACATTCTCCATTAAAACATATCATGGCTTCATGAAGTTTATAATGTCCATATACACAACTATTTGATGATTTTTCAAGCTACCTAATTTTAATACTAAAGGTTGAAGATAAGATTATTGAATTTATTGCCTCTTTACCAAAATTTCATCCCAATGTAGTATATTACATTTCAGATTTAAAGAAAACATATTCACCATCACATGGTTTCAGTAGAGGTTACGATTTCTATCATTTGATGTCAAGCAGATGGTTTCAACTTTTTGAGATTTTGTTTCAAACATAACAATATTGAATGTCTTGTTTCAATGCAATATGATTTGAACGTATAGTAAATAAATGTAACGAATCAAAATTCTGAACCAAAATTTGCAATGGATCTCCTCAAGTTGTTAAAATTTTCCTTAAAGAACCTAGTGCTTTGATACAAACTGTAAGAGATTGAGTGTATGGTTTCAACTATAAAAAAGGGTGCTTCAAAGTTTCACATTTCCAAATGAATGTTACTTATACAAATGCCACTTATGACATTTGCAAATGTTACTTATAAAAATTTTGATTATGAAAATGTCACCTAGGAAAATAAATGTTACTTATCATAATGTAAGTTATGACATCCTATCCATGTGTTAATTATAGAAGAGTCACTCAGTCAATAGCGCTTGTAATTTTATAAGATAAATTTTAAAATGCTACTTATAAAAAATTTGATTATGAAAATGTCACCTAGGCAAATAAATGTTACTTATCATAGTGAAACTTATGACATCATATCCATATGTTACTTATAGAAGTGTCACTTAGACAATATCACTTAGTGCTTTAAAGTTTCACATTGACAAATGTTACTTATGAATATTTTGATTATGAAAATGTCACCTATGTAAATACATGTTATTTGTGTTCTTATGATTTTTCTCTTTTGTTTGTACATTTCATTTTTTACTCTTATATTGTTCTAGATCTATCAAACCCTAACAAGTCAAACATCCACCCTAGAAAAAATGGCATGTCAAATCCACATACTACTTCCATCTCATCAGGTTCTAGATGGCAGTTCATAACTAAATGAAGCCACATGTAAGAATATTGCATGCTTACTATCCTTCAGTGTGACATCATATCCATATGTTACTTATAGAAGTGTCACTTAGTAAATATCACTTATAATTGTATCATTCCAATATGCAGAATAGAGAAAATGACATGTCAAATCCACATACTACATCCATCTCGTCAAGTCCCAGATGGCACATATAGGTCTCACTATGAGTTCATAACTAAATGAAGCCACGTGTAAGAATATCGCATGCTCGCTATCCTTTGGTGTGACATCCTATCCATATGTTACTTATAGAAGTGTAGTCAATATCGCTTATAATTGTATCATTCCAATATGCAGAATAGAACTTGATGACAAGTCTACCAACCCATCACCAAGTCAATGCAAAATGCCAAACTATAATGATGTCAACTCCATCAAGTCATCACTTATGAAATTCTATAAATTAATCACTTACGAATATTTTGATTATGAAAATCTCACCTATGCAAATAAATGTTACATATACAAATGTCAGTTGTGACATCTTGTACATATGATACTTATACTAGTGTCACTTAATTAGTATCACTTATAATTGTATCACTATCACTTATCAAAAATGATGCTCCAAAGTTTCACATTTCCAAATAAATGTTACTTATACAAATGTCGCTTATGAAATTTAAACGGCAGTGAATAAACCACATTTTCAAATGTTACTTATAAAAATTTTGATTATGAAAATGTCACCTAGGCAAATAAATGTTACTTATCATAATGAAACTTATGACATCCTATTCATATTCTACTTATAGAAGTGTCACTTAGTCAATATTTCTTAGTGCTTCAAAGTTTCACATTGACAAATGTTAGTTATGAATATTTTGATTATGAAAATGTCACCTATGCAAATACATTTTACTTATAAAATGTCGGTTATAAAATCTTGTACATATGCTACTTATACAAGTGTCACTTAATCAATATCACTGAATTGTATCACTGTCACTTATAAAAAATGGTGCTTCAAAGTTTCACATTTCCAAATTTCGATTATGAAAATGTCACCTAGGAAAATAAATGTTACTTATCATAATGCCAGTTATGACATCCTATCCATATGTTACTTATAGAAGTGTCACTTAGTCAATATTGCTCATAATTGTATAACCTACATTTTAAAATGTTACTTATAAAAAATTTGATTACAAAAATGTCACCTAGGCAAATAAATTTTACGTATCATAGTCAAACTTATGACATCATATCCATATATTTACTTATAGAAGTGTCATTTAGTCAATATTGCTTAGTGCTTCAAAGTTTCACATTGACAAATGTTACTTATGAATATTTTAATTATGAACATGTCACCTATGTAAATACATGCCATCTATGTTCTTATGGTTTTCTTCTTTTGTTTGTACATTTAACTATTTATTTTTATATTGTTCTGGATCTTTCGAACCCTAACAAGTCATGCATCCACCCTAGAGAAAATGAAATGTCAAATACATATACTACTTCCATCTCATCATGTCCTAGATGGCACATATAGGTCCCACTATGAGTTCATAACTAAATGAAGCCACATGTAAGAATATTGCATGCTCACTATCTTCTGGTGTGACATCCTATACATATGTTACTCACTTAGTCAATATCACTTATAAAATTTTATCATTCCAATATGCAGAATAGCACTTGATGCCAAGTCTACCAACTCATCACCAAGTCAATGCAAAATGCTAAACTGTAATGATGTCAACTCCATCAATTCATCACTTGTGACATTCTATAAATTAATTGCTTATGAATATTTTGATTATGAAAATGTCACCTATGCAAATAAATGTTACTTATAAAAATGTTGGTTATGAAATCTTGTACATATGTTACTTATACTAGTGTCACTTAATTAGTATCACTTATAATTGTATCACTATCACTTACCAAAAATGGTGCTCCAAAGTTTCACATTTCCAAATGAATGTTAGTTATACAAATGTCGCTTATGACAATTAAACAGCAGTTGAGTAAACCACATTTTAAAATGTTACTTATAAAAAAATTGATTACGAAAATGTCACCTAGAAAAATAAATGTTACTTATCATAATGAAACTTATGACATCTTATCCATATGTTACTTATAGATGTTTCACTTAGTCAATATCGCTTAGTTCTTCAAAGTTTCACATTAACAAATGTTACTTATGAATATTTTGATTATGAAAACGTCACCTATGCAAATACATGTTATCCATGTTATTATGGTTTTCTTCTTTTTTTTTTACTTTTTACTATTGGGTATGTGCAAGATCATGGTGTACCAAACTATGGCCTTAAGTGGCAGTGAAAAATCAGCAAATCAGGTTTATGTCAACTTGACACATAATTTTGAAGTGGTTATGGACTTTATATCAAAAAGTTGTAAGAAAATAATTTGTAAAAAATTGAATGTAGTTTCTAAACTACTAGGCGTTATTAGGAGAAAAAAATAATTGATTGGTCAAAAGTTTGAATTTTAATGCAGTACTAAGAAAATTTCAGGGCGAAAATAAAAAGTAGATGTATGTCTGACCACCTTAATCAAAATCAAATCATAATATTTTTTTAATATAATTATAGATATGAAAACTAGACTCATGCCCGGATGTGACGCATATTTTTTGATATTTTTATTCCAAATAAATAATTAAATATGAATTTTCTACCAAAACTTTTTTGGATTAAAAAAAGTCCCGTGTCTAACCACCCTAACTAATAGAAAATTTGATCAAATTTTTCTTTTTTTGTATTTTTCTTATACTAGGCGAAGTATAGAATGTGACGCAACTTTTAGATTTAAAAAATGTTATACCGTTTGAAAGTTATAGCTATTTTTCATTCAATATGTCAATCAGCACTTTACAATAATCTTCATTGATAATTAACTAATAAATACTTATCGAACTCAGAATTTGATAGAAATTATATTGATGGAATCTAGAGAGCGATATTAAAAAATCCATTTCGTTTCATTCAATTTCGATCAAAATAACATTGTCAGACGGCTACCCAAAGTCTGAGTATCACTAAAACTCTCTATAAACACGTCTTTGGGGTTGACCGGGCAGGCTTGGTAAATACCAAGCCTGATCGGATATCCGATTCAAAATCAGATATCTGATTTGACATCGAATATCTGATATGGCTCGGTAGTCAAATTCCAAAAATCTTCAAATTTTGGAGGAAAATTCGATTTAAACGTTATAGTTTTTTATTTTTAAATTATTTCACTTATATTAATATGTAAAGGCATATTTTAATATATTATATATATATATATATAATAACGTAATGTAAACATACAAGATATAATCTAGTAATATATAATAATATCTTATGTTAATCTTATTACAATCTATAAATATAATATATATTATTATTATTTTTACTAAATATAATAACGTAATTTATATATATATATAAAATACGTATTATATATTATTATATTAATATGTATGTTATTAATACATACAATAATGTAATATTTTCATTAAATGTAATATGTATTATATATTATTATATTAATATGTATAATAATATAATATTTATATAACAACGTAATATTTTTATTAAATATAATATATATTATAAATATTATTATATGGGTAATATTCGAATGGGTAATATGGGTCAAAGGGGGTCATAGGGTGACCTATGACCCTCTTTGACCCATTAAACAACGACATATGTCCCTAGGGGTCCTAGGACCCCTAGGGACATATTCCAATCGTTCATATGGGTCAAAGGGGGTCATAGGGTGACCTATGACCCTCTTTGACCCATTAAATGACGATATATGTCTCTAGGGGTCCTAGGACCCCTAGGGACATATTCGAATGGATAATATGGGTCAAAGGGGGTCATAGGATGACCTATGACCTTCTCTGACTCATTAAACGATGACATATTTCTCTAGGGGTCCTTGGACCCCTAGGGACATATTCGAATTGTTCATATGGGTCAAAGGGGGTCACAGGGTGACCTATGACCCCCTTTGACCCATTAAATGACGACATATGTCCCTAGGGGTCCCAGGACCCCTAGGGACATATTCGAATGGGTAATATGGGTCAAATGGGGTCATAAGGTAACCTATTACCCTCTTTGACCCATTAAACGACGACATATGTCTCTAGGGGTCCTCAGACCCTTAGGGACATATTCGAATCGTTCATATGGGTCAAAGAGGGTCATAGGGTGACCTATGACCCTCTTTGACCCATTAAACGACAACATATGTCCCTAGGGGTCCTCGGACCCCTAGGGACATATTCGAATCTTTCATATGGGTCAAAGGGGGTCATAGGGTGACCTATGACCCTTTTTGACCCATTAAATGACAACATATGTCCCTAGGTGTCCTAGGACCCCTAGGGACAAATTTGAATCGTACATATGGGACAAAGGGGGTCATAGGGTGACCTATGACCCTCTTGATCCATTAAACGACGATATATGTCTCTAGGGGTCCTAGGACCCCGAGGGACATATTCGAATGGGTAATATGGGTCAAAGGGGGTCATAGGGTGACCTATGACCCTCTTTGACCCATTAAACGATGACATATGTCCGTAGGGGTCCTTAGACCCCAAGAGATATATTCGAATGGGTAATATGGGTCAAAGGGGGTCATAGGGTGACCTATGACCCTCTTTGACTCATTAAATGATGACATATGTCCCTAGGGGTCCTACGACCCTAGGGACATATTCGAATTGTTCATATGGGTCAAAGGGGGTCATAGGGTGACCTATGACCCCCTTTGACCCATTAAATGACGACATATGTCCCTAGGGGTCCTAGGACCCCTAGGGACATATTCGAATGGTTAATATGGGTCAAATGGGGTCATAGCGTAACCTATGACCCTCTTTGACCCATTAACCGATGACATATGTCTCTAGAGGTCCTAAGACACCTAGGGACATATTCGAATCGTTCATATGGGTCAAAGAGGGTCATAGGATGACCTATGACCCTCTTGACCCATTAAACGATGATATATGTCTCTAGGGGTCCTAGAACCCCTAGGGACATATTCGAATGGGTAATATGGGTCAAAGGGGGTCATAGGGTGACCTATGACCCTCTTTGACCCACTAAACCATGACATATGTCCCTAGCGGTCCTCAAACCCCAAGGGACATATTCGAATGGGTAATATGGGTCAAAGGGGGTCATAGGATGACCTATGACCCTCTTTGACCTATTAAACGATGACATATATCCCTAGGGGTCCTAGGACCCTAGGGACATATTCAAATCGTTCATATGGGTCAAAGGGGGTCATAGGGTGATCTATGACCCCCTTTGACTCATTAAAAAATGACATATGTCCCTAGGGGTCCTAGCACCCCTAAGGATATATTTGAATCGTTCATATGAGTCAAAGGGGGTCGTAGAGCGACCTATGACCCCCTTTGACCCATTAAACGACGACATATGTCCCTAGTAGAGACATATTCGAATGGGTAATATGGGTCAAATGGGGTCATAGGGTAACCTATGACCCTCTTTGACCCATTAAATGACGACATATGTCTCTAGGGGTCCTAGGACCCCTAGGGACATATTTGAATCGTTCATATGGGTCAAAGGGGGTCATAGGGTAACCTATGACCCTCTTGACCCATTAAATGACAATATATTTCTCTAGGGGTCCTAAGACCCCTAGGGACATATTCGAATGGGTAATATGGGTCAAAGGGGGTCATAGGGTGACCTATGACCCTCTTTGACCCATTAAACGACGACATATGTCCCTAGGGGTCCTAGGACCCCTAGGGACATATTCGAATGGGTAATATGGGTCAAAGGGGGTCATAGGGTGACCTATGACCCTCTTTGACCCATTAAACGAAAACATATGTCCATAGGGGTCCTAGGAACCTAGGGACATATTCGAATGGTTCATATGGGTCAAAGGGGGTCATAGGGTAACCTATGACCCCTTTTGACCCATTAAACGACGACATATGTCCCTAGGGGTCTTAGGACCCCTAGGGACATATTTGAATCGTTCATTTTGACCCATTTAACGATGACATATATCCCTAGGGGTCCTAGGACCCCTAGGGACATATTCGAATGGGTAATATGGGTCAAATGGGGTCATAGGGTAACCTATGACCCTCTTTGACCCATTGAATGATGAAATATGTCTCTAGGGGTCCTAGGACCCCTAGGGACATATTCGAATCGTTCATATGGGTCAAAGGGGGTCATAGGGTGACCTGTGACCCTCTTGACCCATTAAACGATGATATATGTCTCTAGGGGTCCTCGGACCCCTAGCGACATATTCAAATGGTTAATATGGGTCAATTGGGGTCATAGGGTGACCTATGACCCTCTTTGACCCATTAAATGATGACATATGTCCCTAAGAGTCCTAGGACCCCTAGGGACATATTCGAATGGGTAATATGGGTCAAATGGGGTCATAGGTTACACTATGACCCTCTTTGACCCATTAAACGATGACATATGTCTCTAGGGGTCCTAAGACCCCTAGGGACATATTTGAATCGTTCATATGGGTCAAAGGGGGTCATTGGTGACCTATGACCCTCTTGACGCATTAAACGACGATATATGTCTCTAGGGGTCCTAGGAACCCTAAGGACATATTCGAATGGGTAATATAGGTCAAAGGGGGTCATAGGGTGACCTATGACCCTCTTTGACCCATTAAACGACGACATATGTCCCTAGGGGTCCTCGGACCCCAAGGGACATATTCGAGTGGACATATTTGAATGGGTAATATGGGTCAAATGGGATCATAGCGTAACCTATGACCCTCTTTGACCCATTGAATGACGACATATGTCCCTAGGGGTCCTCAGACCCTTAGGGACATATTCGAATCGTTCATATGGGTCAAAGAGGGTCATAGGGTGACCTATGACCCTCTTTGACCCATTAAACGACGACATATGTCCCTAGGGGTCCTTGGACCCCAAGGGACATATTCGAATGGACATATTCGAATGGGTAATATGGGTCAAATGGGGTCATAGGGTAACCTATGACCCTCTTTGACCCATTAAACGACGACATATGTCCCTAGGGGTCCTCAGACCCTTAGGGACATATTTGAATCGTTCATATGCGTCAAAGAGGGTCATAGGGTGACCTATGACCCTCTTTGACCCATTAAACGATGACATATGTCCCTAGGGGTCCTCGGACCCCTAGGGACATATTCGAATCGTTCATATGGGTCAAAGGGGGTCATAGGGTGACCTATGACCCTCTTTGACCCATTAAACGATGACATATGTCCCTAGGGGTCCTAGGACCCCTAAGGACATATTCGAATTGTACATATGGATCAAAAGAGGTCATAGGGTGACCTATGACCCTCTTGACCCATTAAACAACGATATTTCTCTAGGGGTCCTAGGACCCCTAGGGACATATTCGAATGGGTAATATGAGTCAAAGGGGGTCATAGGGTGACCTATGACCCTATTTGACACATTAAACGATGACATATGTTCCTAGGGGTCCTTGGACCCCAAGAGACATATTCGAATGGGTAATATGGGTCAAAGGGGGTCATAGGGTGACCTATGATCCTCTTTGACCCATTAAACGATGACATATGTCATTAAGGGTCATAGGACCCTAGGGACATATTCGAATTGTTCATATAGGTCAAAGGGGATCATAGGGTGACCTATGACCCCCTTTGACCCATTAAACGATGACATATGTGCCTAGGGGTCCTAGGACCCCTAGGGACATATTTGAATGGGTAATATGGGTCAAATGGGGTCATAGGGTAACCTATAACCCTCTTTGACCCATTAAACGATGACATATATCTCTAGAGGTCCTAGGACCCCTAGGGACATATTCAAATCGTTCATATGGGTCAAAGGGGGTCATAGTTTTGACCCATTAAACGACAATATATGTCTCTAGGGATCCTAGGACCCCTAGGGACATATTCGAATGGGTAATATGGGTCAAAGGGGGTCATAGGGTGACCTATGACCCTCTTTGACCCATTAAACGATGACATATGTCCCTAGGGGTCCTCGGACCCCAAGGGACATATTCAAATGGGTAATATGGGTCAAAGGGGGTCATAGGGTGGCCTATGACCCTCTTTGACCAATTAAACGACGACATATGTCCCTAGGGGTCCTAGGACCCTAGGGACATATTCGAATCCTTCATATGGGTCAAAGGGGGTCACAGGGCGACCTATGACCCCTTTTGACTCATTAAATGACGACATATGTCCCTAGGGGTCCTAGCACCCCTAGGGACATATTTAAATCATTCATATGAATCAAAGGGGGTCGTAGAGTGACCTATGACCCTCTTTAACCCATTAAACGATGACATATGTCCCTAGGGGTCCTAGGACCCCTAGGGACATATTCGAATGGGTAATATGGGTCAAATGGGGTCAAAGGGTAACCTATGACCCTCTTTGACCCATTAAATGATGACATATGTCTCTAGGGGTCCTAGGACCCCTAGGGACATATTTGAATCATTCATATGGGTCAAAGGGGGTCATAGGGTGACCTATGACCCTCTTGACCCATTAAACGACGATATATGTCTCTAGGGGTCCTAGGATCGCTAAGGACATATTCGAATGGGTAATATAGGTCAAAGGGGGTCATAGGGTGACCGATGACCCTCTTTGACCCATTAAATGATGACATATGTCCCTAGGGGTCCTAGGACCCCTAGGGACATATTCGAATGGGTAATCTTGGTCAAAGGGGGTCATAGGGTGACCTATGACCCTCTTTGACCCATTTAATGAAGACATATCTCCCTAGGGGTCCTAGAACCCTAGGGACATATTCGAATGGTTCATATGGGTCAAAGGGGGTCATAGGGTGACCTATGACCCCCTTTGACCCATTAAATGATGACATATGTCCCTAGGGGTCCTAGGACCCCTAGGGACATATTTGAATCATTCATATGAGTCAAAGGGGGTCATAAGGTGACCTATGACCCTCTTTGACCCATTAAACGATGACATATGTCCCTAGGGGTCCTAGGGCCCCTAGGGACATATTCGAATGGGTAATATGGGTCAAATGGGGTCATAGGGTAACCTATGACACTCTTTGACCCATTAAACGATGACATATATCTCTAGGGGTCCTAGGACCCCTAGGGACATATTCGAATCGTTCAAATGGGTCAAAGGGGGTCATAGGGTGACCTATGACCCTCTTGACCCATTAAACGATGATATATGTCTCTAGGGGTCCTCGAACCCCTAGGGACATATTCGAATGGGTAATATGGGTCAAATGGGGTCATAGGTTGACCTATGACCCTTTTTGACCCATTAAACGACGACATATGTCCCTAAAGGTCCTAAGACCCCTAGGGACATATTCGAATGGGTAATATGGGTCAAATGGGGTCATAGGTTACCCTATGACCCTCTTTGACCCATTAAACGACGACATATGTCTCTAGGGGTCCTAGGACCCCTAGGGACATATTCGAATCGTTCATATGGGTCAAAGGGGGTCATAGGGTGACCTATGACCCTCTTAACGCATTAAACGACGATATATGTCTCTAGGGGTCCTAGGACCCCTAGGGACATATTCGAATGGGTAATATGGGTCAAAGGGGTTCATAGGGTGACCTATGACCCTCTTTGACCCATTAAACGATGACATATGTCCCTAGGGGTCCTCGGACCCCAAGGGACATATTCGAATGGTTAATATGGGTCAAATGGGGTCATAGGGTGACCTATGACCCTCTTTGACCCATTAAACGACGACATATGTCCTTAGGGGTCCTAGGACCCTAGAGACATATTCCAATCGTTCATATGGGTCAAAGATGGTCATAGGGTGACCTATGACCCCCTTTGACCCATTAAACGACAACATATGTCCCTTGGGGTCCTAGGACCCCTAGGGACATATTTGAATCATTCATATGAGTCAAAGAGGGTCATAGGGTGACCTATGACCCCCTTTGATGCATTAAACAACGACATATGTCCCTAGGGGTCCTAGGACCCCTAGGGACATATTCGAATGGGTAATATGGGTCAAATGGGGTCATAGGGTAACCTATGACCCTCTTTGACCCTTTAAATGATGACATATGTCTCTAGGGGTCCTAGGACCCCTAGGGACATATTCGAAACATATGGATCAAAGGGGGTCATAGGGTGACCTATGACCCTCTTTGACCCATTAAACGATGATATAACTCTCTAGGGGTATAGGACCCCTAGGGACATATTCGAATGGGTAATATGGGTCAAAGGGGGTCATAGGGTGACTTATGACCCTCTCTAACCCATTAAACGACGAGATATGTCGCTAGGGGTTCTAGGACCCCTAGAGACATATTCGAATGGGTAATATGGGTCAAATGGGGTCATAGGGTGACTTATGACCCTCTTTGACCCATTAAATGACGACATTTGTCCCTAGGGGTCCTAGGACCCCTAGGGACATATCCCAATCGTTCATATGAGTCAAAGGGGGTCATAGGGTGAACTATGACCCCCTTTGACCCATTAAACGATAACATATGTCCCTAGGGGTAGGACCCCTAGGGACATATTTGAACCGTTCATATGAGTCAAAGGGGGTCATAGGGTGACCTATGACCCCCTTTGATGCATTAAACGACGACATATGTTCGGGACATATTCGAATGGGTAATATGGGTCAAATGGGGTCATAGGTCTCTTTGACCCTTTAAATGACAACATATGTCTTTAGGGGTCCTAGGACCCCTAGGGACATATTCGAATTGTACATATGGGTCAAAGGGGGTCATAGGGTGACCTATGACCCTCTTGACCCACTAAACGACGATATATGTCTTTAGGGGTCCTAGGACCCCTAGGGACATATTCGAATGGGTAATATGGGTCAAAGGGGGTCATAGGGTGACCTATGACCCTCTTTGACCCATTAAACGACGATATATGTCTCTAAGGGTCCTAAGACCCCTAGGGACATATTCGAATGGGTAATATGGGTCAAGGGGGGTCATAGGGTGACCTATGATTCCCTTTGACCCATTAAACGATGACATATGTCTCTAGGGGTCCTAGGACCCCTAGGGACATATTTGAATGGGTATTATGGGTCAAAGGGGGTCATAGGGTGACCTATGACCCTCTTTGACCCATTAAACGATGACATATGTCCCTAGGGGTCCTTGGACCCCAAGGGACATATTCGAATGGGTAATATGGGTCAAATTGGGTCATAGGGTGACCTATGACCCTCTTTGACCCATTAAATGACGACATATGTCCCTAGGGGTCCTAGGACCCCTAGGGACATATTTGAATCATTCATATGAGCCAAAGGGGGTCATAGGGTGACCTATGACCCCCTTTGATCCATTAAATGACAACGTATGTCCCTAGGGGTCCTAGGACATAGTCGAGTCGTTCATATGGGTCAAAGGGTGTCATAGGGTGACCTATGACCCCCTTTGACCCATTAAATGACGACCCTCTTTGTATTATATATTATTATATTAATATGTATAATAATATAATATATATATAACAACGTAATATATATTATAAATATTATTATATTAATATATATGTTATTAATATATCTATATAATAACGTAATATTTTAGTATATATAACGTAATATTTTAGGATATACTATTTATACTATTTTAGGATAATAATTATAATATAAATAAACACTAAATATTAATATTATTATATGTATAGTAATAATAATAATACTATTATAGCTATAATAATAATATATATTAATACTATATATTGTAGCTTAATATAAATAAACACTATATATTTACACTATTATATCTATATTAATAATATTAATACTATTATAGGTATAATAATAATATTGATACTATAGGTATATTAATACTATTTTATATTTATATTATTGATATTTTATACTAATACTAATATACTATTAACTTAGTTATAAATTAAAGTTGTTTGCCTCCAAATATTTTCATAATATTAATATTATTGTGGCAAAGGAGGGAAACCTTGGCAAGTTTTTCCTCAAAAGTCCTTTTCCTATATCGGATATCCGATCCTAGATCGGATATCCAATCTATTATCGGATATCCGATTATACTGGCATCAATTTCAAATATTTGACTGTCCCTACAGACCCGACAACATTACTTTTTTACCTCTTTTTTCATGAGATTTGTAAAAAGTCGTGTTTTGGGGCCCAACCAATCGAAAAGAATTTGAAAATATAACCTTAGGTGTTCGAATTTGTCATCTGAATGGGGAGCAGCAGTCGTCGAAAGAATAAATGTAAAAGGAAGATATCCAATGAAGATATTGCAGCATATAGGGAAAAGGACAAAATGAAACACCGAAAAAAAAGACAAGGTATGCTAAATATCAATCAAGTTGACGATGAATTAATAGAAGGTGAAATCATAGAGTCAGATAATGAAAATGTACAGTTGGGGAATGAAAATGTACCTATTGAAAATGATAATGCGGAAATTGAAAATGTAGAGATTAAAAATTTTGAAGAAGAAATGCCACCAAGTCATAATCCAAATTGCATAATTGACCATGTCGAAGATGACAATGCACAGGAACTTAATGCACAAGAACCTTACATATCTCCTAATTATAATCAACATGAAGGTTCTAAAACACCAAAATGGATAATTGAAATTGATGAAACGATTATGACTAGTTTGGAAGGAAAAGAATCAGAAAGAACCATTCGTTTATGGGCTTCAAGACTATATCAGATGTTTTTCGGCAACAAGACAGTGGTAGAGCAATGTCAGCTTTTCATGCACTTATTAAAGATGCAAAAGATGAGACCTATGCTTTCCAAATTGAAAATTCGTGTCAATAAAAAGTTGGAAAGAAATGCCATTATTGTGAAGAATCTTTTCAGTGCTCTCAATAGTGTTGGGAAAAATAGCAGAGAGAAGGATAATAGAGCTACTCGAAGGGTTATTACAACCTCTTTGGTAAGTCATCATTTGAGAAAGGGTAGATATATGAGACAAACTTGTATTGATTTGAATCTAAATTGTACTACTTTGAGAAGAGCACTTAGTCGACGAGAGAAAATTGATGATCCTCTTCAAAATGAAACATGGGCATTTGGTGGGAGACTTCCACGTTTTGATAAGAAGCTATCCAACGATGTGAAGGAAGAAATTATACAATTTTGGCACTCTAACTCATGAGTATCACCCAATGCTAAAGATGTCTTAAAGTTGAGAATTGGCATCAGAGACCGCACGCCACATCCTAAACACTATTTGGAGGTAAGTCAAACTATGTTGTTCAAATAATTTAGAGAGAGTCATCCAAGTGTTCATATATCACAAAGGGCTTTTGAATCTTTGAAGCCATTTTATTGTGTGCCACTCAAAATTCGAAATACATGTTGTTGCAAATATCATGTTGAGTTTTCTATGCACCATGAACTATTATGCTCCATCCGTTCTACTTTGCATAGTAAAGAAATGTTGGAGGATTATGGGGCTAGTGGGCTTCCAAAATCATCAAGAGACTTGTTAGATCAACTCTTATGTTGTAGATTTGATGGTTGTTCCTTTTATAAAAATGCTTGCTTAAATGAGAAGTGTTCAGAATGTGGTGGCTTATCCAAGTTTGACACATGTTTCCATGAGGGGTGTGAACAAGATCTTGGAAAGACAATAGTGAAAAAAAGGGTCTATGAAATGGTGAAATACACATTGAAGAGTGGGAGTGAGAGCTCTAGATGTGAATTGGTTGGAAAAGATATCAATGTGGTTAATTTTATTTCAGATTTTAAGGCAAATCTTTTTTACAAGTATGCAAGACATAGTCACAGGTCTCAGTGGTTGGATCGACAATTTAGAACATGTAAGGAGACTTTTTCCATTGGCACTATTATATCAGTTGTTGATTTTTCTGAAACTACACATTGTAACCTCAAAATGAGACACAATCTGAGTATTACAACTCTATTCAAATTGCAATTTTTGTTCACATAACATATAGACATGCCCCTGATAGTGCGAAAGATAATCGAAAGATTATTAGAGAGTATCATTTTTATATGAGTGATGATATATCTCACTCTCACGAGTTTGTGCAACATTGTTTTGAGAATTTTTTTTATTTCTTACACGAGCATGCAATTGCTATGGATAGACATATCATTTGGTCAGATAACTGTATAGGTCAATTCAAGAATGCTCGCATGTTTTATTGGTTGTGTAGGATGCACGTAGAGAGAGGGGTGCCTCATATTTGGAGTTTTTTTGAGTCCGGCCATGGAAAAGGGGAACATGATGGAGCAGGGGCATGTGTGAAGAGAGCTCTAGTTAAGGAGCAATTGAAGATTTCAACAACAGAGCTTCTTGATGCTTGTAGCATTGTTGATTGGTGTAGTTTAGCATTATCACAGGGGGGGACTCTTAATTTAGTGGTACGTAGGTTCTTTTGGTTGGTTGAGGAAGGTTCCATAGGTGATAGATCATATTGTGCTACAGTGATAGACTCATCAAAAATGCATTCATTTCGGAGCTCTAATTCTAGTACATAGACCATTTGGACACGATAACTAGCTTGTTTTTGTCGTACTTTTTTTCAGTGTGATTGGGATCATTGTGAGTCAAGTGAGTGGGTGGACACATGGGCTCCACATTATCTTACTCCATTGTCTATCATACCCTCTATCAAAAATGATGACATGGAAAGTTCACTTGAGCATAATCATCTACCAGATCTACTTCAGCCAGGACATGTCTTTGCATTGGTTGCACCACAGGGGAATGATGAGAAATCCGATTATTGGTTAGCACGTTGTGTAAGAAGAAAACAAAAACTTGCACAACCGATCACAGATGATGATGGATTCACCTATCCTACTGGTTCAATGGTTGTTGCTGGAACATGGCTGCGGACATACATGCTGAGAAGGAACAGAATTCCTGCATTCGAAGACTATCAGAAGCACAAAGTAATTCTCATATATTCGCATCTTATTATAGCAACAAATGTAAAGTTATTGAAGCATCAAGGAAGACCAAAAGTAAAAGAACTTTTTACTATTGCTAATGTTGATCATGAAGCCTTGTTGGAGACCCTAAAACAGAGAGAGGACCCTATTGGAATACTTGACTAGGTATATATACTTCTTATGTTATTTTCTTCATAATGATTTAATGAATTGATGATTATCTTGTTTAATACAATAAGTTACTAATTTTTGTATGATATTGGAATGTAGGTACATCATGAAGAGTTGGAGGGGGGTGGTATTGGGGAGAATTTCTAAAATTTATGATATATTATGATGTAAAATGTGTAGTTTTTTGTATATGGTTTTTGTATTTTGGTAGGTTCTTTGTAAGGAATTATAAGAGGAAGATGTTGAACAAGTTCTTTCAAATCATATTTGCATGTGATACAAGGCTATAACGACAATTTTAAGAGCATTTATAACTATATGAAAGATAATTGCACGCGGATATCTTATTACAAATTTGGTTTTTTCCTTATTTGACATAAAGCTGACATTATGATTATTAAAACTATTTTTATCAAACTTATCAAATAAGAAAAATCCATAAAGTACGGATGAACAATTAGAATACTTGATTTCTTCCATTTTACAACCAATCATAGCATTTGAAAGCATAAAGAGTCATAATATTTTATAATGTTTTGAAAGACTTTCATATTGAAAAGTTGTATGAAGCACATTTGGGATAAGCCATAAAATCCATGAAAGAAGATAGCATGTAGGATAAGCAATTAAAGCCAATAAGCAAGATAGCACATGCATACTGACATGATATGAAGTTGGATATGAAGGCTATGAGTGGATGAGTCATTAGAGGTATCAACAATCCCATCATAAATGAGATCTTGGATTTTATGTTTCAACACTATGGAATCTTTAGTTTTATGAAATTTTCTTCCATGGAGATTAATTTAAGAATGTCCTGTGTGTATGTAAAGGTCTTAAGGGAGATTAATTTAAGAATGCAATATTCTCCTCTAACCTTTTTTCAAGTTTAGAATTGATTTCTATCATGTGCTTAGAGAGATGAAGGTAAGAAAGATTATTTGTCTCTTCTAGCTCTTTGTATTGAACATATAGAAAGAGAGATGACAAGTGAACAAATTTAAGTGTAGTCAATAGATCAAGGAAACCATTTAGGGAAAGAAATTCTTAGTATGCATATCATAGACCATGAAGTTATAAAATACCAATAGCTATAAGACCAAAGAGCCATTTTAAGTATGTTCAAGCACTAGAGACATAGAAAATCAAAGTCAATTTATGAAACTCCCCTTAGCAAAAAATGCAAACAAATATTTGCATTTGACATTTTGACTTGGTTGAAAAAGTTTGACAATAATTGATAATATTGCAAGCTTGATGTTCAAAAGAAATTTTTTTTCCAAGAAAGATAGTGACACATGGAGTAGTCTTCAAACAATCATCCATCATTTGCAGCCACCCCGTACCGAGGAGTCTCCAAGGTGCTCTAAGTGCATTTGGAGGTCGATCTTTCAAGGGTCATAACTTAGAGGTCGTGAGGGCTATTGATGAACTGTCAAATGCTACAGGATGATGATCCTGAGGCCTAAAATAACCTATCTCATTTTTGAGAGATCACATTCAGTTTGGATTCAACACAGCAATCTCACTCGATGCCAAAACTCGCAGTGTGCCTCAGTTCATAGGTGCACCACAGCGTAACTTTGAAACCGCTGATCTTGGCATCGAATCGTCAGTACCATTAGCTCCGAATGGGCGGGTGAACCTTAGTCACACCCTTGTTCTGGCCACGAAGACCATCCATCATTTGCGGCCACCCCGTACCGAGGAGTCTCCAAGGTGCTCTAAGTGCATTTTGAGGTCGATCTTTCGAGGGTCATAACTCAGAGCTCGTGAGGGATATTGATGAACTGTTAAATGCTACAGGACGGTGATCTTGAGGTCTAAAATAACCTATCTCATTTTTGAGAGATCACATTCCGTTTGGATTCAGCACAGCGATCTCGCTCGATGCCAAAACTCGCAGTGTCCCTTAGTTCACAGGTGCACCACAACGTAACTTTGAAACCGCTGATCTTGGCATTGAATCGTCAGTGCCATTAGCTCTAGATGGGCGGTTGAACCCTAGTTACACCCTTGTTCTGGCCACGAAGACCATCCATCATTTGCGGCCACCCCGTACCGAGGAGTCTTCAAGGTGCTCTAAGTGCATTTTGAGGTCGATCCTTCGAGGGTCATAACTCAGAGCTCGTGAGGGCTATCGACGAACTGTCAAATGCTACAGGACGGTGATCCTGAGGCCTAAAATAACCTATCTCATTTTTGAGAGATCACATTCCGTTTGGATTCAGCACAACGATCTCGCTCGATGCGAAAACTCACAGTGTGCCTCAGTTCATAGGTGCACCACAGTGTAACTTTGAAACCGCTGATCTTGGCATCGAATCGTCAGTCCCATTAGCTCCAGATGAGCGGGTGAACCCTAGTCACACCTTTGTTTTGGCCATGAAGACCATCCATCATTTGCGGCCACCCCGTACCGAGGAGTCTTCAAGGTGCTCTAAGTGCATTTTGAGGTCGATCCTTTGAGGGTCATAACTCAGAGATTGTGAGGGCTATCGATGAACTATTAGAGGAGACAAGTTCGTAAGGATGGAGTGGCTTAGTGTTTTTGCTAAAATAAGTTAGTGGGAAGGCTTTATTAGAGGGTCTTGGCCAAACTAGTGGGGTGTTTGCCAAAATTTCTTGTTTTATTTCTACTTGGTTTTGTTTTCTTGTTTTGTGCTTGAGCATTGTTATGGGATTGGAACTTACACTCACCCTTGTGGGAAGGGAAGAGAAGTCCAGAGTGAAGGGCTTAAGTTGGGTTCGAAAAATGTATTGAGAACCTTGGAGTATGGGCTCCATTGTATGCCATAACATTTCATATCTTGATGGGGGTGATAAGGAAAGTATGATGTAGAAAGAAAGTTCGAGGAGTTACAGCTGATGGTAGTGGGTTTGGAGGAGGAAATGTGGAGGCCCCGAGAGGGCATTAAATGGTTCATTTATGATAGCCCCGAGAGGGCATGAAATTTGGTGAATTATGATAGCCCCGAGAGGGCATGAAAATTGTTTATTGCAAATATGGTTTGGTATGGCAAGTCTCCATTTTAGAACACACCTTCACCCTATGTTTATGGTTCCATCTGTGAAGCCATTGTGAAATAGTCTTGGGGGGAAATTGTTCAAGTTTTAAATGTAATATTTATGCATTGAAAGATTGTATGTGTATCCCAGTTTGAGCCTTGTTCCCTAGCGCGGGGGTGGTCTCTTTGAGGCCTATGGTTGGGTGGAAAGCACCCATGGTCCTTGTTATTTTGTTGTGTTGCATATGCAGATTTGTGTCCAAGGGAGCAATGGAAATGGCTTGGAATGATCATCTTGCAGATTGATGTTGGATGAGAAAACTTGACATTGTGCCCTCATTTGTGAAGGAGGATTCACCAGCTTGTTCATGTTCTCAACGATCATGTTGGACAATGTTCATGCTACTAATTGTCCATATCTTTCAATGTCCATGTTCCTTATGATTTTGAAAAGTCCCTTATGTTGCCCCATTGTGATGGAAGGATATTGTATCATTTTTACCTAATGTACGTGTAGAAGAAAATATTGATAAGGTTGTATATGCATGTTTCATTTGGAGTTTATATTGTTATGAAAGCATTGGTACGAGTCACAGATTTTCTTTGACATCATTGTTATCATTTGAAAATGTGAAAGAAAGTTTTCTCCTTATGGTATTGTAAATGACTAGTTGATAATAACAATCCATAGATGTTATGTGATACCATTGATTATATAAATTTAAAACTTAGTAGATTGCTTACAATCTTGTTGTGCACTCAATAATTTGGTGAGGAAGCAATGTTGATAGATAATGAGGATATAGTAATATACTAATTGTCACATTAATATATATTGTAATGATTAATGAATGTGTGTACATTGGTAATGATGATAATAAGTAATTCTGATCCCCTTCCCTTACATGCTAGAATCACGACCTAGTCCATATGATACAACTGACAGACCCTAATAGAATATTAGTATTAGAGGCTTGTTAGGATATGAATTACCTCACTAATTTATGAGTGTTGTATCTTGAACTTGCTTGTTTGACTCGTGACGCTAACTTGAACTAGACTGTCATCCAATCTATTTGAAAACCACCTGTGACTAAAATGTTAACACCTTCACACTATTCACATGAGTCTTGAACTCCTATTCAATGATAACCTTGTTTTACAATATGTAATTTCTTATGCGACTTCATAAGCTAAAAAAAAAAAAAAATTGTTGTGTTTTTACTAGTAAAATTTAGGGCATGACACATGATCCCCGATAAATTGAACAATACTAGATACTAAATTAATATGTATATCATTGTGCACATAAATGATAAAAATATATATCAAAATACATGTATCCATAGACAAAATTTTACACAAATATATATCAAAGATCATGTATCCATAGACAAAGTACTCAAATATATATATATCAAAATACATAGATCCATATACAAAATGTGGCTGATCCTGCCATCAGAATGTGTATAATATCAATGTTTCTATATACAATGTGGCATATGCCATCTCAAAATGTCTCATGATGCATCCTACGAAAACTATACTATCCTAGGGTGCTGGTGGATGATCAAAATGCAGCCTCTTCGCTGCACTAGGTGGATCGGATGCCTCCTACATAAACAAAAAAGGAAAACCCAAAGTTAGACTACTAAATTTATATGATTCTACGTATCTAACATTGAATTACTCAAATGCATAATGATATTTTCCATATTGGAGATTAATACTATCAAAATTTCATAATAAATACCTCTCTCGTCGACCTCCTGCGCCGGTCAGGAGTCCTCTCGTATGCCCTCAGCAATGCTGGTACCTCTGTGATTGTGGGCTGTATATGTTCAAATACCTTTGTCAGATGAATCTACAATTTAAACTATAACATTATAATTCATAGCATGCTAAATTTATAACATATTTAATCATGAATTCAAACTACAACTTACCATTGTAGGCTCCTCCTCAGGAGTGAGTGGCCGCGTCATCAAATCTACATAACTGTCCCGTCAAACCTCATGTGCACTAGGAGTCTCCTATGAGATACAAAATAGTAGTTGTTAATATCTCTCGTCGACCTCCTGCGTCGGTCAGGAGTCCTCTCGTATGCCCTCAGCAATGCTGGTACCTCTGTGATTGTGGGCTGTATATGTTCAACTACCTTTGTCAGATGAATCTACAATTTAAACTATAACATTATAATTCATAGCATGCTAAATTTATAACATATTTAATCATGAATTCAAACTACAACTTACCATTGTAGGCTCCTCCTCAGGAGTGAGTGGTCGCGTCATCAAATCTACATAACTGTCCCGTCAAACCTCATGTGCACTAGGAGTCTCCTATGAGATACAAAATAGTAGTTGTTAATATCACAAAAATTAGTTTTGAATTTATTTATGAAGATAAGTGATGCAAGAGCATCCCATGCTCATCAGGGGAACATTGAAGATCCAAGGCATTACAAAGGTCATGGAACATCTCTTGAAGTCAATTGGGCAATCCTTGCACCAATTATGGCTCATGGAAGCATACAAAGTTATAATGTTGGACTCATATGTGGAAGAAAGTTGTAATTGGGCATGAGATAAGATTTTAGGATTTCATATGGTAGATGTGTCATTTGATAGGTTCATGTAGGTTGTCATGATCATATCTTGTCATTAGACAAGTCAAAACGTTCTAGAATTGAGTTTTGGGGTTTGAACAAGCAGGCCCTGGTTTTTAAGCCATTTTAAGGAGGGTTTTGAAGTTTGGGTGTTTAGGAGTGTGACCAAGACCTATAATCTTGAAAATCCTTAGTGTGTTGGCCCCTTTGTTGAAGCCTTGGTGTGTCTAATTCCTCCTTGTGTGTCCCAGAGTTGAAAGGTACATAAGTGGTGTCCAGAGATTTCTTGGTGAGGAAAGAAAGAGAATCAGTGAGTTGGCCCTTGGGAAGGAAGAAAACTTGTTGTGAAAATACCTCCTAAAAATCAAATGGCTAGAGAACTTGAAGAATTGAGAGAAGAGTTGGAAAAAGAGAAAAGAGAGAGGAGAGAACTTGAAGCATCTAGAGTGAGGGAAGAAAGACAGATGAGAAGAGAGAGGCTGAAGCTTATTGCAAGGATAGAATCCTTAGAAAAGGAAAGGCAAGAACCTAGAGGAGAAGAGGTTAGAGGAAGAAATCATGGAGAGAACCACAAAGAAGAAGAGGTTGGTAATGCAAGGCAAGAGCATGAGACAATAGATGATCCTGAAGAAAGGAGATTTATGAGAATCATTAAGGCAGTACAAGGTAATGGTGGGAAGAACCATATTGATTTTCCAATATACCAGGGTAAAATGGATAGTGAAGAAGTGCTAGGGTGGATAGAGGCCCTTGAGAACTACTTTGATCTTGAAGACATAGAGGCAAATAAGAAGGTAAAAGTAGCAACAACAAGACTGAGAGGAACATCACTCACTTGGTGGACTAGTGTTCAGAATGAGAGAGAGGAAAGGTGGTGCAGGGCACCTAACCTATGTGGCAGGGGGGAACAAGTATCTCTGTTGCCGGACACCTTGCCACGCCATGAAAGCGATGATTCAAGTAGATTAGGAAGTTGGAATAAAGGTTTGGTCCATATTTTACAAGTTGGTCTATGTTTTTTAATAAAGTCACATGTAAGGCCCACAAGAATTTTGGTGTGGTTATAAACCAAGTGACTCCATGGGACCAAAAGGCCTTAGAATAGGGTATTTAGAGTCTAAACAATATTAGCAAAAAGTGGTTGTTTGTTTGTTTTATGTTGGGAACGCCTATATGGTTGTTCCAACGGTCATGTAGACCTTTATATATGTCATATGTGATCTCAGTTGAAAGGGGGAGATCAGAGTGTACGGTGGTTTGGAGAAAAAATAATAAAAACTTCAATTTTTTGGAAATTTACTTAGTTGCATTTAATAAATCTATATGACCAATTTTGAGTCAATGGAATAGTTTAGAAAGTTAGGGAATGCATAAAAACTATAGTTTGAAATTTGAATTTCAAATTAAAACGGTCATATTAGTTTTGGAGGGAAAGTAGTAATTTGGTATTTGTTTGATTAAATAAACCTTTGTAACCAACTTGGTCAGTTGGACAGGTGCATATAAGCCTATTTAAGTTGTAATGAACATATGCAAGACATGAATCATTATTGGTAGGGAAAAAAACATAGAAATTGTATAGAACAACAATCATACTTTCCTCTGCATCAATTAAAAAAATAAAAAATAAATGATACTTATACATACAATGGGGCTCTCTGTGCGAATGAAAATCCCTGATGATCTAGGACGCCGAATCTGTACAGGCTCATTGCCAGTAGCCACACCCTATATACAATAAATAATGTAATTAAATGATATTACCACAAACATTTTACAAGAATGCATCAATATTTAATCAATTAGAAAACATCTAATTACCTTTCCTTTGTCAATGCATGTTGGCTCACCCCCCGCACTTTGTCCCCCCGGGGCAGGTGGTATCTGCAAGATAAAAGAAAGATTAGCAACCATATATGCTACAATATCAAATATAAAAAAGAAATGCGAACACAACATAATGTACTGTAGATGTCTCAAGGCCAAATGAAATGGCCGAGAGTGTAGCATCATCTATCTGTCTAAGCTCCTCCTCGGTCATCAACTAAACATGAATGAAGATCACATACATGTAAAAGTCAGTATGGCTTAAAAATTAAAATTACTCTATTATAAAAATTAACTTTAAATCACATATGTCATAACAAAAAAATGTATACACGTACCGACACCGAAGGAGTCCATGCCTCTACATTCCCCTCCTCTCTCGCATCAGGGTCTGTAGCCTCTGCACATGCGTCTGGTGTATCCTCGTCTAATACAAAATGATACTCAGGAAGATCACCTATGGGACCCAGGAAAATATTCTTGCATGTAATGCAAGTGTGAGGCACACAAACATGTGATGAGCTAGCCAATGATGAACTGGCACCAACATCATCAACACGAGGAGGCAAGACTAACCTAGCCTGAGATATCATTAGGCTACTCAGCCTATGAATGGCTCTAATGGTCTGAGAGCTAGCCTCTGCCATAATATCTGGATGTTGCACTCGAGGAGGGGGGGAGATATCAGAGGGGGGGGGACAAAAGTGCCAAGTTTCTTCCGTTGGGAAGAGGGTCTATCCTGAGGAGCTCCTAGTCCTAAGCCCATGTTGGGCTTCATGCTCCAATAGTTCACTTTAAGTTTCAACACAAATTCTGCATATAATTTTTTAAGGAAATAAAATGGTATGTCTAAATTTCCATGTGGAGGGATATCAAAGACCATCCACCAACGGTCCCAAAAATTTGCACGTATGGCGTCATTTGTGCACCATTTAATTGATAGTTTGGTTTTTCTTGGGTCAACTGGTATACCCATTTTTGGGTTAGCAAAAAGGCTTGCCAAATCGTCTTTGGTTATGTTGAGGGCCGCGACCTCATCATAATCCAAACCATCATCAAACATCTGGTGCATTTCATCACGCCAACGAAGAGCGGCATTTTGTTGGTTTGTAAGAGTTTCAATGTTATCCACTATGGTGTTTAACGTGGATAACATAGGAGCCAGTGCAGGTACATTATTGTATGTTCTATGCAAACCTCTCAACTCAGTGAGATTTTCATTTATCAAATCCTCGATTCGAGGAGGGTTTTGAGGAGGTAGAGGATCATTTGGTGGACGGTTTTGTGGGGATACTGGATCATTTGGTGGTGGGTTGCGAGGAATATTATTCCCTGCCTCAATGTCATCATTTTGATCAGCCATTCCTATTGAATTGCAAAACGTAATATATATTTAAAAAAAATCTAAATTTTAACCATTTTTGTCAAAAAAACCCTAGATTCAACTAAAACAAACAAAATCTTGTTAAAATCTATTAAATTTAGGTTAAAAATGAGTCGGGGGGGGGGGGGGGGGGGGGAACATACCTGATATCTGATATCCGATTTGCTATCTGATATCCGATTTATTATTTGATATCTGATCTGACTGGCCCAAATTCGCGTGAAAATAAGGGTCGCAGGTCTGTGATTTTGTGTTTAATCCATGCACAGGTATCGGATATCCGATATTATATGGGATATCCGATATTATAATATATATAATATAACATATATATTACATTTTATATTTTTTTTTTTTTTATTTTATATTTATTATATTAATTTACTATATATTATAATATAAAATATTATTATTATACTATATTATTATAATTTATAATATATTATACTTTTTTATTATATATTATATTATAAGATATTACTTTTTATTATTATATTATATTATATATATATTATATTACATTACTATATATTATAATATATGAAATATTATATTATATTATTATAATATAATATGTTATTATAATATTATTATTATAGTATAATATTATACGATTATAATATAATAATATTATTATTATTATATTATAGTATAATAATTATTATAATAATATTATTATTATATTATAGTATAATAATAATTATAATAATATTATTATATTATAGTATAATAATTATTATAATAATAATATTATTATAATATAATAGTATGATATATTATTTAATATTATTATTATTATTTTATATCAATAATAATAATATTAAATAATATATCATACTATTATATGATTTTAATTATTAGTCGGATATTGGATTTAAAATTGGATATCCGATATGATATCGGATATCCGATAAGGCTCGGCTTAACCTTCCAGGTTTGGTTCTTGGATAGGTGAAAAAAAGTCAGAGCGGATTTTGAAGTGCTTTTAGGCGTCTTCAAACTCTTTTTTTTTTCACATCGCCACTTTTTGGCACACCATGATCCTGCACATACCCTATTTATTCTTATGTTGTTCCAGATCTGTCAAACCCTAACAAGTCACGCATCCACCCTAGAGAAAATGACATGTCAAATCCACATACTACTTCCATCTCATCAGGTCCTAGATGGCACATATAGGTCCCACTGTGAGTTCATAACTGAATGAAGCCACATGTAAGAATATCGCATGCTCACTATCCTTTGGTGCGACATCCTATCCAAATGTTACTTATAAAAGTGTCACTTAGTCAATATCACTTATAATTGTATCATTCCAATATGCAAAATAGCACTTGATGACAAGTCTACCAATTCATCGCCAAGTCAATGCAAAATACCATATTGTAATGATGTCAAATTCGTTGAGTCATCACTTATGACATTCTATAAATTAATCGCTTACAAATATTTTGATTATGAAAATCTCACCTATGCAAATAAATGTTACATATACAAATGTCAGTTATGACATCTTGTACATATGTTACTTATATTAGTGCCACTTAATCAGTATCATTTATAATTGTCTCACTGTCACTTATCAAAAATGGTGCTCCAAAGTTTCACATTTCCAAATGTTATTTATACAAATGTTGCTTATGACATTTAAGTGGCAGTTGAATAAACCACATTTTCAAATGTTAGTTATAAAAAATTTGATTGTAAAAATGTCAACTAGGCAAATAAATGTTACTTACCATAATGAAACTTATGACATCCTATGCATATGTTATTTATAGAAGTGTCACTTAGTCAATATCGTTGAGTGCTTCAAAGTTTCACATTGACAAATGTTACTTATGAATATTTTGATTCTGAAAATGTCACCTATGCAAATACATGTTACTTATCAAATGTCGTTTAGGACATCTTGTACATATGCTACTTATACAAGTGTCACTTAATCAATATTGCTTATAATTGTATCACTCTCACTTATAAAAAATGGTGCTTCAAAGTTTCACATTTCCAAATGAATGTTACTTATGCAAATGCCACTTATGAGATTTATAATAAAAATTTCAATTATGAAAATGTCACCTAGGAAAATAAATTTTACTTATCATAATGAAACTTATGAAATTTAAGTGACAGTTAAATAAACCACATTTTAAAATGTTTACTTATAAAAATTTTGATTATGAAAATGTTACCTAGGCAAATAAATGTTACTTATCATAATGAAACTTATGACATCCTATCCATATGTTACTTATAGAAGTGTTATTCAATATAGCTTAGTGCTTAGACAATGTCACTTAGGCAAAGGTGATAATACTTCATGTTTAGTGTTAGCAGCTATGCAAACACTTTATGTTAAGTGTTAGCAAAGGTGCTGACACTAAAGTGAAGTGTTATCGAAGTTGCTAATGCTTAATGTGAAGTGTTAGCACCTTTGTAAACACTTCATGTTAAGTGTTATAAAATTTGATAACACTTCAGATTAAGTGTTAGCAAAGCTGCTAACACAAAACATGAAGTATTAATGAAGGTGCTAACACTAAATGTGAAGTGTTAGCACCTTTGCAAACATGTCATTCTCAAAGTTGCTAACACTAATTAGGAAGTGTTAGCGAAGGTGCTAACACATGTTTAGAAAGTAGTAGCAATGATGCTAACACAAAGTAAGTGTTAGCTAAAGTCAACACTTCACACTAAGTGTTAGTAGCTTCGCTAACAATTCACATTTAATGTTAACAGCTTTGCTAACACGAAATGTGAATTGTTAGTGAAGCTACTAACACTTAATGTGAAGTGTTAGCACCTTTGCAATGATGCTAACACAAAGTAAGTGTTTGCTAAAGCTAACACTTAACATGAAGTGTTAGCACCTTTGCAAACACTTCATTTTAAGTGTTAGCAAATTCACTAACACTTAATATTAAGTGTAAGTGAAGCTGCTAACACTAAACGTGAAGTGTTATCAAAGGTGCTAACACTTAACATGAAGTGTTGACTTTAGCTAACACTTACTTTGTGTTAGCATCATTGCTAACACTTTCTAAATAAGTGTTAGCACCTTTGCTAACACTTCCCGATTAGTGTTAGTATAGATTGCATAAAATGCATGATGTATTGATTACATATGAATTATCATGATGGATTGGGATTCTTATGTTTAAATTGAGTGCACTTGTATTACATTGATGGAATGTGGATGCTTAATTATATTAAGATGAAGAACTTGGAGAGTTTATATTGTTTCAAAGATGAATATGTTTCTATCATGAAATGATGTAAAATTTTCTATTGAAATATTATTGTGATAAGATAGACATGAAGGCACAAGTCACATAAATGGAAACATGGATCCACTAGCCCTTTCAGGTGATTTATCAGCCTACACGGATTAATTTACTCATTTGATGAGTACCATAAATTAGATGGTATGTATGAGTGATTTAATTAGTTGTGATAAAGTTATGATCTACAGTATGTCAAATCATGAAATGCAACTCTTTGAATGATTATCTTTTCTATTGAATATTGAACATTGAAAAACCTATTACACAAGCTATTGGTATGAGAAATGAACTAAAAATATCATAAGTGTCTACATGAGTGAGACAAGAACATGAAATAGAACATTGATGCAGGAGCATCCAGAGGTATAAGGGCAATCCTGTGTCAACCAAAAAAATGTACTTAGACTTAGTTTTTGTTTCATGTGTTTTCATTTCTGGATACCCATTTGGGTCAAATAAAGGTTCCAACTCTCACAGTTCCACTATCAGTGTTCTAGGATAGAGTATTTGAACACCTTGGGATATGTGTAAATGCCAAAAAAATAGGAGTATTTAATTGAGACATCATTTTGGTGAACTAGAAGGTATAAATTGGCCAGATGAATGTAATTGTAATTTAAAGCATTCCAAAAAAAGAATCAGGTCAAAAGGCCCCACGGTTTGAAAGTTATTGCAGTTTTTTGGTTTTTGGAGACCTCCTAAGAATGCTTCAAAGTTAGGTTAGGGGCATTAAATGACCTCAAAAAGGGCCAAAAATGGGGTACGAGTGAAGCTGGTCCATAAGGCTCTAGAGCGCTTTGAGAGCTTTCCAAAAATGTAAACGATTCGTCAATCAGAGCTACGGTTCAAAAGTTATGCCTCCCGAAAGTTCGGTTACCGTTTATGGATTCTTCTAATTTTGTGCTGACTTCTAATGCGACTTCTAGAGCCTTCCATTTGGTCGGTGGATGCCAACTAGCACTTTCTAGAATGTATTCCTAATCCTTAACCCTCCGGGGTCTATTTAAGAACATTTCTGGCATTGTAAAAAGCAGTTCAAAGTGGAGTTTGAGAGGAAGTACTGAAAGGAGAAATTATCTCCAGATTTATACTATTGCAAGCCTTAGGGCATATTTTGAAGTCTATTTTATCTGTACTAAATGTATTAGCATATTCTCACAGTTAATAAAATTTTCCCTTTCTTGTTGTAGTAGTGCTAGGATTTTTCTTGTTGATGAAAGGAAGTTTTTAGATGGCATGAAACATCAGCGTATATGCTATGCTTTGATCCTTAGGAAAGATAAAGAAGGTAGTAGTGAAATACCACTTGAAGTTTCATATTTACTAGGTGAGTTTGGAGATATCATCTCTGATAATGTTCCAGAAGGATTGCCACTAGTAAGGCAAATCAGTCATCAGATAGATTTAATCCTAGGAGCTAGTTTTCCTAACAAGGCTGCTCACAGAATCACTCCTACTAAAACTGAGGAGCTAAACAAACAGGTGCAATAGCTATTGAGGAAAGCCTTGATTTAGGAGAGCCTGAGTCCATGTGCAGTACCTGCAGTATTGACACCAAAGAAGGATGGAGAGTGGAGGATGTGTACAGACTCTTGAGCTATAAATAGGATAACCATCAAGTATTGATTTCCTTTTCCAAGAATGGATGATCTTATGGACTACTTGAGTGGAGCTTAGTACTGCACAAAGATAGATCTCAAGAGTGGCTATCATCAGATACGGATATGAGAAGGAGATGAGTGGAAAATAGCCTTCAAGACCAAGGAGGGTCTTTATGAGTGGTTAGCCATGCCCTTTGGATTGACGAATGCCCCAAGCACCTTCATGTGGCTTATGAATGAGGTACTTAAGAAGTTCTTGGGAAAATTTGTTATTGTCTATTTGGATGATATTTTAATTTTCAGCAAGACTTTGGAAGAACATTTATTGCATATTCGTAGTGTCCTTGAAAGGTTAAGGGAAGAGAAATTGTTAATTAATTTGAAGAAGTGTATCTTTGAAAAAAGGGAGTTAGTCTACTTGGGGTTTGTTATATCACCTGAAGGTCTCAAAATGGATCCAGAGAAGGTAAAAGCCATCTTGGAATGGCCTACTCCAAGGTCTGCTACTGAGGTAAGATCATTCCATGGTCTAGTTAGTTTTTACAGGAAGTTTATTAAAAATTTCAGTGGCATATGTGCACCTCTAACTGACACAATAAGAGGGGATAGAAAAGAGTTCAAATGGACTGCGATAGCTGCGAGAAGTTTTGAAATGTTGAAGAAGAAGGTGAAAAAACAACCTATGTTGGCACTTCTAGATTTTAGAAAGGTGTTCTAGGTGGATTGTGATGCTAGTGGCAGTGCTATTGGGGCTGTATTAACCCAAGAAGGTAAGCCTATTGCATATTTTAGTGAAAAATTGAATGATGTGAAAAAGAAGTATTCTGTTTATGATCAAGAGTTCTATGCAATAGTTTAGGCCTTAAAGAAATGGAGGCATTATTTATTGTCAAAGGAATTTGTTTTGTATACTGATCATCAGGCATTACAGTACCTAAATAGCCAAGGTAAATTGAATCAGAGGCATATAAAGTGGGTAGAGTTCTTGCAGAGCTATACATTTGTGTTGAAGCATAGAAGTGGAAAATCTAACAGGGTTGCAGATGCACTAAGTAGGAGACAGTTGTTGCTTACAGTAATGCAGGTTGAAGTAGTTGGGTTTGATGAACTCAAGAATCTGTACCCTGAGGATTCTGATTTTGCTGAAGCATGGAAAGCTTGTAAAGAGCCTATTGCTGTAGACAGAACCAAGTGGCTAGACTATTTGATTAAGGATGGTATGTTGTTCAAGGGTAGTCAATTATGCATTCCAAGGAGTTCCATGAGGGAAAATCTGATTAAGGAAAAATATAGTGGAGGGATGGCAGGACATTTTGGTCGAGATAAGACCATTGCCATTCTTAGAGAACATTATTTTTTGCCTCAGATTTCACAAGATGTGAAGAATTTTGTACAGAGTTGTTAGATTTGTCAAGTTGCCAAGGGATTTAGTCACAATACTGGACTATATCAGCCATTGCCTATTCCATCAAAGCCATGGGAGGACATAAGTATGGATTTTGTTCTTGGATTACCAAGGACACAAAGGGGTAATGACTCAGTATTTGTGGTGGTTGATAGGTTCTCCAAAATGGCACATTTCATTCCATGCCACAAAACTCATGATGTTGTCCATATTGCAGACTTGTTTTTCAGAGAGGTGGTAAAACTACATGGTCTCCCAAGGAGTATAGTTTTTGACAGAGACACTAAATTTGTGGGGTATTTCTGGAGAACATGTGGAAGAAGTTGAGAATAGACTTGAAATTCAATTCCACACATCACCCGCAGACTGACGGCCAAACAGAAGTGGTAAACAGAAGTCTGGGCAATTTGCTGAGATGTTTAGTTGGGGATAAGCCCAAGGGATGGGATTTGATTCTACCACAAGCAGAGTTTGCTTACAATAACTCTGTAAATAGGAGTACTGGTAGATCACCATTCCAAATTTTATATGGAAGTAGCCCAAGGACTACACCAGAATTGAGGAAGATAGAGCAAGGGGAGAGGACAAGTGCTAAAGCTGAAGAATTTGCTGAACATATCAAGCGTCTACATGAGGAGGTTCAGGCACACATTACCAAGATGAATCAAGAGTATAAAGATAGGGCTGATCAAAGGAGAAGACATAAGGAATTCCAAGTAGGGGATCTAGTCATCGTACACTTACAGAAAGAAAGATTTCCATCTGGTACTTACAACAAGCTGATAATGAAAAGTTTTGGCCCCTGCAAAATTCTGAAGAGACATGACTCAAGAAATGCATATGAGGTGGAGTTGCTAGATGGAATTCACATTTCTCATATTTTCAACATTGCGGACTTAACAGAGTATCATGATGATGGTGCAGATGAGGAGCTGATGTTAGAGCCATTTCCAATCCCTACTTCTAAGAAGGAGGAGATAGAGGAGATTCTGGATAGTCATATGGGTAGGAGTACCAGAAATAGGCAGTATGAAGAGTATTTGGTCAAGTGGAAAGGATGGCCGATAGAGGACTCAACTTGGATTTCAACAGCTGAGGTTTCCCATTTGGGATTTCCTCTACCATTCATAAAGTGATAGGGTCACTTTTCAATCTACCCTAGGTGTCTGATGCAGGAGCATCCAAAGGTATAAGGGCAATCTTGTGTCAACCAAAAAAATGTACTTAGACTTAGTTTTCGTTTCATGTGTTTTCATTTTTGGATACCCATTTGAGTCAAATAAAGGTTCCAACTCTCACAGTTCCACTATCAGTGTTCTAGGATAGAGTATTTGAACACCTTGGGATACGTGTAAATGCCAAAAAAATAGGAGTATGTAATTCAGTCATCATTTTGGTGAAATAGAAGGTGTAAATTGGCTAGATGAATGTAATTATAATTTAAAGCATTCTAGAAAAAGAATCAAGTCAAAAGGCCCCACGGTTTGAAAGTTATTACAGTTTTTCAGTTTTTGGAGACCTCCTACAAATGCTTCAAAGTCAGGTTAGGGGCATTAAATGACCTCAAAAAGGGCCAAAAAATGAGAGAGGAGTGAAGCTGGTTCATAGGGCTATAGAGTGCTTCGAGAGCTTTTCAAAAATGTAAACAGTTCGTCAATGGAAGCTACGGTTCAAAAGTTATGCCTCCCAGAAGTTCAGTTACCATTTCTGGATTCTTCTAATTTTGTGCCGACTTCTAATGCGACTTCTAGATCCTTCTATTTGGTCAGTGGATGCCGACTAGCACTTTCTAGAATGTATTCCTAATCCTCAACCCTTCGAGGTCTATTTAAGAACATTTCTGGCATTGTAAAAGGCAGTTCGAAGTGGAGTTTGAGAGGAGGTATTGAAGGGAGAAATTATCTCCAGATTTATACTATTGCAAGCCTTAGGGCATATTTTGAAGTCTATTTTCTCTGTACTAAATGTATTAGCATATTCTCACAGTTAATAAAATTTTCCCTTTCCTGTTGTGTCCATTCTGTGCTTGGGTTGTGTCTCCATCAAACATCCTAAAACATGATCAAGTGATGCTATACTATGGTGAAGAGAGCATAGGTACGATACATAGGTATGTGTATGTTCCACTTTTATGGTATTGTGTAAGCATTTTCTTTTATGAAAGCATGGAGATAAGATAGGCTTTTATTTTCTCTTAGCTCAGATTGTGATTAGAATGAGATGATTTCACGATGTTATTTATATATGATTTGTATTCGGAATTTAGAATTGCAAAGTTCATCGAGGACAATGAAACACAAGGGGGAGGGTATGTTACATCCCAATTTTTTGCTAAATTTTGAATGTTCCTTTATAGTCATTGAGGCTTCATGAGAAGTTGAGTGATCTCTTAAATAATTTATTCGTAATGGTTTCATGTGATTAAAAAGTGTTGGTTAATCATTATGTTCTTATGCAGAATTGGAATACTAGTTAATTGTTATAATGATATAAGAATTGGAAATGGTTATAATATGATCATATGTTATGATCATTTTGATTTCATGAAATGATGAGAAATATATTATTACCATGATAAATTTTCACTTGTAGGAACGTGATGAAGGGGGAGGAGCATTTCCAGAGAGGGAACTGGGCACGTGGGCATGACCTATCCTTGGACAAATAGGTATTAGTCCTAAATCACAATGGCTAAGGGTAAACAGCTAGGCAAGTAAGAGTATACTTCGAACAACCATGAGCTAACAAGGTCAATATGTGCATATCATTAAAATAATAAATGTATTCACTTGAGAATGAAACGAACTAGGAAAAAATGTAATAAATGTAAATATAGTAAGGGTGTCATTATAATAAAATATAAAGAGTACAATTACTTCAACTATTAAATTATTTCTTTCATCCTTATGTCAACGTCTTATAGAGCTTATTATTATTATTATTATTTAATTTCAACCATGGCTATGGACTTCATATTATTTCATGAGCGGCCATTTTTTTCTCATTTCTTCATCAATCCTTATAACCTTCGATGGCCCTTTTCATTTTAAAAAGATTTGTTGCAAGTATTTGTTGATGACCCTTGTTTTCTATATAACTCTTGTGCCACCTTCCATGCTCTTCCTCATAACAAGCATGCAAGGGAGCACCTCATATTCACAATGGTATTGTTTCATCTTGGGTTAACTATTTTTACAATTTCTCAAGTTACCTATTTTTCTTTCTCCATACAACTGCTTGGATCTACATCTCTAATCCAAAAGATGCTTGTCTCACAATCACAATTGTATGCAACCATTTATTGCATAGACTATATATGTCCAAGGCATCACTACCTACAATGATGTGTATTTTCTAAGTGAAATATGCACACTGTATTGTGAGCCAAATCAGAGCTCCACAAGAATAAGGTCCATGTCTTACATACTCTCTACAAGTGCTATAATCCATATTTCGCATTGTCCTTCTACCGTAAGGAGGCCTTACTTATTCAGGTCATGCATTCTTCCATTCTAATACCTTTTTTTCTCTCAAATTGATACATGAGATTCTCAATTTTTAGTTGGAAAAAAGAGAATGATAGTAATACAAAAAGAGTCTAACTCTAAGAAGAATTGTTGAAGTATATAGCTTCAGTCATACAATGTATCTCTAATAAGTATCACGATGCTTACATGTATGTACATATATCAATATGTAATACTGATGTATATACACACATAAATATCATGACTATAATTGTACATATTATAAGTGGATTAGATACCAGTCTTGATCAATTCTTACAATGATCAATCTTTCTTTGCATCCGGTTGTTATCAATCTTTGATAAACAAACATGTTTATATTATGCTTAATAAACCATTTTGTACTAATAAATGTTTATGTATTTAGACATCGATAGGGTGTGATTAGATACCGATCGAGTGTCTATGTGGATAGACATGTCTCCACAAGGAGACATGCCTATTCACAAAGGCACCCCCAGTGCCAATATATATATCATGTTTGGCACTTGATCTTGAACGTATTGAAATCATAAATTTGGGCAAGATGACATTCTACAGTATCGACAATGCAGTTAATATTAAAACTTCATCATTTTGAAATCATCTTCATCAACCAAACTCAAGTAATATAAGTGTCATACTAATATTGGTACAAATGTGTATTAAATTTTGAATTAAACCCTTCTCATTAACACCAATTTGTACCTATCACAACAAATTAGACATCAGTAAACTGGTAATGCAAAATCTGATATAGAACTTTACATGGTATCAAAGCAAGGCTAAGGAGAGACCACTCTAAGTTAAGAAGATCAAATTTCATACCAGGTTGCAATCTATTATCTTCTACAAAATGACAAATGTATTGAGATTTGAACATCATCTTGCTAGTGTTGATAATTGTAAATCTTGGAAACTCTGGATATTAGTGTTATTAAAAGAAAATAAATTAGAGTCATTTATAAAAGAAGATAAAGAGGAACCCAAAGATGATCCTAAGAAATTAGTATGGATCGAGAATAATGAGAATACCATGAAGATGATCGTGGACACTCTTCATGACCATGCAATTCCTATTGTGGCAAAACATGCTACAGTTTGTCGGATGTTTCGAGCTCTTGAAAATACATTCATAATCAATAATATTGGCAGAAAAATTGCTCTTAAAAGACAAACAAAGGAGAAACTATAAATGCATTTTTTATGAGAATCACATATTTAAGAGATCAATTATCTGCACTAAGCTATGAACTTAATAATCAGGAGTTATCCCTTATAGCGTTAGGACTCCCGAATTCCTGGGAATCCTTTGTACAAGGAATAAGTGCTCGATCTAAAATTCCAAAACTAGATCAATTAAGGTCTGATTGCCTTCAAGAAGAAACGAGATTATTGATTAAGGGTAAACACAAAACCTTAGATGAAGATGTTCAGGTTCTTAACTCAAGCTCACATAAGAAAGGAAAGAAAAAGAACAAGAGGAAAAAAGAATTTCATGGAAAAGGATAGTGAAAATAGAAGAAAGACTTATCCAAAGTTCAATGCTTTAAATGCAACTTATATGGACATTATGTAATAAACTGCCCTGATAGAACTAAGATTCAAGCATCCTTTGCAAAATCTGAAAAATCAAACAAAGGTCATGGTCCTAAGAAACATGTCTTCTATTCAACCTTATCTAGTCAAATCTCAACCAAATCCAACACCTAGATTATTGATAGTGGATCGTTAAGGCACATAACTGGATATCATGATAACCTAGAAAGCATGGAAATAGAAACTGATGAGGAAGTCACAATCAGTGATGATTTTGGACATTTCATAAAAGGAATTGGGACCTGCTCCATCAAATTAAATTCAAGAAATTATATTCAGCTTTCTAGAGTACTTTATGTGCTCGGGATTAAAAGGAACTTGCTACCCTTATCTGCACTTGAAGATGATGGATATAGAATTGCATTTATGGAGGGTAAGGTTCTAACTTGGCCCAAGAATTCCACCATGAAGAAGGCCATAACTATAGGACTACGAAAAGGGTTGTTATAAGAACTTTGCACCAAATCAAAGTAGGCACTTGTTCATGAGACTTCAGACTCTAATGGAAGATGGCATAGGAGACTAGGTCATATTAATTTTTGTATTCTTACATCTATGGAGAAATTAGTTATAGGAATGCCCAAATTAAACCAGTCTCATAATGAATCTTGTAAAGGGTGTGCCTTAGGGAAAAAACACCAAGAACTCATTCCCTCATATCTTAAGAAAAACTAAAGAAGTGTTGGAGCTTGTGCACTCTGATCCATGTGGACCTATGTCCTTACCATCATTAGGAGGGTTCCTATATTATGTGATATATGTTGATGGCTTTTCAAGGAAAACCTAGATATACTTTCTTAAGTGAAAAGAATTTGAAGAGATTATCTCCAAATTTAAAGAATTCAAAAATATCACTGAAAACATCTCAGGAAAGAAAATCAAAGTTCTGAGAATAGATAATGGATGGGAGTACACTAATAATATATTTAAAGAGTTTTGCAAACTGGCTGGGATTAAAAGGGAGTCCACTGTCCCTTACAATCCACAAAAAAATGGAGTTTCTAAAAGGAAAAATAAAACCATTGTAGAAGTAGCCAGAGATATGATTTTTTATCAGAATATGAGCATGTCATTCTGGGTTGAAGCTTCAAATGCAGCAGTTTATATTCAAAATATATGTCCTCACTCATATTTGGATAATAAGACTCTTGAAGAAGCATTTTCAAGAAAGAAACTAGACCTTAGTCATTTAAGGATATTTGGATGTCCAATATATGTACATGTACCTAAAGAGAAAATGACTAAGTTAGAACCTTCCAAAAGGAAAGGAATTGTAATTGGCTATAGTGAATCTGTAAAAGGATACAAAGTCTACATACCTGGTCAGAAACAAATAGAACTCAGCAGAGATGTCATCTTTGAAGAAGATATTGCTTTTCGAAGAGACAAATCTTCTGAAGAACTGCACATATGCAACTTATCTCATGAAGAGGCTCCTTCTCCTAAGATTCAGAGGGAGTACACTGAAGAAATTCCAAATAAAAATGAGATCCTTCATGAAATTCAAGAAGTAAATCTAGATCATGCTAAAAGACCACTTTGGGTAAAGAAAATGTTACAAGAAGGAAATTCACATTGGGTACCTTTTGGAGCTTCCAGAGAAAGAAAGAGACCTAGAAAGTTGACTTATAATGTCTTCTTGTGTAAAAATCATGAACCCTCAAACTCTTCAAAATCACTTAAACATAAAGCCTAGAAAAATGCAATGGTGGAGGAGTATCAGTCAATACTAAAAAATGATGTCTAGTATATAATTCCTAGACCTAAAGGAAAATCTATTGTATCCTCAAAATGGCTATTCAAAGTCAAATATGTTGCAGATGGTAGCACTAAAAAAACACAAAGCATGTTTTGTAGCAAGGGGTTTTTCTCAGAAAGAAGGAATCAAATTTCAAGAAACCTTTGCAACTGTTGCCAAGTATACCTTAGTGAGAGATATAATGGCTATTGTTGTAGCCAAAGGTTGAAAATCTATTAGATGGATGTAAAGACTACTTTTCTCAATGGCAAGATTGAGGAGGAAGTATACTTGGAACAGCCAGAAGGATTCATGATTCATGATGTTGTCTTCTATGTATGCAAATTAAAGAAGGCATTATATGGACCAAAATAGGCTTCCCAAGCCTAGTATGAAAGGATTGACAAATATCTCCTAAGTCTTGGATTCACCAAGAATGTGGCTGATCCAAATCTATACTTTAAAGTAACTAAAGGTAATATGTTAATACTAATTCTTTATATTGATGATCTTCTAATTATAGGGGAAGAACATTTGATAAATCAATGTAACAAAGATTTAGCATCTAAATTTGAAATGAAGGATTTAGGAATTCTTCATTATTTCCTTGGTTTGGAAGTACATTGGAAATCTGGAAATATCCTTCTACATCAAAAGAATATATATTGCATTAGCAATGGGAGCTCGAGAAGCAGCGTGGCTTAGGAAGTTACTTTGCAATCTATTTGGTGAACCCATGAAACCCACCACTATTCATTGTGATAACCAAAGTTGCATCAAGTTATCTGTGAATCCTGTATTTCATGACAAATCCAAACATATAGAGATTTCTTATCACTATGTAAGAGACATGGTGGAAAGAAGAGCTATTCAGTTAGAGTATATTAATACAAGTGATCAGACAACTAACATTCTCACCAAAGCTCTTCCTAAAGTGAATGTTGATTATTTCAAAAAGAGACTTGGTTTGGTTGAAATGTAAGTTAATGAGACTAGATTTCAACATTATAAATTTGTAAATTTGTAATAATAAATAAAGATGTTTAAAGTGTAAACTCTTTTGTCATGTGTGTGACTCTATGGCTCATGGGCCTACTCCATGTACATTATTAGTTCCTACCATGGACAGGATACTATTGCATCCATTAGGATGCAATAGTAACTTTTAAATAGCCAATCAGAGTCAAAAAAATTTAACACATATGTCTATCAACTATAGTTTTAAATTTTCCATCTATTTAAATGATTTAAACAAAATAATTTATCTCTTCTTTGATTGGCTTAAAGCAACAATAGTAAATAGCAAAATTAATTTTCTTCATAGAAAATTAGGATATTTTGTACACTCTACTTTTAATACATTAATTATAGCTTATGTCATCTTTGCATTAATTATAGCTTATGTCATCTTTTATACAAATCTTCTTTTACCATAGAAAATCATTTTTAGAACTATTTTAAACATAAAGATCAAATAGTAATTATATCAATGACATGACATGTTGACTATTTTCTTTATATAAGAAATAAAACTTAAATCTTAATATTTTTCAATATAGTTTTATTTTATTTTTAGTATTTTATATTATTATGTTCAATTTTCTATTTTACTTTTTCAATTATTGATTGTGAACTAGAATATTTATATAAATATTTAATCACAATAATTTAATATAAATATATTAGATTTTATTTTATTTATAATTATTTATTTATTAAAGTTTATTTAAAACATTATAAAAACTTTAGGAATTAAGCTTTTACATTCTAAAAAACCAAAGAAATTACAATAAAAATTTAGCAATTTTTTACATTTTAAATTATATTTGTAAATTTTAAACAATATTAAGACCAACAATTCAAATATTTTGTTATGAATATTTTTCTCTATTCTTTCATTATTTTCTTTTAACTTATTTATCTTTTATATTTCTTATATTATAAGGTGAATTTGGTGCTAATATAGCAGGGCACCATCTTATTTGAAGCTAGATTTTCTATCTAATGCAAATAAGCTACTTTTACACTGTTCAAACCATAGCAAGTCACTCACATCAAGATTCAACATAGACCATCTCATGTAATTATCAATGTTTGAATGGGAACATTGCTACTTCTATTTTGTTTAAACTAAAAATTCAAATGGCAGGAACTATGATGCTTGTGTCACTTGTTAAAAGGAGACAATCTTTTATAATGGAATGTTGATTCTAATACTATAAGGCAATGACATCACTATTATTAGATTACTATCATGATGAATATCATGTGACTTGATATTCATGAAAGTTGTGATTGTTAAAACATCTGATTGATATCATGTGACTTGATATTTGTTAAATTCATGGTGGATATTATGCAGTGTAATATCTATGGAAACACCATGATCAATTATGGTAGATATAATGAGACTTGATATCTGTGTACACACCATAATAGAAAGAAAATCATGAGACTTGGTTTTCTTCATAAATATCTCGAGGATATTTCTTCTTATCAAATGAGAAAATTTATATGCATTTTGTCTTCCTAGCTAAGAGGGAGTGTTGAAGTATATAGCTTCAATTAGACAATGTATCTATGATTAGTATCACAACACTTACGTGTATGCATGTACATAAGTATGTAATACTAATGTATATACACACACATAAATATCATGACTATAACTGTGCATATTATAAGTGGATTGTGTTAGGATAAAACTTCAAACAAAAATAACAATTATATGCAAAATATAAACAATATGAAAAAATAACATATCACATAGAAGAGAACACAAGACACCAAGATTTAATGTGGTTCACTCAATCCCTGGGCTACGTCCAACAAACAACAAGTCCAATATTATTACAATCCAATGATTATAACCTGATTACAATCTGTAATCCCATAAAGCTCAATACCACCGCAAGAAGCAATTTTCGCATCACACCTTATGAAAAATCCCTAACCCCAAGCCCTTTTATACAAGTATTTTTTCCGTTTAAGGGTTAAAATTAGTCACAACATGTCTGCCATAAATTGGCAAATAAATAATAGCCAATTGGTGAATAGTAGCAAAAAAAAAATTTGCAAACCCCAAAGAATTTCTGAAGTATGTACAGTACTTCCCTGATCAGTCACCACAATCTAACAGATTGGATACTAGACTCGATCAGTTCTTACAATAATCAATCTTTCTTTGTGTCGGGTTGTTATCAGTCTTTGATAAACAAACATGTTTATATTATGTTAAACAAACCATTTTGTATTAATGAGCAGTTATGTATTTAGACATCGATTGGGTGTGATTAGATATCAATCAAGTGTCTATGTGGATAGACATGTTTCCATAAGGATACGTGCCTATTCACATAGGTACCCCCATTGCCAATATATATATCATGTTTGGTACTTGATCTTGAACATATCGAAATCATAAATGTGGGCAGGATCTAATTCTATAGTATTGGCATTGTACTTAATATCAAAACTTTGTTATTTTGAAATCATCTTCATCAACCAAACTCAAGTAATTTGTCATACTAATATTGGTGTAGATGTGTATTAAAGTTTGAATGAAACCCTTCTCATTAACACCAGTTTGTACCTATCACAACAAATCAAACATTAGTAAACTGGTAATACAAAATCTAATATAGAACTTTACAAGAATCTATTTTCTTATTCATGAATGGTTGAGTCCAAATATAAGATTTAAACAATATTTTCTTTGGGATCTTTCTCAGAATATATTAAAAAGAATACTCCACCATGCAAGTTTATATAGTGTCATCTCTTATATGCCTTTGAGATAAGCAATTGCACTCTCTCAAGAAGAGCCAATAAGTAATTTTAACAAGAAATATATATGTATGTATGTATGTATGTATGTATAAGCCGGTTAGGCTGGATAGAAATGGTTGTGAGTATACATTGTGTAAAAGAAGTCACCCCCAAGAATTCTTCACGAATGACCAGTGAGGTCAAAATTATAGGAGTGAATTGATAATCAATGAATAGTGGGCTAATCCTACAAGATACAAAATATGGACCTGGTACCTAATCATAATAATGAATGTAAGCAAATCAAACAATTGAGTCAGCTCATGGTAGTTAATTGTATAAGTCTCATTGTCTAGTCGAGTGGTGGGTTGATACTCTAACACCAGGATGCTCAGTGGTTGGATAGTGGTATCCCAAGCCTAATCCTAGGTAGGGAGGGTCTTTCTTAGTAGAGATTGTGTGGGGATACTTAAGGGTCTACAGTTGAGAAGTTAAGCCCCTGACGATGCTTCTCCTCTCCAATAGATGTTGAGGTTTGCACAAGAGAGAGCTATGATTTGCATTCAAATATCTTCTAGTAATGAGTATTTTACTTTTACAAATTGCAGTTCCAAGTTGAAGATATATTAGATGGTTAATATCGCTTATTGAGTTTTTTTTTTTTTTTTGTTCCTTCAGTTATTCTGTTATAGCCATTGGTTTTCTTCCATCTGAATATGTAAAGTAGATGGTAAATTGTCTTCATGTGAATATGAAAAGTAATGTATCTTTATTTCCATTAAGTAGTGGTTAGTAATGAAGGCAACTATATATATATATTGCATTTGTTCCTTAAATACTCTTCCAAATGTTGGTTAAGGAAATTAAATAAATCTTTTATAACCATTGATCTCTTTTGTATGAACATGTAAACTAGCTATTATAAACGCCTTCTCATGCTCATGAATAGGAAAATAACTATGTTCAATAATATGATAGTTAAGATTAAAAGATGGGAAAAAGGGGTTGTTACATTAGGAAGCCTACCACCCTATAAAGATTTAGATGTGTCGGAAGGATAGAAGGCAACATTTGAAAGACTCTGTCCTGATGATGATATGTGAGATTTGATTACGGATGAGTTCATACAATTTATGGATGTAAATACTCTAGCTAATGATGCTCTTTGTCATCAATTTAGGAATGATGCTATAGTTGGTGGTACCTCCAGCCAAAGATTCCAAACCTTGCAGCCACTTGCAGTCAAAGTGATATCACAATTAAGTTTTTTTAAAAATTAATTACTATTAGTTTACTTTGTCTTCATAAATTGCTAGAAATTCTAAGATGAAGATACATAATTTAAATTTTATTTTAAAAGTTTACTTGGTCATGTATTCATAGGTTGCTAGTTCATCTGCTTCGAAAAGAAATTGGAGCACATATTCTTTCATCCACTCAATGAGGTGCAATAGGTTGCAATCAAAAAGAGCGAAGAACTTGGTATTGTGCATTACAACTTGTGTCTGCTCTCACACAAGACTAAAGAATACAAAGGAGAGACAAAGAGGGATGTAAATGCAAAGCTAGCAAACTTTGATGCTTCTACTTTTCAACTTACAATTGAAGATTTTGAAGATTTTGATGCCCATACTATTATTTTTATTGTTGATTCCTTTGGTCTTAGCTCCGTTGCTGAGTCAACTAATGTCGAAGAACTAGGAGGAGGAGAAGAAGAAGATGAAGAAGATGAATATTAATACAGTTTTAATCCACTAGTTGAAACTTGAACTTGAAACAATGATACTCGAACTTGTTATGATTCATGAATTGTGATTTAATTTTAATGTTTTGAATATTTGATGTGGAACTTGAAATATATGATGTTATGATCATGATTCATGATGCTATGATTACAAGTTTAATGTTTGTACCTATTGTGTTTTTGTTGTTTAAATGATTAAATCATATGATTGTATGATACCATATGACATTCTAATTTTAACTTATGCTTCTAGACTTCAAAAATTGCATATAAATAATTTTTTGTAATTTTTACATGTTATTGTATGAATTAACCCAAACCCTTTCCAAAATTTTGTCATACCAGCGAACTAGTTCTTTGATCTCAAACTTGAACTGGTAACTAAGGATATATTTTAAAAACCCTAGGGCCATTGCACATTCTTGATTTGTTTGGAAGGTTTGTACCATGTCTTTTATTCTTCTTTATTAACATGAACTAAGTAATTCAACTAGTCATTGGAATTAACTGGATTATGATTATTTAAAAGATCCATTTCAAATCAGGTAAATGTCATACTAATCTATTTTTCATCCACGCATGGTCAATTAAAGTATGATTCAGACTATGAATGAAAACCACGCACGGGTCAATTATACATGCCCAAGTCAATTATGATCCCAATACTTACAAGGTTGTTAAATAGATTCAAGATGTTTATCCTCACTATTTTCGGTAAAATGTATAGTGTAGTTGACGGGTAGAATAGTATCTGAATGGGCGCGTGACGCTTGAATCACCCCTTCAAAAAGGTATATGTACACATCTAAGATGGACTTTGGAATCATCATTGTAGTCATTGTATTTGGATTGTAATTATTGAGTGCATATATGAATAAAGTATTTTTTATGCATTATATCGTGTTATACTACATGTGTTAAGTTTCTTACCTTGTATGGTAAACATTTGGTGTCATTGCCAGACGTACCTAGAATAAAGGAATTGTATGAAGACTAATGTCGAATTTGCTTAACAAGGATAGGAACAAGGTAAAAGATAAGGATGAACTATGTACAACACAAGAAATTTTAATTTTAGCACAGTAGGCAGAGCGCAGGTAGAGGCTTCAGTAGATTGCCAAGGGGCACCAAAGGGGTGAAGAGGCATAGACAAAGGAGTGCACTCACCTAGTAGCCTGAGGAGTGTTGAGGAATTGTTGGAGGAGACTCAGCAACACTTAAATTTGGTGGAAGAAACAAAGGAGTTGTTCCTTAACCTTTATACGTTGAGGAGAGAGTGTCTGAACAGAATGGAAACAACTCGCACGACTCAAAGTGCCAAAGGAGCACGAGCATGAAGTGAACTCTTTGTTCCTGATACACCGGATGAATAGATATAGGCGAAGAATCGAACAACTTCATTTGAAGAAGAACTTTCACCAGGCAATACGGTTGTTGGAAACAAGACTATTATACAGAATAGCACAGGTGTATAGAACAGCGTGGGTGTAAAGAACAACGTGGGCGCTCAGAACAACGTGGATACAGAAGTACTTTAGAATCAAAAGAAAGTAGTGGTGGCATGTCCTAAAGAAAAATTACCCAAGTTTAACAACGATGGTACAACAGATCCAATCTGACATTGCAAAACGTGCAAAACCATATGGATGGAAAATGGCGTGATGGATGAAGATGATTGGATCAGACTGTTCCTAGCAACCCTGTGGGTTGTGGCAATCGATTGGTTTTCTGACGCTAACCCTCAGAAACTCACTACATGGGTGAATGTTAAAAAAGAATTTATAGCATAGTTCAGATTGCTTCAGGACGATAATGAAATAGTAGCAGAGATATATAGTACTAAACAAGGGAATAATGAAATAGTCTGGGCCTATGTCAGACGACTAAAAGAGCTAGTCGAGAAGATGAAAAGTCAACCAACGGACAAGTTGAAAAAATGATGGTTTGTGGAGCAGTTACGGCTGGCTCTGAAAAAGAAGATGAAGATTGTACCACTGGCATTATACACCGACACGTATAGTCATGCACTAGATTTAAAAAGTGAACAAAAGACAAGTAAGAAGAAAAAGCATAAATCCTCTGATTTAGATGCTTCATCCTCTAAAAGTAGCAGTAGTGATGAGGAATCAAACAAGAAGGTGCAAGCAGTACAGAAAGATATGCTTTGAATGATGAAAGAATTTAAGAATTTGAAAAAGAATCTAGACACAGTGAAGGAAGAACTGTGGTGCACAGATTGTAAAGAGGATGGCCATACGAAGGGTTCATGCCCGAAGAAACAGTTTTGTGGCATCTACCAGGTGGCGGGGCATTCCTTGAAAGAGTGCCCGTTTAACATGATATCAAAAGGGCACTAGCAGGTGTTACTAATGTAGGAAGCGTCCAACAGTAATAACACAAGCAATGATGCAACTTCTAGTGGATATCACAACAATAATAAACACAAAAGACGTGGAAACAACAACAATAACACCTGAAGCCAGAGTCGAATACAGTATGATGTGAGTCGATGGTCAATGATACAGTGTCGAGCATGCAATCTTTGGAGCCACTTCGCTAGGGACTATACTACAAAGGAGATGCCACAGCTACTATGTAGATGGTGTGGTCCAGGGGACCACGAAAATTCAAAATGTCCAAAGCAAGGCATAAATTTGTTGAGCATTGAAACATGTGATGAAAAGGTACTAGCAGTCACACGGCAGTAGGTGAAGAAAGTGAAATACCCAGATGTAGAAGAAGAAAAGGAGAGGCTACAAAAAGCACAAATAGAGATAGAAAAGCAGATGAAAGTAGAGAAATCACAATTAAAAGACACTACTGAAACTTCGAAAAGGAACTTGACAAAACAAAACATAGTGAAACAGATAATACAAATAGAAGTACCAATTAAACTAAATCACCTTCTTCTCACGATGCCACAATTGCGTACGGCTATTATAAATATGACAATGTCCTCGAGAGTGACGGAGGAAGCAAGGGATAGTAAGGAAACAACGATGGCAATAGACTCGATGCTACTGGCGCTTACAACAGGAAGACAATCGGCAATAGTAGAGATGGGCATTTTGGGTATTGCGCTGACGGATACAATTGTAGACGGAGGATCGGGGGTGAACGTGCTACCGAAAGATTGGCATTGAACCTGAAGAAGTGTAGGTTCATGGTACCACAAGGAAAGCTACTTGGACACATAGTTTGTAAAGAAGGATTGAAGACGGATCCAAACAAGGTCTGTGTAATCCTAGAGATGCCACCCTCGACGGATGTGTCAAAAGTAAAATCATTTTTAGGGCACATCGGTTATTACTGAAGATTTATTAAGAACTTTGCAAAATTTTCTTACCCATTGGACAAACTCAACTACAAGGGTGAACCTTACAGATGGGAAGCTAAACAGAATGAAGCCTTTGAGGGATTAAAAACAAGGTTGGCTATGGCTCCGATCTTGGCCTATCCGAATTGGGATAAAGAATTTCATGTTCGTGTAGATGCATCAAATTATGCTATGAGAGCAACACTGGCACAAATTGGTGACCACGAGTTGGACAATCTAGTAAACTTTGCAAGTAGATTGTTATCGAAGGAAAAGAAAAACTATAGTACTATCAAGTGAGAGGCATTAGGGATGGTATATGCAATGCAAAAGTTTAGACATTACTTGTTGGCCACTCCATTTGTATTCTATGTAGATCATCAAGCACTGCTATATTTGGTAAATAAGTCAATTATTCAAGGAACAATAAGTCGATGGTTGTTATTATTATAGGAGTTCACATTTAAGATCATGGTACGGCCAGGAAAAAGTCATGTAAGTGCAGATCACTTGTCGAGAATAAAATCGGTAGAGCCACCTAAGGGAATTAATGATGATTTTCCAGATGCACAACTATTTCATGTCATTGTACTACCAGCTTGGTACACACGTATTGGAGAATATCTATCGATAGGGCAGTTTTCGAGTGACATGCCACCAAATGAGAGATGGAAACTGGTGCTGAGGAGCCAGACATTTCAGTTAATTAATGGGCTATTAAACAAAATGGGACCGGATTAGATTCTAAGGCGATGTGTCCTAGAGGAGGAAATTTTGAAAGTACTAAAGGAAGCACATGAAGGACCATCAGGAGGACACATGGGGCTAGATACAACTACGCAGAAGATACTTCTGGCAGGACTATGGTGGCCAACTGTATACAACGATGCTAGGGAGTGGGTTGTTGCATGCGATACATGTCAGTGAGCCAAGAAACCATCAAAGAGAGACTTCATGCCTTTGAATCTCTCGCACGCATAGGAACTTTTTGAAAGATGGGGATTGGACTTCATTGCAAGCCAAAGCAACGAACAAAATATTGGTTGGAGTGATTTATAAATCATATGCAATTGAGGGAGAAGACTGGGAAGAAAAGTTACCATCAGCCCTATGGGCGTACTGTACTTCATATAAAGTAACTACAGGACATACCCCATTTCAACTGATATACGGGTAGGAGGCAGTGGTACTGATAGAATTCATGGTACCGAGTTTAAAGATAGCAATCGAGAACAAATTGGGCGACATAGAAAGCTTATGGGAGAGATTGTACAATTTGAACAAACTTGATGAGTGACAATTGCAGGCACAGTAAGCCATCAAATTTACAACAAACAGACAAAAGGCATGGTACGATAAGCACTTAAAATTAAACAAGTTTCAACCAGGCCAGTTAGTATTGAAGTATAACGGACAGAATGAAATCAAGCCTGGAAAGTTCAAAGTTAAATGGGTCAGACCGTACAAGATATGGGAAGTTGTATATAACATGGCAATTAAGTTATGGACACTAGATAGAAAAGAAATACCAAATGTAGTAAATGGATCGAAGTTAAAAATATACCATGGAAGAAATGGTCCCTCATTGACAAACAACTGAGAAAAGAAAAAACGTCTATAAATAATGTATATATGTATAATAAGTAAATAAAATAGGGAGTAAACATAATTCTTAATGCGAAGTAATAAAAAGGAATAAAAGATGAAGTATTAAAGCAAAAGATGAAGTATTAAAAGAGTAGGAAGTAAAATTAAAAATAATTGTGAAATCAATGCTAAAAAGCAATGGAAATATGGCCTACCGTACAGCCTGAGTCTGTGCGGTCTTAAGGAGCAAATCAAAAGACCCCGTATGGCCAGAGAACATAAGAGGAAGAAATTTGAAGCCATACGGCCAAAGGAGGAACAGAGGAGGACGAAAATTGAAGCCGTATGGCCAGAGGAAGAACATAGGAGGGAATTTGAAGTTGTACTGTCAAAGAACCCACAAGAATGGAAGCAGAAATCGTACACCTAGAAGGAGATCGTACGGTCAGCAGGGAACACATGTATGGCTAGGGAAAGCCTTAAATAAATTGCCATACAGCCAGGGGAGAAACAAGTGTATCGCTGGGAAAATGCTCGTTAAATAAGAATTGAGATGGATGCAGTAAAGGAAATTAAGACTGTACGTGTACGATGAAAGGAAGTCGAGAACAAATAATTCAAGACATGACCATACGACCTCAAGGAATTCTTACAGATCTATTAAAGCCACCGTACGGAGATAAGGCCATTTTGTGTATATTATTGCTACCGTATGGAACATAAAAAGGGAGGCAAACAAGAAGTAGACAGAAAGAAACAAGAGAGCTTGTAGGTTGTACGGCCTCAAGAAAGTTGTGCAGGCATATGAAATATACCATACAGAAGACAAGGTGAATATTGGAAGTTTAGACACCGTACGTAGGTAGCTAGGAGCCATACGGGATTCAAGAACAGGAAAAGACCATACGAAGGTAGAAAGGGAGCAGGAGGGCTGTATGGCATACAGCAGGGGAGTAACTAGAATAAATCGTACAGTTTGTGGCCGTGCAGTGTGAGCAAGCTATTAAACTTGGGAGTCGTATGGGTCATTGAAAATGACAGGAAGGAGAGGATTTAGAGCTGTACAATGGAAAGAATTAAAGTTGTTTCAAAATACGAAGGAAACCGTACAGAGTAGGGAGGAGTTAAAATTGTTTGAAAATAAGGAAATCGTACAACACATTTATTTAAAAGAATTGAAGGAAGGAAAAACAAGCCATACGGCCAATCAGAGAGGAAGTCGAACTGTACCATCATAGGAGGAGCCGATTCAGTGAAGGAATTGTGTAGCCATACTTCACCAAGCTTGAGGGAAGTCGTACAGTATAGACACTAAGGAAGATAGGAAATTGTAGCAAGTTGTGTACAAAAAACAATTGCCCTAACGGTTTGTGATTTATTCACAAAATGACAAAGAAGTGATAGTTATGCAGTCAACTGGAAAGAGAGCTTGGAAAAATAAACTTGACGAAGACGCAGCCATGAACAGGAATGTGAAAACATTGCCATCTGGAATTCGTGTAGCAGGAGGGACCAATGCAGGTGCAAGTAAGAAGAAAGTAAAGCAACTGAAGCAGTGGGGAGACATTTCTACAGTACAGAGTATTACATTCGAAGGGTTAAATCGTGTAGAATGTCGGAAGTGGTGGCAAGAGACTCCAGACAACAACCAGGTAAAGGCTAGTATCCAGAAAGCACAAGTAGAATGGGTAGTGCAAATCCTAGTATTTTGCATCAAAGACTACGAAGGGTTTTTGTGCATAATGATTGAAACATATGACAAGTTCTCTCAAACCAGTACGTTTGAATATCTTGGTTGCAATTTAGTAGTATCATTCAAACTGGCTGATTTTACACAGGTATTTGGCATACTTGGTCATACCCAATGCAGGAGAAAAATAGAAAGTAAGCCAAAAAAGATGAGCCATGAAGTGAAGTCGAAGTTGATACTTGTGTGCGTAGACCTATCGCAAGCGGAACAGGAGGCTCTTTTAGACACGTCCAAGGCCAAAGGGTTAAAGAAATCTAATATTTAGGAGGGTCACTTGCGTTGTTTGATGGACATAGTGAAAAGTTGTCTCACAGGTTTGAGCCGCACTTCGGATCTCTTTCCCCCATGTAGCAATGATGAACGAGATTTTGCACAGTAGGGTATATGATTGGGCAGCATTGTTGGCCGAACGGATGTTGAAATTTATGACATTGCAGCACAAAACATTCTATATGCCACATTATGCTATCGATCTGTTGTTAGATGCAATGACGCGGAGGATCCCCAGTGACGCACTAGAGGCCAAACCGAGACCACTTGCCCCTAGTGAACCACCTATTATGTAGTGGAGGCATTTGGATACACTTGGCACCAAAACTATAGGACAGAAACAACCGAGGCCAAATGGTGGGAACACAGATAGTGGTCAAGAGGAGACATCTTCAGAGGAGAGTGGGACTGAGGGGGAAGAGGAAGACGATGAAGAGGTAGAGATGATCACGGCTACACCATTGAAATTTCCACGGCCTGTACTTTCGGCTACGACACACTTGGTTCCTGTGGGCATACATGGCATTCTAGGGTTTGGTCAGTTCAGGCAACCAATGGTGATGACACCAATTTCAACTATGACGTAGCCCACTATAGAGAGACGAGCTATAGCAGAGGCACATAAGTCACCAACGGAGATAGCAACTCCAAAGGTATCGATGGAGCCAACTTGTGAGACTCTACCAGAGCTAGGAGATGAGACTTTAGTACCTGTAGGCAAGGAGTTGGGGGCATAGGTGTCCGATCGAATGTAGTGGGTTCAGATGTAGTGGTCACGGTAAATATGGCACTATTGGCATCACCTAAGCGAGACAGAGAGAGCCGAACCTAGAAGTTGCGTGCTTACTTGAGTACATGGTTCCATCGAACCCCAGCACCTCGAGTGACATACCTGCTAACACCCACATGGGAAGCAGTTCCGGAGAACCCATTACAAGAGGTTAGGTAGACACAGAATGAGGGAGTACCGTATAGCACTGTTGAGCGTAAGGCAAAAGTAGTGGAGAGGGCTATGGGTGCACAACAGTAACACCCAATAGCATGGGAGATAGGGATGAGAGAGACATTTCTGGCTGATGTAGCAACTCTAGCGACTCAAGCTTGCCGGGTGTTAAATTCGACAAAAACTCAAGCATTGGATTCAGTGGTGAAGGAGCTAGAAGAAGTTATATCTTTTATGAGGTTGGGATGCCCAACTGCCTTCATAGTTTGTTTTGAGGAGCAGAGATGGCCGGATGTGGAGACTGCGGAGATGCGGTAGGACTCAGCCACGATGAGAGATCCTGGTATGGAGAGTCAAGTAGAGGCTTTGACTCATGAGATAGTGAAGTTACACAGGGAGTCATATTACACTCTTTGGCGAAGTCACGCAAATCAAGTAGCAATTGAGAGAGCTCGAGAGGAGTCAACTGCCAAGTTAGCTTCAGAGAGGGCAGCCTGGGAATCTGAGAGGGCAACTTGGCAATCCGAGAGGACAGCCTTGTTAGACAGACAGAGTCAGCTACAAAAGTTGGCAGCAGAAAAGGAACAAGTAGCAGTAGAAAAAAAAAGAGTTGGGAGAAATTGCAAAGATGATGCAGTCAATCCTAGAGCTTCAGATGGAAGCAGAAGTAGAACTAAAGATTAGGAAAGAAAAAGTCTACAAGCTACAGGCGGAGTTGAACAAGTTGAGGGCGCGAACGGCACTACGCCAGGGACGCATCCCTCTGTTTAATATTTATGCATTGATGTATTTTGTTATTTTCAGTTTTGTTGTATTGTCGTCCGGAGACGGCATTTTTTTTGGAGGGGTATGATGTTGGTAAAATGTATAGTGTAGCTGACAGCTAGAATAGTATATGTATATGTACAAGTCTGAGATGGACTTTGGAATCATCATTATAGTCATTGTATTCGGATTGTAATCATTGAGTGCATATATGAATAAAGTATTTGTTCTGCATTGTATCGTGCTATACTACATGTGTTAAGTCTCTTACCCTATACGATAAACACTCGCATTGATTAAAATATGCAATACAACATTTTAGTGTGGTATATGAATTTGGTGTTCTTGAGGGTAGCAGCATCCTTATTTTTACATCAAGAGAAGCAATTATAGATGTCATGAGAAAACATTTGATACATAATTTTGTTGGAATTACGTTATGAATTCATTGTTGGGTGTCCTCTAGTGAAGACTGCCAATTGAATCCCTTGTGAAGTTAAAAGAATATTGTTGATATTTTGTTTCTTACATCAGAACAAGTGATGAAAACCTGCATAAAAAATTTGGAAAATGTCCCAATTCTTTCACAAGGAATTTATCTGAATCTAGAGATTATTTTTTCACCCTCAAAAGGCTATTGCTTGCATGCCAATAATCTAAACAAGTGCGAATACCTTGTCAGCACATTCAAATAGTTGCTAGTGATTATAATATTTCTCAATACAAAAAATGTCAACAAATTTATTCAATAATCCAGTTTTTTGTATAAAAAACCAGGAGTTGCCACAGAAGTTTTCACTAGTCATTCAACTATCTTGCTCTTACATTCCATTGAATCACAAATTCCCTTCAGAATGTCTTGAATAAAATATGCAATTAATTTGCCGATGCCGAACAACTGGGAGGAAAAGAAACCTCATAACTTCCCCAGTACCAATACGTATCACCAAAAGCTTAGATTGGCATCTTTGCCTAAAGCACTTATTTAGTACTTGAAATGTTCTGAACTCGTCCAAGTTCAAATCCTCAGCAAATGCTGTCAATCAATATGTCTAATGAATTAAGTGAACTCGGCTATTACAAAATGTACAAATCCCATGTCTCTGAAAATACTCCACAGTGAATGACATTGAATGTGAAACTTGGAAAAGAAATTTGAGGATGGCAAGGGAAAAGTTGAAAAAATCTTTTCTGTAACTGCCCTCAAAATGTTAAATGTATGCAAGTATGGTATGCATGTCAGTCAAAGTCCTGAAAAAGCCTCCAGATTTAAATGCTCTCCTGTCGAAAGAGAAGTAGCTGAGCTTTGAGAATTCTGTTCTTGTAAATTCAAAGCATGTCTGGAGTTTACAGTGTCAACACCGGGATATGGAGCTCCAAGTTTCGGAGGTAGGTCAGCAGTGCTTATCCTACTAGCAAGAAACCGCTTGAGAAGACCCCTGAGAAAGGGAGCCATTGTATCTGGTTCATATTCCAGATAATACATTATTCCTCCCATGCATAGAGAGAAAAGCACTACCTGAAATAGAAGAAAGACTAACCATCAGTAACGAGCCTTTGTCTTTTTTGAGTTCATTGATGTAGAATAATTATCACACAACACGAAAATCAGAGTGGGTATTGCCAATTTGATGATGGATCAGATATATATATAGGATGGCTTAATAGGAATCAAAAAAAAATTGAAAAAAATGCAAGTTCATACTTCAGCATTTCTGACATTCGGAAGCAGATGTCGATTCACTAAAATGTACCAAAATGAATCAGCAGCTCGAGGGAGGACGTAAAGAGCCAACTCACTTCGTCTGCTCTTCTTCTCTATAAGAACAGACAAAGCAGCAATCCATCCAGAAAACCAATAAATAAGCTTGTGATCTCTTGTTGCAACTTTTCGTTGCAAGCATATAACTGCCTGGTATTTGTGAGAGAGAAAAAATATTAGTTTGTACAACAGATCAAAAGAAAATGTTCAGAACCATGCAAGCCTTACATACCTGGAATAGTCCTACAAATGCTGATAGAAATGATGTAGATCGCACTGCCCCTTTAGTAGCATTCCAGCATGTTCTCATAGGGGACTCCATAAACTTGTACACATAAAAACCTCAACATGTTAGCAACCAAAACAGTCTCAAATATTTTTCTCAAAAATAAAATGAAGTTCTAATAGAACAGAACCTAACAATACTCGGATGTTCAATGGGTGTAATGAATAAGGATTTCTTTGAAAGGTGTGAACAATACAGGTAAAACATCTAAATGAAGGCAAATTGACTGAAATAAGGATAGGCGACATGATTTCCCACATTCCCACATGAAAATCAATGACAAACATGCTTTAAGAGGATACACCAGTCCAAAATTCCAGTTTCCAAAGAGATGAAGGCGCATCTTATTTACAAAAACAAAATAGTAAGGGACACAAAGCATTAGTGTATGAATAAGAAATGCACGCACATTCCTATATTTCTAGTAATATCTGATGCAAGACTAACTATGCTGAATGTTTATAATCCAAAATAAATGAATCTATTGTTAACAGCGCTCTTTAGTACACTCAAATTTTAAGATCCACCAGATTAGGTCAGGTTATATATCACAACTTCATTGAATGTTTTATCATTTATGAATGGAATTTTACATATGTACTTATTGGCAATATGGCCAGTTAGATGTCTAGAGTGTTGTCATTTATGGCAACATGTATTCAGTATTTCATTTATGTATTTAGAGTTAGAAAATTGTCTAAGTGTTGGACAGTTTGCAATAGTATAGAGACAGATGTGATGTGTATGGATGACACACTTTGAGTTAGCTCATGCACATTTGAGGATAGCTATATGACGATGTCATGATGATGTAGGTCAGTGCGCAGATGTGTACGTACTACAGACAGTATGGCCCAAGTTACAATTGATTTACCAGTTAAGGTATTTGATAGGACTGAACAAAGCATATCAGAAATATGAGTTGTATGACTTAAGGAATTATTTTGGTGACAAAATAATTACGAAGTCATGATGGGTCAACCTTACAGATATTAATTCCTAAGTGATTTTATATCAAGTCAAGCGTGTGAAGATATGAAAGTTGACTGAGCAGAGATTTATTATTTTGCGATATATAAGTAAAGATTTTATCTTGTGCAAATAATGTATAAGATGTGTGACATGCAAACTATTGTGAAGATAGCTTGAAAGATATGCGAACCTTATGTGATACAAAATCTTATGTATGATCAGATCAAATGCAAGTTTCAGCAGTGAGAAAGTATTGTATGTATACCTATACTTGTGAAGAACTTTATTGCTTATTGCATGTTAGGGCAGTGGGCTCTTCTTGCATACATTGTCTTTGATCTACCAATTCCTAACAGGGTTGAAGCTTTTAACAGGGCCCAGCCCTCTAACAAGGACTCGAGACACTATATGTACTTCACAGACTTCTAACAGGGTCAATATCCTTAATAAGATTCTTTTGTTTAGTGAATCATCTAGCGGGTATCACCCCCATTGGGGTTTTCCCTTGGCCAGAGTTTCCCTAGTTAACAAATAATGGTGTTATGAGTTCCCTTTGTCTATGGTTATATTTATTGTTCAACATTGTTGGTTTACTTTCATATGCACGTTATAAAGTAATTAACAATATTTAGTTGTGAGCAAAAGTTTGTAGAATACTGATTCACCCCCTTTCTTCAGTTTTATGTATTTCTAATAATTGGTATTAGAGTCAAGTTACTCTAAAGAGGCTTAACAGCTTGAGTAAGATCCCTATAGATGTGGAGGAGTTGAAGAGAAATCTTGAAGAAGCTCTTGAACAAATTGATATTCTTACAGAAGAAAGAGACAACCTGAAAGATAGCTATGAAGATGCAAAAGTCTACATTGGTAAACTAAAAGACAAGATAGATGATCTGAAATCTAGTAAGGAATCAAATGTGCAGACCAATGACAATGATGAAGCATGAAACCTCAAGAAAGAAAATGAGATCTTGAAGCATGAGTTGAAAATTGTGGAACTTAAGTTGAGCCTTAAGAAAAATGACAGTAAGAATGAATCTAATCTGAGATCTGAGAATATAGACCTTAGATCCTAGTTAAGTCAAGTAACATCTGAATTAGATTCTATTAAGATTGAGCATGCAGAATTAGAAAAGTACAATACCATTGTCAAAAGAGAACTAACACAAGCACAGTACAAAGAATTTAACTTAGAACTTCTCCTCATAGAGAAGATTTCATCCACAAACGATTGCATCTCAAAATTTCTCCCTCTGAACAATGATTGTGGGAAGTCACATCCTATAGTTACTCCCTTTGAGACTCTCGGACTCTCTCTGAGTCTGATATTAATCTTTCAACCTTAAATAATAAGTCATTATTTCCTCATGATGTATATAGGGTTAGGCCCATCAAAATCATGCAGTCACATACATGTATTTTTAGACTTCCTTTAACTATCAATCTTCTAGTCTCCTCTGTTGCCTTCGAAGAAGTTTCATACTCCTTAATGTAGAAGAATCTCATAATCTTAATCGTCAAAGGTGTTTGCTTCAAGAGCCTCATTTTATCCATCTTGATCATCAAGGTCTTTGGAGCCACTATCAATAGGTTGAGTCTGCACAATATCTGGTAGCATGTGTAAAGTACCAACTTTCTTTTCTTGTAAGAACATCCTCAACCATAAAGGAAAAGATCAAGGCAAATTACCTTTATAGTATCTATAGAAATTACAAATAAGAGAGAGACTACAAAGAGTAGATAACTGTAAAAAAAACAAGAATACTTATCTACACATGAGGGTCCATAGACATTTGAGATTGGAACATCTCCTTTCTAAAGATGGTTCAAGTGGGAATGGAACATTGTTTATTATTCCCTCCCACAATGTATTATTCCCTCTCTTATATCATTGAACAACTTTCTGTCACATGGAATACATTTATATTTATGCTTCATCTCTTTATTGAATAACCAAATCGACTCTCTTCATTTGTGAAGAGAGATAATTTGCTTGGTCATGATAGGCACTATGCCACTTTTATCATTAAAGGAACTCCTTGTATCGGTTTTGTTTAATTCAAATGATTCTACCAACCTATAACTGTACGAAGTTTGCTTCAAGTAATATATGTGGAAATTGATGATTCTACTTGATAAACTGGTAAAGTAGAGATCCTAGTTGATCAATACTTTCTTCTTATTAAAGGAAACTGCTCCCTGATAAGAGGGATCCTAGACACATCTGATACTCCAACCTTGGTGTCATCCTGATTGGACAAGAGATCATAAACACAGTTTGGAGCAAAACAACAACAGATGAAGTTGTACTGTTGATTTTACAAATAGACTGATCAAGTTGCTTTTAATACAATCATATTTTTGTCCATAGGATCTGAACGAACAATTTCCATCAACTGACTCATTCCAAAAATACTAAAGCCCAAACCAAATCTCCAACCACATGGCATAGGAAAATTCCAGATGGTATTCAACAATCAGAAGCAATCCACATGTACAAGTGGCTCTGATATCTGCTGGAAGCAATGTTTCTTTCAACAAGGGCCTTTGAAATTTCTTTAATTGATTCCTCAAACTCTTAGTATCCTAATACCTTGCAGGATGAATCTAAAATAACAACTAATATCTTGTTACTGCAAATATGTCTCTAACTCTGTTAATACTTCTAGTTACAAGAGCATTAGCGGCTTCAAAAGAATATGACAATTATGATAATACTGATGTCTAGGACATATCTGACACAGTTCAAAATCACACACAATGTACCAATTGATGTAGAAGCATCCTAGGCTTGCTTGCAATCCTGCATGTTTGGAGGGATTTTGGTTAAGTGTTGAGGAGCTTCGAGCTTGGATTTTGTTGGAGTTATGGTTTCATGGTTAGGGATGTGTTGGAGACACACTGGAAAACCTTTCCTCATGGTTTCATAGAGATTGGATGGATTGAGTTGAAGTTTGAGTTGTTTTTACCTTGCTGTTGGAACTGTGTTTTTTTGGTTTCTGGGTTCCTGTTGCAAGCTGTGTAACTAATTTTTTAAAATGAGTTGGAGGCTGCGCACTTCATGGATTGAAGAGGACCTAGAGTACTTCCTTGTGTCCAAGGCACAAGTCCTAATTCCTTATAAGTTGGGAGATATGGCAATTCAAGCAATTCTCCTAAAGTATCAATTTCTGACAGATTACGTGACGGGTTTTTGTGCGTGACTTTTGGGATGGGTGCGCACTTTTTCTTAGGGAATCAGCCTTTGCACATTTAAGGGGTTGTAGAGGACCTAAAGTACTACTTACGGTTTGAAGCACAAGTTCTAATTCAATCGGAGCTAGGAAATATTGCAATTTTGCTTGGATATTGATTTTTGGACATTTAATTGTTGTTGCAGGCTGACTTGTGGCATTTAATTTGTGTTCTAGGCTTTGTGGCTTAGAGTGGTATAAGTAGGGGTCTTGTGGAGTCTTTTAGTCACGGAGTTGGGATGGAATGAAGGATAGATGCGAATTTGAAGAGCTAGTAGCTACAGCTTGGAAAACAAGGAGATTGCTTGGTGGGCTTGCGAGCACAAGTTGAGATCTTCCTTGGAGGTTTCTACCAAAGTGTGGATCTGAACTAGCTAGTGTTTGAATTGGATCTTGAAGGATCTTGCAGAACTATTACTTGCTTTGCATTTGGCCGTAACCAGGAAGGCCTTACAACCTGGCACATTGCATGTAATCAGTTATATTTTATGAATATATTATTGTATTTGGTATCAAATCTTGCATTGTTGCTTCTTTTCTATTGTGTTTCCGCTGCGTGGTTATATAGCTGGGAGCTAGAACATCTCCTTTGGGGATACTCTTGCCTTGTACTATGTCAAATGGTATCAGAGTGAAGGTTGTTCCTGAGTATGTTGACAAATCTCCGAAGTTGAGGCAATTTGCACCAGGATTTGCAAAGAAGGTTGATCTTGTGGCTGATTGATCTTCTGGATTTGTGGGTCTATTGCTAAGGGTTTGCAAAATTTTGGAAGATGCCTCCAAGAAGATTGAACAGTAGGGCAATTGATGATCTTAGTGATGTCGTAAAAGAACGGATCTCTGAGAAGATTAAAGCAGATTTCAGATCTAAGATGGAGGAGGTTAGAGTAGAGTTCAGATCTTAGATAGCATCGGTGAAGAGTAACATGATTGCTGAAATTGTGAGTGCTTTAAGTGGTTTACCTAGGCATGTGGGTACTGAAGGTAGTTATAAGGAAGTTGTTGAAGACTTTGAAGTTGTTGGATCTAGTGGTGAGGAAAGAACTGATCGTGTGGAGAGACCTATTGGAACTAGGTCTGGTCAGTTTTCTAGACCTAGATCTCAGTTGAAGCTGAAGCATAAGATGGAGGTTTCTAATTTCTTAGGTACTTTGAATCCTAAAAACCTAATTGATTGGATTGGTGAATTGGAAGACTACTTTGAGCTTGAGGATATTGAGGATCCACTCAAAGTAAGGTTAGCACAAACTAAGCTAAAAGGACATGTTGCTCTTTGGTGGAAAGAACTACAAAGAGGTAGAGAAGAGGAAGGTGAAATGAAGATCACTAAATGGAGGTCGATGGTGACTAAGTTGAAGGCTAAGTTCATTCTTGCTAATTATGAACTTGAGTTGTTAGAAAGGTTATAGAATTTGAAACAGAAGGATATGACTGTGAAAGATTATACAAAGGAGTTCTACAAGTTGACTATTCGGTCTAGGCATAGAGAATTGTCAAAAGAGAAGGTAGCTCAATATATTAATGGTTTGAGATTCAATATTCAGGATGAGGTTGGTATGTTGAATATTTCTTCAGTTGAGGATGCTTATTAGTATGCTTTGAGAGCAAAGGAGAAGCTAAAGAGGAAGAATCAAGGTAGTTCCTGAGGGAAGGAGAAGCAGGATAGTTTAGCAAAAGCTAAACCAAAAGTAGAAGATGAACCAAAACCTGTTGAACAGAAAAGAAGGGCAGGTAGAGGTGAGTTTAGAGGTAATTGTTTCAAGTGTGGTTAAGAAGGCATAGATCCTTTGGATGTTCGATTGGTAGAAAAACTGCTATTGTGAATGGGATTGAAGTCCAGGACAGTCAGCCTAAGCAAGGAGAAAGTTTGTTTGTTGGCTTGTCGAGTACTGGTTGGTGAGAGGACATTGGATTCTTGTCAAAGGACTAGTTTGTTTAGGACTTGTTGTAAGTCTAGTGGCAAAATCTGCAAGGTGATTGTGGATGGTGGTAGTACTGATAACCTTGATGCTAAAGAGATGGTTCAGAAACTTGGTTTGAAGAGGTGTGAGACATCCGTATCCTTATAGGATTGGCTGGTTGCAAGGTGAGCATGTTTTGGAAGTCAGGGAGCAGTGCCTTGTTGATTTCCAGATTGGGCAGTATAAGGATCCAGTATTGTGTGATATGGTGGACATGAATAGTTGTCATGTGTTGCTTGGTAGACCTTGGCAATATGATTGCAAGGCTGTGCATAATTGTGGTAGGAATGTGTTTACTATTGAGAAAGGTGGCAGGAAGTTTTCCCTGATTCCTTTGCAAAATGAAGAGCCCAGTTGGAGGAACCTGAGTATTGGCAATTGAGTTGAGTTGACAGATTCTGAGAAGGTTGGAGATCAGCATGGAAAGCAAACCTGTGAAACACCTATAGTGGATGTGAAGAAGGAGAAAAAACAAGGGAAAGAGTGTGTATGTTGAAGACTTGGAGGACATATATGTGAAGAACCAGTTTGGGATTTATATGTTGAATCCTAGAAAATGTTTTTCCAATTACTAGAACATCTTTTCGAACTTGGGGTGTCTAATGCAAGAGCATCCTAGGCTTGCTTGCAATCCTGCATGTTTGGAGGGATTTTGGTTAAGTGTTGAGGAGCTTCGAGCTTGGATTTTGGTGGAGTTATGTTTTCATGGTTAGGGATGTGTTGGAGACATATTGGACAACCTTTCCTCATGATTTCATAGAGATGGATGGATTGAGTTGAAGTTTGAGTTGAGTTGTTTTTACCTTGTTGCTGGAACTATGTTTTTCTGGTTTCTGGGTGCCTATTACGAGCTGTCTAACTAATTTTTCAAAATGAGTTAGAGGCTGCGCACTTCAAGGATTGAAGAGGACCTAGAGTACTTCCTTGTGTCCAAGGCTCAAGTCCTAATTCCTTATAAGTTGGGAGATATGGCAATTCCCTTAAAGTGTCAATTTCTAACAGACTACGCAACGGGTTTCTGTACGTGACTTTCAGGATGGACGCACACTTTTCCTTGGGGAATCAGCCTTTGCGCACTTAAGGGGTTGTAGAGGACCTAAAGTACTACCTACGGTTCGAAGCAAAAGTTCTAATTCAATCAGAGCTAGGAGATATCGCAATTTTGCTCGGGTATCAATTTTTTGAGATTTAATTGCTGTTGCAGGCCGACTTGTGGCATTTAATTTATGTATGGGTATTTAATTTGTATTCTAGGCTGACTTGTGGCTTAGATTGGTACAAGTAGGGGTCTTGTGGAGTCTTTTAGTCATGGAGTTGGGATGGAATGAAGGATAGATGCGAATTTGAAGAGCTAGTAGCTACGGCTTGGAAAACAAGGAGATTGTTTGGTGGGCTTGCGAGCACAAGTTGAGATCTTCTTTGGAGATTTCTACTAGAATGTGGATCTGGACTAGCTAGTGTTTGGATTGGATCTTGAAGGATCTTGCAGAACTATTACTTGCTTTTTATTTGGCCGTAACGGGGAAGGCCATACAGCCTAGCACATTGCATGTAATCAGTTATATTTTATGAATATATTATTGTATATGGTATCAGATCTTGCATTGTTGCTTCTTTTCTATTGTGTTTCTGTGTGGTTATATAGCTGTGGGCTAGGACATCTCCTTTGGGGATACTCCTGCCTTGCACTACATCACCAATACAGGGACCCGTGCTGAATTTTCAATGCAATCTAGGGTGTTATCTCCGGTATTTGTTTTGTCTATGTAGGTTTGAGTAGTCACTAAACTTTGCTGTATTACACTAAACTCTCCACATGATTTATGTACTATTTGAATCTTCTCTTCTAGCAATAATAGGAATAACACTTTTGATACAGTCTGGATTTGCAGACTTATTTTGTATTAGCAACCTATGGAGAATTAATACCACAAACTAGAAATATCTATGTCTCTATCAAATGGAACACTACACTCTAGAATGATCTAGTCATTTATTATGCACACCGTATCGAACCATACCATCAGAATGGACTTGCGATTCTCAGTCACCAGTGAATACAAATACTTTGTATTTTCTAAAATAATTTTTGCATGCGCTAAAGAAGAGTCCAATGATACATGCCAAAACAAAAGTCTATGACCCGAACACTCAACAGGCAGTCATTTGAATTGACAACAGTTATGAGCAATGTAGCTTTGAATCCTCACAAGATGCAAAGGGATGTGCTATACATACACAAGTCATTATGAACTCCACACGATTATCAACTCAACTGACTCCCATTCTAAGTAAGGCAACATGATAATATGATAAATTCAGCTCTTGCAAATTAATCTTTGGCAATAGAGTTTGTGAACGGTTAGGCACATTCATACCCTCCGATTCAACCAAATCAACACACTTAATATGCAAATTCCATTTGGTCCATTTGTGTCCCCTATCAGCGTGTTGGTTTGTCAAGCTAATGTTAGCCGACTCAATGGTCCCAGTGGTGTTTCTGTAGCCGACGGAATGATTGTTGTCGGTGTTTTGTATTTTGTAGCCGACAGGTAAATAGTTTGTAGCGGATATAATGTTTGTGTCCGATGAACTCCTTCGGGAAGGTTCGGCGGATAGTATTTATATCCCGTCTGGGATTATTGTAAATCAGGTATCTTCTATCATTGATCTTATCAAGCATAATGTATGTCTGGCATATGCGAATATAATTCTGCTGTTCGTGTTCGTGTTCATTGTCTGTATGCATTGTTTTAATTTACCCGTACGGTAAACATTTGGCGCCATTGCCTTATGAATCTGGATGGTGGGAGGAATGAAGATTAATGCCAAATCAGCTTAACAAGGATCGGAATAAAGTCAAGGGAAAAGATGGAACCCGTACTGCACAAGAGAATTTAATTCTAGCATAGCAAGCCGAACGCTAATGGAAACCGGAGCGTCGAAGAATTGTTGGAGGAGACTCGACAGCGAGTGGAATTAGTGGAAGAAGCACAGGAGGAGTTCTTGAATTTGTGTTCACCGAGGGAAGAAAATTCAGACGGAAGAGCATCAACTCGCACGGCTCGTAGTGTCGAGGGAGCACGAGCGTGGATTGACCTCTTCGTCCAGGATACACTTCCATGGGAGAGAACTTCAGAAGATCCTTCTTCTTCACCAAGGTTCGCAGTTGTTGAGACCTTCGGTGTGGGAGTTCAGACCACCGGTGTGGGAGTGCAGACCTTCGGTGTAGGAGTTCAGACCACCGGTGTGGGAGTGCAGACCTCTAATGTAGGAGTTCAGACCGCCGGTGTGGGAGTGCAGACCTTCGGTGTGGGAGTTCAGACCGCCGGTGTGGGAGTGCAGATCTCCAGTGTGGGAGTTCAGACCTCCGGTGTGGGAGTGCAGATCGCCGATGCGGGAGTGCAGACCTCCAGTGTTGGAGTATACAACGCTAGTGTTGCAGGACCCAATAACGCCTCTACCAAATTCAGTTGTGATGGCGGGACCCAAAGAAAAGTTGCCGAAGTTTGAGGGCGATGGTACAACCGACCCCATCCGACATTGTAAGACATGTGAGACGATCTGTCGGGCAAATGGAATCATAGATGCCAACGAATGGGTCAGGCAATTTCTGGCAACCCTACGGGGTGTGGCAATTGATTGGTTTTCGGATACGGATCCACAAAAGCTAAATAGCTGGGATAACATTAAAAAGGAGTTCCTGGCAGAGTTTAAACTCTTGCGGGATGATAATGAAATCGTAACAGAAATTTTCAATACCAAACAGGGGAAGCACGAAACTGTCTGCGTCTACGCCAGGAGATTAAAAGACTTAATAAACAAAATGGAAAGCAAGTCAGCGGACGGATTGCAGAAAAGATGGTTCGTGGACGGCCTACGCTCAAAGTTACGGAGGAAAATAAAAATTGTGCCACCGTCGTCATACGCGGACGCTTATAACAGAGCACTAGACCTCGAAAGTGAGCAGAAGACAAAGAAGAACACTAGCTCATCTGATTCTGATGACGAAGAGCCTGCCGGAGAAGATAGCAACAACGATGAAGGCAGTCGCAAGAAGGTCTGCGCTTTACAGAAGGACATGATCCGCATGATGGAGTTTTAAAACATGCAGAAGGAGCCAAAAAGCAGTGAGTTGTGGTGCACGGAGTGCAAGACCGACAGTCATACTAAAGGATCCTGTCCAAAGAATCAATTCTGCGACATTTGTCAAATCATGGGCCATTCGACAAAAAAGTGCCCCTTTAACATGAAGACAAGAGGATCTCCGCAGGTGCTTTTTACATAGGAGGCTTCCCCGTCAGGCAGTAGCGGAAATACGAACAACGTAGGTGCCACATCCGGAGGGTACAGGAATAATAATAGAGGGCAAAATAACAACAATGCAAATAATAACAATAATAACCAGAGCCGAAGTCGAACCCAGTATGATGCAAACAAACGGCCGATCATTCAATGCCGAGCATGTAATTTGTGGGGTCATTTTGCATGGGATTGTACAACGGAAAACACACCGAAATTATTATGCAGATGGTGTGGACCCGGCGATCACGAAGATTCCAAGTGTCCAAAGTCTAGAGTAAACTTGATCACTGTTGGCACGGATGTAGAGGAGGTTCTGGCAATTACACAGAGGCAAGCAGAGGAAAAGAGAAAATTGGGGGAAGGGTAGGAGAAAATTGCAAAGGCATCGTCGTCGGGGACATCTCAGTTGAAGGACATCACTGGCACCTTGGCAAAGAACTTCGCAGAACAAAACATTGTACGACAGACTTTACAAACGAAGATACCGGTCAAGATAAGTGACCTCCTCACAATGCCCCAGTTACGGACGGCCATTCTGAATCATACATCGTTTTCGAAAGCAACGGAGGACACAAGAAGGAACATTAGGGAAGTGATGACAATAGACCCAATGCTGCTGGCACTCACCTCCAAACGGCATCCGGCGGTCGTCGAGATGGGGATTTTGAGAAATGTTCTGACAGACACAATTGTCGACGGAGGGTCCGGCGTGAATGTGTTGCCAGAGGATACTTGGAAGAAGTTGGGAAAGCCGACGCTGTGGCCACCTACATTCCAGTTGCTCACGGCGGACCAGCACGGGATCAGACCATTAGGAACCTTGAGGGAACAACCGGTAACCATTGGTACGCAACCATTTTTATTGGATTTTGTGGTCATTCCATTGAAAAGAAAAGGATATGATGCTATTCTCGGACGGACTTGGTTGGTGCAAGCAAAAGTAAAACATGATTGGAAACGAAATACCCTATCAATGGAGCACGGAGGCAAAACATTCATAATTGACCTGCACACACAAATAGTAGGTGAGAAGGTAGCATCGTCAGACTCAGAAGGTGAAAGCGACAGTGACGGCAAAAGAAATGACGACGAAGGAAAGAGGAGAATGGAACCGGACGAAGAAGGAATATTGAGACTAGACGAAGGATCGAATGATGACGACCTAGACTTGGTGAATGGCCTTTACCATTGGCAAATAGAAGATTACGAACTCTTTCCGAGTTGTAATATGCTAGGGGTCAACAAAGGTGAGAAAAAGGAGGAAAATGAGTGTCCGTAGGAATACAGAGAAGTAGATGACGCAAAGGAGGTTACGGCTGAAGAAGGGAAGGACATACAATACAGACCCAGAAAAAAGAAAAATTCCATCGTCCGGTACACAGTGAATGGACCGCACAAGAAGAAAAGAATGCATCGCACCATAAAATTGGTTGAAGGGTGTGACAGCAAGGAAATAAGTTAGATGTGCGACGATCGCAAGCACAGTGGGCAACGGAGGTGACACAAAACAGATGTAAGGCCTGGCATGACAAACATCTCAAACTCAACAAGTTTCCGCCAGGGCAGTTGGTACTCAAGTACGACGCTCGGGATGAAATCAAACAGGAAAGGTTTAAGGCAAGATGGGTTGGACCATATCAGACCCGGGAGATCGGCGACAATCGGGTGATAAAATTGGAGACATTGAACGAGCAAGAGGTGCCTCCGGTAGTCAACAGATTTAAATTGCAAATATATGGTGCCAGGAAGACTTTTTCGCTGTCACAGAATGGCCAGCTGACTCTATTGTCGTTGCAGAATGGCAATGCCTGGAGGCAAAATTGAGGTGCTGTCTTTCTATTTTATTTTATTTTTGTCAAAAAAAAAAAATTGCAAAAAAAATTTTATTTTTTTTTATAAAATTTGAATAAAATTTAAAAAAAAGCCTCCGCGGGAGGTGCCCCGCGGGCACCTGTCCGCAGGAGGTGTTCCACGGACCTCTTCCGCGAGAGGTGCTCCGCGGGCACCTGTCCATGGCAGCCTGTCCGGAGGTCCTCTTTCCTCAGGTTATTCACGCCGTTTTCAGGCTCGGAAGCTCGTGTTCGATTACCTCCTTTGACTCACTGCCGCACTCTGAGTTCCATGCGGGTTATCTCTCATTGTTTGATCTGCCATGGAATAATTTCTTGCCTTATTTGCCGAGGTCGGATTCAAGATTCCTCCTATGGTTATCTGCTTCTCAGAGGTCAGTGGGAAAGGTGTGCTTGGTTACAGCATAATTTTGTTGGCCTCTTCCGGAGGGTAACGGGTGGAGGAAACTCAATTAAAAAATTTTTTAAAAAAAAAAAAAAAATGACAGATTCAAATTGTTCAGAATGAGTTACAGATGATGCCAAAGGAAAGGGGACGCATCCATGGTTGCCAAAAAGAGTGTAGAATCGGCAAAAAATAACAAAGATGGTGTGCTCCGTGCATTTCTATGTGGGTTACGAAGTGCTAATTTGGTCTTGGTGGCGAGGGGCGCTGCCCCTCGACCCCGCCGGGGGCGTTGCCCCTTGGACCCCCAGTCGTTGTGGATATCAGTCGTGGGAGTCTGACCAGTTGAGAAGAGCTGAAGTTGCTGCAGGGATGGACTTTCTGTGTACCAAAGGCACTGGGAGTAGGTGTTGGTCGAGAGGGTCTTGGTGGATGCGTAGAGAGCTTGGGAGGAGCTGATCATCCAATTGGAGGCAGTGAAGCGACACTTAGCTCAGTGGACCCAGTGTTGGAAGCAGAGAAAGCAGCATGGGTGGCTATCAAGGTCAGCTTGAGGAGACAGTATTGTGTTAGCAGAGGATACAGATGTAACGGGATGAATGTGGAAGTGATGTGACAAAAGCGGATTTATCTTGTTGTAATTAGTCTGTTAATGTATTTTGTTTGTTAATTTGTCTCAGATATTTTGTTAGTCGTCAGGAGACGACTTTTCTTTTTGGGGGGGATGGTGTCAGCCGACTGGATGGTCCCAGCGGTGTTTCTGTTGCCGATGGAATGATTGTCGTCGATGTTTTGTATTTTTTAGCTGACGAGTAAATAGTTTGTAGCGGATATAATGTTTGTGGCCGACGGACTCCTTCGGGAAGGTTCGGCGGATAGTATCTATATCCCGTCTAGGATCATTGTAAATCAGGTATCTTCTATCATTGATCTTATCAAGCATAATGTATGTCTGGCATATGCGAATATAATTTTGTTGTTCATGTTCGTGTTCATTGTCTGTATGCATTGTTTTAATTTACCCGTACAGTAAACAGCTCATAACCATCAACATCGTGTGGAGAGCTTAAAAATTGTGCAACCAGCCATTTCAATAGATACTGCAAACTACAACACCTTTATAATTCTCGCTCTCTCATATATGATGACAAATGTCATGCGACTTCAAACTCCATGGTCAAGAAAAAGAAACATTCAGCAATCAACACCGTAAATATAGCGCAACTCTTTCAATTTTACAGTATCATGTCTCCAAAGACTCTCATTATCAAAGCCACAAATTGTGTATGGCTTTCACATGACATGACCTCTAGATACTGTCAAGTATGGAGTGTTGGCGATGCCTCTTGAATTCATCTTGATTAGAACAAGATCACCTGTTTCTCGAGTCGAACATGGATATGAAGTATGTCCAAACAGCGACCTTGATATGAGATCCCTAGCCATCTGAAAACATTGAATATGGCTTATGCAAATTGCAAATTTCATGTCTAGGACAATATACACCTCCTGATATATAACTTGTATATTTTTATTTTGTCCTGCACGGTTATTTTCTAATGACTTCGCACACCTATATGTAGGCCCAATTTTGCTTCAGTTACTAACAGTTTTCAAAAACGAACATATTATTTTAAGAATTGTGCTCAAGTGCTTCGGCAGTTGTAGCGTAGAAGTCATGATGTTTGATTACACTGTTTCCATTTGTTTCTGACCGCTGAGTCATCGGAATCTGTTTGAGTGCCTACCTGTAAAAGACAAACTCAATATTATAATCAAAATTATTCCTGAGATGACATGTTTTTCACAGATTATTGTCTGTACATCGGCACTTCAGATTTTGCCCAAATATAATTATGGCTTGTAAAATATTCATGACTCCAGATGAGTGTCTTAACGGGTTCATTTTGTCTCATATACACAGTTTTAAAAAATATTATCTGTGACCTGCATGCTGGTCTGTCTGCCTCCCCTCCTGATAATCTCTGATGTCTGCACAAGAAAAACTTCAATACAAACAATTTATTCATTGCAAGCAATGATATTGTGGCAACGTTTTCAAACATCTGATGGAAAACACACGTCTGTAGATGATCTGCATTAAATACAAAGCTGTTGACTTGGTAATATTAAATAGATATATGTGACCTCTAGAGTTATCGCACTCAACCCTTTCAAATTAACAGCAAAGAAATGGAATTGTGTTGCCGCTTCCTTATATTTGTCGCCTTACTCTGATACCATGTTGAGTAACATGGATCCTTTTCTACAAATGTAATAATATGGCCATTGTAATTGATATGTTTCAAATGCAAATCCCAAACTCTTATAAATATAAGAGTAGGAGATATGTCTCATGAAGAGACATATCTCTATGATTAATCATCATTAGTTAATATATATTAACAATATAAATCACAACATAACATATATATTATATATTTGTGTAGTATATATATCAACATTGTATCTTAAGATTAAATCAATCCGACTGTAGCTATAATCTTAACAATTGGAAGATCTCCAACCCAGTGCAACACTTATATAGGGGCATCTTCTATACACCTCTTAGATAAGAGAACGCACTCTTAAAGTGAGTCAAGAAAAACAATTTATGAAGTATCATGAATCTTTTATATAAATGTTGCCATAAGCCCAAGTTGGGCAAAATGTATTTGGCTGTGATTATTCAATGATTTAGACAACCACATTGTGATTCATTGAGGATGACTGGTAAGGTTGAGATGAAGAGTGTGGGATGATAACAAATGAACAATGGGTTATCTTTGCATTATAGGAGAAAGAAAACAGTAACAATAAAATATCAATGAACATAAGCAACCTAATGAACTAAATCAGCACATGGTGGTCAAATGGTACTATTCTTGTTGTCAAGTCGAGTGGTAGGTTTAGTGGCATGCTTGCTATTGTGATCACAAGAGGTCGAGATTGCCAACATTGGATAGATGGGTTGATGGGAAGGACTCCATAGCCTAGCTGGCTGCCTAGCCGACACTCAACACCGGAATGCTCAATGGCAGGATAGGGGTGTCCCATGCCAAATCTCGGGTAGGGAGGGCTTTTCTTGGTTGAGATTGTGTGGGGATACTTAAGGGTCCGTGGTAGGGAGGTTAATCCCCTAAAAATGCTTCTCCTCTCCACCAAATGAAGATTTGCACAAGACAAAGATCTGATTCGCATTCAAGTTATATTCTTTTAATGGGTAGTTTAGTTTTATGTATTTGCATTTCAGTTGAAGATATGTTTAGTTGGGTTAATCTTGTTGAATCAGTTACTCTCTTTCAATGTATTAGGATTTAGTTAATGTGTTATAACCATTGATCCCTTTCATTTGAAGTAGTTGTTATAACTATTTTTCATGTGAATATAAAAAGTATTGTTTATTTTGATCAGATCTAAATGTTTAATTAGGAATGGAAAAAATAGCTTGTTACAGATTGGGTTTTCTCTCGTCGCCAAGTAGAGTCAAAGAAAACTCCTTCACTCATCACCAAAATGGATGATTGTTGTGCAAAGTTTCTGTACTATGTTTACCGTACAGGTAAAATAAATGAACGCATACAGACAATGGAACAGAATAGCAGAATTATATTCGCATATGCCAGACATACATTATGCTTCCTAAGATCAATGATAGAAGATGTTTTACAATGATCCCAGACGGCGAAGGAGTCCGTCGGCCACAAACATTATGTCCGCTACAAACTATTTACCCGTCGGCTGCAGAATACAAAACACCGACGACAATCATTCCGTCAGCTACAGAAACACCGACGGGACCATCCAGTCGGCTGACATACTATATCCCTTACCCTACTCAATGTATAGGGCCCAACTAAAACAAAGGATAAACAACAAAATTGAAACTAAATCAGTTCAGTCCTTCACCATTAGAATGATAGTAAGTATATTATTGGTAGAGATCACAAGCCATTGTACCAAGCTTGAAGAAAGGAGTGGTCTATTCCCCATTCCAGAATACCAAATTCACTTTCAATACTTTGTTAGAGGAAAATCTTGTGGACTTTGGTCCCAAGAATGGGGAATTGACATGGACCAATTGAAGGATGGCTCATGCACCTTTTGGATTCATCCATTTGCCACATTTCTAGGTCTGATCACTATCTGCCCTATATCTATTGCCCCTCATCAGATGGCCCTTCAAGTTTGAAAGAATGTGGTTTAGATGGAATGGCGTTTTAGATCTTATTCAGACCTGGTGGCTAAGTGACAAGATCCAAACACAATCAAATATTTTAAGGTTCTTCAAGAAATTAAGTTTCTTAAAAGCACAACTAAAGTAGTGGAATTTGACTTCCTTGAAGAACATTTTTTAAGGAGTAGGAAAGAATAGAGGAAGTATTGGAGACTTTTATCAAAAGATAGTTGCACATGTTATTCATCAAGCAGACAACATGCTAAAGTCCTAGCTAGAGAAGAAATCTATCAGATATCAAAATCAAGAGAAAGTTTGATTGGAGGCCTTTAGGATTCATCAATTTGCCCTATTTCTAGCTCAAAAGTCTTGTCAAAGATATAAATATAACTAACACTTCTCTCATTCCAAAGAAACTTTGATCCTATATCTTTATGCATCCTTGCAGAAATAACCATTTCAAAGGTAATAGCCAACAAGCTCAAAGCTATGCTTCCAAATCTAGTTTCTTTCAAACAAAGTCATTTCACCCTAGCAAGGATTATTATTGATGGCATAATTATTGCTCATGAAGCCACACATTCAATTGTTAGTTTGAACAAAAAATGTCTGATCATCAAGCTTGACATCAGTTGTTAACTGGCTTTTTTATGAGAATATAATCAAATTTGAGTTAAGGCATGCATGGCTAGAATTGATATTCAATTCTCTCTACTCATTTCTCTATTTTGGTAAATAGGAACTCATGTGGGTTCTTTGAGGCATTGAAAGATTTCAGGCAAACAGAACCTTTATTCCCTTTCCTCTTCACGTTAATGACAAAGGCACTTGGGTAAATTATCAAAGCCGAGGCACGATAAGATTTTCAAAGTGGTGTGCAGATAATTAAGAGTATGCCCTCAATAACACATCAAAATTTGCGAAAGACACTATCATATTAAGAAAAGATAATCAAGGCTAACCCTCAATGAATTCATTGTTGCCCCTCACTAAAAGACAAACCACAACAAATCCATTATATTCTTCAACACCCAAAAGGCACTGTAAAAGCATATCACAGCTAGTCTTGGCTTCAGCACGGGTGCTTTTCCAAGAAAATATTTGGTACACCTTTGTTCAAGGAAGTTGCCAAAACAAACTTATGGGAGGGCACTATAAGAGCTTGCTGAACAAAGTCTTAAATCTTGGAAAAACAGGTAGCTAACAATAGCAAGTAAACTCTTGATGATCATTGCGACTATCTTTGCAATCTAAATCTACAAGATGTCTTGTATACAACTCACAAGAAAGGCAACATCTATTTTGGATGACATAAAAAAAAGTTCTTGAGGAAAGAATCCAACAATACAAAGCAGATCCCATTCATCGATTGGGACATTGTTCAATAGTGCAAGGTTGACAGTAGAGAAAATATTCATTCTTTGTTGCAGTAGAATACAATGCTTGGAGCCAAGCTGATTTAAGGCAATGTCGAGCCAATTTCTACAAAAGAAACACATCAACTCTCAGGAACCAGCCAAAAGTATCAGCTAACCCACCCAATAGCTCCCGAATTTGGAACTTTGTATAAATTGCCTCTAGTTATGGAACCTCTCAATTGGGTGATCAACAATGGCAGAAGTGCAAATTTCTGGTAAAACTTGTGGAACAAATTCCTGCCTCGTAAGCATATCTAATTCCAGTAAATACAATCAAATTATGTAAGATTTATAGGGAGCTAAGGTAATTGACCACATGAAATTGGCTGATAAACCAAATGGCACAGGATGGGGTCGGAAGGACATTGGTAAGGGAATGATCTTGGTTGCTAAACTAAATCCTTGTGTGGAACCACAATCAAAGCAATTTCAAATTTTGATGAGTGTAGTGGCAAGGGAGATGGGAGATATTTTTAATGTTAAATCCAAGCAAAGAAAATGGCCAGCTTTTAAGATTGCTTCCAACTTCTTAAAACAAGGCCTGTGAAGTGCAATTTAGAGGATTTTCAAGGCTTTTTAAACCAACTCCTTATTATCACAGTAGCAAATAGAGAGACTTCATCAGCTGATGAGGGATTTTTACACATAATGAAAAACGACACCAAAAGAGTATACGTGTCAAATGAATACATTGTAAAATTTGATGATCGACCTCATAGTGAGGCTATGTGATTTTTCTTTTACATTTAGAGGAGTTCCCCCCAAGATAAAACTTACTTATCCGAAAAGTTTGTTATTGAGTACTGCTGAGTCAGCAACCATCCCTGTATGGGTTCAAAACAGGTCTGGTTCAGTATTGTACACCACTAGCTAACACTCAGGCACCACAAGTGGTACCCTAGGCATACTTTAGATATCCCCAAAAGGGGTAATAAAAAAGATTAAAAAGCATTTTAAAAAACTCCTAGCTATATTTGGTGACTCCAAAGTGAGTGGATAACATCTTTTTCAACTCATTTGACAAACATAAGAGACCAGAGGTACATTTTTCTTTCCTCCAAACTGCCACTGTTGGAGTTTGAAAGTTTTTTTTTTTTCCAAATGTAAGGGCTACAAAAGAGCTAAACCTACAACAGTAAGGGAGAACTGGCTGCATGAAAAATTCTTCACCATCAAATCTGAATAAATATTTTTTTTTTTGCAAGTCCTGAATTAGTTTTTGGGGGAAAAAATCAAGTGTTAAATAAAAGTTTTGAAGATTGTTCAAGTTTTGAATAATTATTTTGAAAAGTTTTCAAGTCTTTTTTTGTCTTTCTTGTAAGTTAAGGTTTTTGAACATTTTACACACAATAAAGGGCTATAATCAGTGTTCTAGTACTCTGCAAGTTTTGCGAGGACTCATCAAGTGTGGAGGTGGTTCAGTTCTTCTGAGTCTGGGGAAGCTGGGACCCAGACCTGGACCCATCAAGTCTGGCAAAACTCACAGTCCCAACCCCATGACTCTACTGTGGCCAGGATGTTATAAAAGGCCAAAAAATAAACTCTAATTGTTTTCACTTGTCTAAAAAGTGTTTTTTATTTGCCTCCCCTTGCAAGCACAAAGAGAGAAAAAGAGACATTTGAGCGAAAATATTGAGGCATTGAAGAGAAGACCAGTAGATGGATTGAAGAGGAGATAGTAAGTGCTGATTGGTTGTGCAAGTTAGTGTCTTCCATTCATGCAGTTAGAAGAGTTAGAGAAGGTTTTGGAGGAAAACCTCTACAAAGTTGAAGGTGCATTTCAATATCTTTGGAGCAAATTTGACGAAGTTACATTTTCTTGTTGTTTTTTGATATTTTACTTGCATATTTCCATTTTATTGTGCATTTGTTTTAATTTTGTTTCAGGCCATAGGCATCCAATAATGAAACCCTAGCTATTTTTTCCTTAATTCTTTTACTGCTGTTAAGTTTTAATAGATTTATCACTGCTGTAACTTGTAATAGCACTGGTAGATTTTATGTGTGCTTCAAGTTACTTTCTCAAAGCATATGTTATATGATTTTAAGAGGCATGTCTCCATAGAGACATGTCTCTATAACTCTCATTAGTTATCAATAACATTTTCTAATAGTTATGATTAAGAGTAAGATAATTATTAATAGCGCGCGCGCGCGCACACACACACACATCAAATATCTAATATATATGTATACATTAAATGAATTAAGTATATATATACAAATATCTTTAATGCATTTTATCCGACTGAAACTACACTAACATTAAGACTCCTTCTTAGTTTAGATAGGATAAACATATAGGTAAATATTACACCATTGGCAATATTTAGGAATGACACATCAACGAAATCTTTGATCAAAAGATTTTCATTATATGATATCATATGAGTATTGCCCTATTAGAATATCAACACATGATATTCACCAAATACTATTTTGATATTTTGATATCATATTAGGTAACATGAGTATTGGCCTATCAGAATATCAACACAAGATATTCACCAATGACTCTGAGTAATGGCTTACCAGAATATCAAGGCAAGATATTCACCAAATACCTATCATATATCTATACAAACAACTTATAGACCGTCAATTTAGTGACATCTAACACTTAGTTGTTGATTTACAAGATAAAGTTTTTCATGATCTATTTGAACATTTACATAAAATGTATATCATGATTTAAGTTATTGTAAGGTCGTCACCTTCCAATAACTTCTGCAAATACAAGTGACAATCATTTTGAAGTTGTCATTTCCTCATGATGTACACAGGGGGCAGGCTCATACATGCATGACATCAAAAGTTCATATGAAGTCACCACAGATACTGTCATGTGGTGTTGTCATGACATCCACCACTAACCATATTAGAGAATAAGGTTTTCACCTCAAACTTACCTCTCATAGCAAAGAATGTAATACAAAGGATTGCACTTGGAAATTCTTCTTTACAAAGAAACACTAACCTTTTGACCTCCTTGTCAAAGTTACTAATAAAGTGTCAAAACTCCTCTGAGTCTAATATCAACTATTCTAACCTCTTAGTGCAAGGTTCTCTCCGATGAAGTGTCAGGCTCCCTCTGAACCTGTTATCATCCTTCTAACCTATTGGCAACAAGTCATGTCATGCTTTCCTAGTTCAATAGGTATCCTGATAGCATAAGGTTTTCCAACCTACATACATGAATCTTTATCCCATGAATTATAGTCCTTTAACTGCTATAGTTTCTGATCACCGGAGAATCCATCTTGACATGGTCTACTCCCTTTGAATCAATACAACCAAATGCATCAAAAGTTTGACTTTAGCATATTATCTATCTGCTCCCTCTCTTTGTCCAAGGTTGCCTCTAATGAACTTTCAGACTCCCTCTTAATATAGAAGGATACTTCATAGTCTTAATCATCAAAGATATTCTCTTTAAGAGCCTCACGTTATCGAGCATGATCATTATCCAGCATGATCATCAAATGACGAACTCGAGATCAAAACTTCTTAGAGCTACTGTCATAAGATTGAGTTTTACACAATATTTAGTAGCATGCCTAACGCACCAATCCTCTTTTCCTGCAAGAACATCCCCAAAGACAAAGGAAAACATCAAGGAAAATAGCTCTTATTGATCATACATAACAATGAGAAAATAAATGTAATACTCAATGATAATAAAATACTTATCTAACTATTTTGGAGTAACTGCACATCAACATCCTTGATGCAGGTTGCTCCAATGAAAGTCCTTAGATTCAAGGCCCAACTCAATGGAGGGATTTGCAGGGTTGACTCTTGCAGGATTTCTAATGACAAAACCATCTTCCAAAGTGTAAAGATCTGACTGAACGAGAAGTAGATTAGAAGCAGCCTCCACTTGTTCGTAATTCTCAGATAAAACCAATATCCCACGCAACTCCAGATATAACTTCCACATGTGATAATGGCAGCCGAAAGATTTATTGTAAACTCCACCCTCATACCATTGATCAAACAGAATGATGAATTCTCAATTCCACTACTTCATTGCTAAAACACTAAGTGTCTCAGACTCTGAAAATCTGACCCTGTTGAGAGAATTGCCTATTTCCAAGGGTGAGACCCCTTATTACAGACCTTATGAAATCTTCATCTAGTTTCACAATACCGCAGCTACTTGCAACACGATAGCCTCACCTATGTAAAAAACAAAATGCACTCCATCTTTGATAATTGGCGGTGAATATTTGCTTCTTTTCTGGAGATTGATCACAAGAATGCTAAAGAAGCTAAATGGGTCTTTATTCCTTCCTACAGATAAAAGTGATCGAACTTTAAATTCCACTCTGATTTTGTCCAAAGGTTAAAATTTATCTGCATGTTCTGCAGCTTAACATATGATACATATCTTTAATTATACATGACATTAATAACAGATGCATCTTCCTTCATCCCTTGGTAAAGACATGCTACAGATTTACCATAATTTTGTATGTGATTCTCCCAGTCTCAAGCATGGTGCGACATATACAGAAAAGCAATCTACTTTAATTTGTTTTTTTATTGTCGACTGTAATGCTTATCTCCTTGGGAGCAGGAAAGTTCTTATAGACAAGGAATAATCCACATGAATAACTACCAGATCTCTTTCACCTTGGATAAGCATCGGCTCCTTCAGTGCAATTTTAGTGCCTCACGAAAAATCATTTCTTGTAGAACATTCATATAGAGAAACCCGATCCCCAACACTATCACATGGTTAATGTGCCATGGAATCTGCTTCTGTATGCTCATCAGTGGAAACAAAATACTGTATGCAGTGATTGAGGGAAGTCACATGACCAAACGACAAGTAGAAAAACCACGCCCATGATGCAGAGTTCAAACCTTCAATATGCAAATGAGTGAAACACAACCTCAAAGAGGCAATATGCCAAGGAAAACACTTGTCGATAATGAAGAATCCAGTCGAAAAGGCACATAACTGGCTCAAACCAATGAAACAAGTCTACAAACAAGGAGATAGCACACCAAGAAAATCGATGTTAAAAGAAAACTGCCAAATAATGAGAAATACATAGTCTCCAATCAAGTTGGCCTCACCAATGGGATCTTTATCCTGCTTTCCTCTCTGTTTAGATTGTGCTAATGGAATTATGTTCCCTCCCAATCAAAGACAAACTGCTAATACTAAAGATTTACTTATTATTTTCTCTGTTGTAATATTGTGTATGTTCTATTATATCAATGAGGTGTTTGGGATTGCAACATTTGCAATCTACATTTGAAGTTTTATAAATCCTTTACAACAAATCTCTTCTCTCCATTTAAGTGATTTCCACATCTTCTTGTGCGGTGTATTTGGAGTGATGAACTATGACTATTCGTCATCGCTTCCCTTCCCTTTACTCACCACATCAAATTTTCATTTTTATAGTCATAGTAAACCGTCACTATCCTTGATGTGAGACCTTTTAGTCTTTCCAATCATACATCTCCATATCAGAAACATAATAGATATCAACTTTTATCATTGTCTTCTTTCAATGATATCTTTAATAATCCTTAATTGCCAAAGGATATTTTAATATGAACATTACTCGAGTGTTTATTTATGTTTAACAAACAAGACAAGCAAACTTTTTTCTTTTATCGGGTTATAGAGATCATTTGTAAATTTTGAATGCACCCCCATACATATGATATTGACAGACAACCACACAGTTTGCTTCAAACACAACAAAAAGAATACTGCTACCTACCCAACTCTAGAAATATCAAATCGTAGACAACATAAGTTCCAAGTAGTGTATTGCTACTCATTTTAGCAATGTATCACTATTCATCTTAGCGATTCTCCTTCATTCTGTGGACTCCATTTTTTTATTATTGGTATAGAAAATATTGTGTGTACAAATTTTGATCACCATCTAATTTGTATAACTTGATATACAATGATTTATGTGAGCGAACTTCCATCTTATGCCATCGGTATAACAAACTTTCTTTCAAAATTTGTAGATGTCTGCGTAATATTCATTTTCGACTGGGTATGAAGAATAAATTAGGTCTTCGCTTTCCAGCATTTATCGGGCTAGTCATAAAGCAGACAACTCATTTGTTCTGTATAACAAATTCTTATCATCAAAGTGTATTCAAGGCACATAATGTTCAATGCTTCCTTTAGGATATATAATAACTCCAACCATCATCCAGTACTCACACCTAGATGATCACGCCATTATTCAATGTATGATTATCATTGTTTACTTTATACTTTCCAAACAACAGTGTATGTACTTCACATGTCCCATTGATGACATGAGTTGTATGGAGGAATCCACGGAGTTTGAATTGCTACTGCATATTCACATCCCCAAAAGTTCGAATCTGCTCTGATACCATGTTAAGTTTTAATAGATTTATCACTGTTGTAACTTGTAATAGCACTAGTAGATTTTATGTGCGTTTCAAATTACTTTCTCAAAGCATATGTTATATGATTTTAAGAGAAATGTCTCCATAGAGACATGTCTCTTTAACTCTTATTAGTTATCAATAACATTTGCTAATAGTCATGATTAAGAGTAAGATAATAACACACACACACACACACATATATATGTATATATATCAAATATTTAATATATATGTATTTATTAAATGAATTAAGTGTATATATATACAAAGTCTTTAATATATATACAAATATCTTCAGTGCATTTTATCCGACTAAAACTACACTGACACTGACAATTGCAAACCCTAACTTTTTTTAGTTGTTTATATATATTTTTTATTTTATTTTTATTCAACTAGAAATTAGAATGTGTAGATGTTGATTTTTTTCATTTATAGTATATCGGTACCCCAGGCCTAGTTTGAAGGGATAGGGCTTGGAAACATACCATTACCAAATCAAAAAGAGAAGTGATATGTTATGCTACCACAAGCTTCCGAGATGGGGGTAGAGGGAAATGGGTGTCCAAGATGTTTTTCTTTTCTCCCAAAGCAAGGGACAACAAGGGATGGTTATATATAATATTTACATATATAGATAAATTTTAAAATATATAAGGAAATCTGAAGTTTCAAAAATATTCATATTATGTAAAATCAATCATCATAGCAACATAACATTGATAAATCTAAATTCAATATTTCTTAACAAAAGTAACAAATCTTTCACACTTCATCATGTGTGGGCATCGACTTATAGATGATCTAGTACAAGTGAGGCAAATGACCTACTTATCCACTTTCTAAATTAGGAAATGCAATATTAGGCCTCTTGGGCATATAACCAACCGTAAACAACAATGTTCAGTCCCTAAAAGATAAGATCGTGTTCATTGCCTCTCTAATGCACTTGTCAATTCTGGTTTACTGATTATAACCTACTTGTTCACTTGGAAGGTATTAATTATCATGGAATTCACTTAATTTTTCTTCTCCTTGCCTCTTGGTCATTAACAATAGACTTAAGTTCACCAAAAGTCAGAAATGGAAATGATAAGTCTTTTTTAGCCATTGTAAATTGTTTCTTGACATGTGGAGAAACCACTATTTCATGCAATGATGATTCACAGAAAGAATGAAGGTGTTAGATTGGAGATGGTTGATATCTTTTATCTCCATTGATTTTCTGAATTTTGTGTGTAACAGGGCAATTTTCTAATCCTTGAAATGTGTGAAGATTTATATAATAAAATACTTGCTTTATGGCTGCCACCGTCAGACACGGTTGCATGTCCCCGGGGCGGAAGGGGGACAACTTTTCCATACCTAGTTGTCGAAGGGCAACAGTTCTAGAAAAAGAGTTGATCATTTTCAAGTTTCAAAGAGAGTTTCCAATATTTTTGCATGACCGGGGACAACTTGGACACATTTTTTACCATCCCCATGTTGTCGGTAAAATTACAAAATAGCCGACGGGTAGATTAGCATATTGTAGGTGAAGTTATCAAATAGCCGACGAGGTTGAGTCACCCCTTCGGAATGATAGATGTACAACTTTGGATCATCATTGTAATCATCATTGGAATCACTATGTAATCTCTTTGGCATTTATGCGAGTAATAAAAGGAGTACTGCTATGTTACATGTTCTTGTCTATATGCATTAATAAACTATTTACCCCGTATGGTAAACATTTGGCGTTGTTGCCCAATGGACCTGGAACAAAGGTAGAGGAATGAAGACTAATGCCAAATCAGCTTAACAAGGATAGGAATAAGATAAAGGAGAAAAATGAAATACGCACCGCACAAGAAATTTTAAATTTGATACAATAGGCCGAGTGCAGACGGAAGTTTCAGTAGATCGCCGACGGACACCGAAGCACCGAGGAATTGTTGGAAGAGACTCAACAGCGGTTGAATTTGGTGGAAGAAACAAGGGACGAATTTCTTAACCTGTATATTCCTGGGAAGAGACTCCAGATGAAAGGGAATTAACTTGCATGGCTCGGAGTGCCAAGGAAGCACGAGCGTGGAGTAAACTCTTCGTCTGCGATACACTTCCGAAACAAACAACTTCGCTTGAGGAAAACCCTTTTTTCACCAAGTAACGTAGCTATTGGAAATAAGACAACTGTCCAAAATAGCGTGGGTGTTCAGAACAGCGCGGGTGTGCAGAATAGCGTGGGTGTACAGAACAGCGTGAGTGTACAAAACAGCACGGGTGTGCAAAACAGCACGGGTACACAAGTATGTCCAACTCGAATAGTAATGGCTAGACCAAAAGAAAAATTGTCAAAGTTTGATGGTGATGGAACGGACAATCCAATCAAACACTGTAAGATATACGAAACAATTTGGATGGCAAATGGTGAAATCAACACAGATGAATGGGTTCGACAATTTACAACAACCCTAAGGAGTGTAGCAGTTCACTGGTTTGCCAACGTCGATCCCCAAAATTTAATTACATGGGCGGGAGTTAAAAAGGAGATTATCACCGAATTTCAATTGTTGCGAGACGACAATGAAATCATAGCAGAAATCTACACCACAAAGCAAGGGAAAAATGAAACAGTTCGTGTATATGCCAGAAAACTAAAAGAATTAATAAATAAAATGGAAAGTAAGCCGGCCGATAGGCTGAAAAAGTGATGGTTCATTGAAGGACTATGCCCAGAGTTAAGGAAGAAAATGAAGATTGTGTCGCCATCATCATACACCGAAGCATACAATTGGGCGATGGACTTAGAGAGTGAACAAAAAACGAAAAAGAAGAAAAGTAGCTCATACGACTCAAATGACTCGTCTTCGGAAGAAGATAGAAGTGGTGATGAAAAGGACAGTAAGAAGGTCCGAGTCCTCAAGAAGGATATGATCAGAATGATGAAGGAATTTAAGAATATGCAAAAAGAGACGAAGGGAAATGAGCTATGGTGCACGGAATGTAAGACAGAGAAGGTCACACGAAGGGATCCTATCTGAAAAACCAATTCTGCGATATCTGTCAAATTATGGGACATTCTACAAAAGAATGCCCTTTCAATATAAAACAAAAGGGCATCAACAAGTACTCCTGACACAGGAGGCTTCTGTGTCAGGAGGGAGCAGAAACACCGGCAATGATGGTGCCACTGGTGCAGAGCCACACCTTGGAAAGCTCAGGAGGAGAACTCACTCAACTGAGTTACATCAAGGGGCATCTACAACAGCAAGGATCGAACTCAAACCCAACTAAATGCAAATCTGCACATGCACACTAGGGATATTATGCGAACCCCTGAAAGTCATCAAATATAACCAGCTTCGGTTCCATTCAATTCGCTACAATAACCTACAACTGAAATTTGTAAATCGACCTCTATTTAGTGCAGAAAAAAAAAGAGAAGCCGAAAGGAGAGATAATACTCAGTCTCGAGATGTTTACTATCCATTTCAACCGGCATGTCTCTCTTTCGACCGATCACTGTTTCATGGCTGCCGGTTGCCTCTCCCAACAGGCGTTAATCTTCCTTCATCACCTCTAGAGAAAGATAATTCGTGCTATCAATCCTCCTACTGCTCCTTATATGGAAAACCTAACTTTTCATTTACTCAACCTCGATGACAAGCTTACGTTTCATACACCCATTCCTACTAAGAGAGAACCTTGCGCAAGAAAAATGCTGAAAGATCCCGCTGCCCTGGCTACGGAAACTGATGCTAACCGTCCCCCGCAAGGCACTGAGATTGTTCGGCTTCAACCTTCGATGAAGACGAGGAGAGCAAGTCTAACGGCAGCGATTCAGACTTGGAGATGAGAAAGTTCGAATGCGAATTCTGCCTCAGGGAGTTTGGGAACTCGCAGGCGCTTGGAAGACACCATTCGAAAATTTAAACTTGCATGGAGAAAAAACATTTTTAAAACTCTCCCATCTCAAACCGTATATCACATTCAAATTCGAATCGCAACTTTAGATCACCGATTCTTGCATGAACGAAAAAAAAACTTATTATATTCTCTCCCAAAATTCGATGATTTCACAATGACAAGATATAAAACAGGAGACGGCATCTAAACTTGCATAAATTAAAATCATTCAAAAGTCCTTCCTCTTCAACTACTCTCTTTTAGATATTGATTTCCAAGATGAGAGAGAAGCAATGCAAAAACTGAAACTTTTTTTTTTTTTCTTATCCAAATTCGAATATATCTCCCTTACATAGCCAACTGGCTTTTTAAAACTGACTCTCCTTTTCTAATAAAAGGATGAGAAACGGTTTTTCGTCTTCTATCCAAGAAAAGGATAAGAAACCGAAAACCGCCAACTACCTATTATTGGACTCTGACAATCATGCAGTAGGCCACATGTTTCTTTTCCGTCTTCTATCCAAAAAAAGGGTAAGAATCCGAAACTGCCTACTACCTATTATTGGAATCTGACAATCATTAAAACTATTCTAATTTAAAGAATCTACACCCGGTCCTAGGTGGCTATATCTGGAGAGCTCATTGAACTGCTACTCTAGGTATGCCACCACATGTAGGACGTTTATTGACAACATTAAATTTAAAACATACAAAACATGACCCTTTCTTATTCTATTTCCCGCTCTGCTACTGCAGCATACTCCCCTGTAGAAAGAATCTCAAGTCCACTTGAGATGAGGTGTTGTAGTGATAAACTGTGCTTGTTGCTTTGTTCTTCGTCCATCTGAATATCTTTCCTTCATCTTAATCTTTGTTTTGTCTCTGTTTCGTAACATAAAAACTATTTGCTGCTGATCATTCATTTCCAGTAACAACTTTATCCCATGTAAGATTTTTACTACTACATACATTTGTGATTCCACCAAATACACTTTCCAATTAAATTGCTCCTTGTTGTCCTCACAAACATACCACATCTTCATACATAGAGAATATGCAAAAAATTGATCCCGCTCGTAACCCTGAACCAGCTTTTCTATAGTCTCTTCTTTTGGAACCAAATTAGATTTCTCAATCTGAGTTTCTTCAACCTTGTCATAAACACAATCAGAATTTGTTACCTTCTCATAAACCCATTCAATCTCAGCTTCTGTTTTCATAACCTCATTAGATATCTCTTCTTTAAAAACTTTGTCATTCTGATACCAAAAATGATGCAGAGCCACACCTTGGAAAACTCAGGAGGAATCAGACACTCAACTGAGTTGCATCAAGGGGCATCTACAACCTTCAGGATCACACACTAAAATCCAACATCACAATGTATTAATTGAGTTTCTTCATACACATTAAAAATGCATATACTCTCTAAATCCATTTTATATACTTTTCCATCCACTTAATCCATTAAACAAAAGTTTTTAAACAAATTGCCCAGAAAATACATTCTTGCTGCCTCCTAGATAGAGCTGCACTCAGACATGAATAACTTTCGAACCAAAAAAAATTTACTCAATCCAACCGTTGAAATTTGGCATAACTAGGTTTCAAACAACATATAAAAATTTGAGAGAAATCTAACGGTTCAAACTTGAGATATTGACCACGCATCAGAGTACATTTTTCTGCAAAATATTGCTTCTTACTGTCTCTAGATAGACCTGCACTCAGACATGAATAACTTTTGAACCAGATCAAAACTCTTCGATCGCTCTGGTGAAGATGGGCGTAATTAGGCCTATAACAACATATCCAAAGCTCATCAAAATCCAATGGTGCATTTGGGAGATATTACAAACGCACTGAGACTGATTTCTGCAAACATACCGAATTCAACCCAAAAATAAAAACTTTTCTTCCCCTCTCTTCCTCTCTAAAAACTGACTCCCTAAATAAGGAATATGAAACGTCCCTATCCAAGAATAGGAGACTGTTTCAAAAATTATGAATATTCCTGCTGCCAACTATCTGTCCTTTTTTAGGATATGATTAGATTCTTCCACTAAAACAAACACACATGGTCCTAAGTGGCTATATTTAGAGAGTTTATCATTTCACTCCTCCATTTATGCCACCACATCATAGGACATTATTTTTAAACATAAAACTCTAAACTCACACACACAAACATTTCAAAATTTAGATTTTAAAATCAAAACTTTCTGATATTTGCTTTGTACCCTGCATTTTAGTCATATTGCAAGTTGTCTTCCTGTCGCCACCAAACTTCCTATCGCAGACGTGCTCCTGCACCATACTCCCAAATTTCAAAAGTTTCCAAGTCCCTTGGAAACACCTACAAAACAAAGCATTAGAAAAACATATGTATCCCTTCATCTTGACTTTTGGTTTGTACTTTTTCTCCATTAGAAAACTTGGCCTTTCTTGAACTTGTATCATTTGAATTTTCTCTTTCTCTTTCATCTTTACCTTTGGTTTGTTTTCCATTGGTAAGATAAAAATTATTTGCTGCTCACTATGCATCCACTTCATCATATTCTGAATTTGTATGGCTGCTACATACACTTGTAACTTCATCACATTCTGAATTTTTATTATTGCTGTATACACTTGAATTTTTATTCTGAATCTTATGTCCCGAAAATAATTTGTTGCCCTGTCATAAATATATTCAGCCTCATCTTCTTTGTCCATAACATCATCTGATACCTCTTCTTTGGAAACTTCTTCATGCTGAGTCTCCATACTACCACCATTCCTTTGCCATTCTCCCATGATGGCTGTAAACTCTTCTCATAAATCAGATTTTTCTTCAGAACTTGCTGCTACACAATCTTTATCTCCATCCTCATGCCATTGCTCTTGACATTTCACTACATCATGCATTTTGAAGGCTTCATTATTTTCCTCCAAACTCTCTTTCATAGGAGTACCTTTCAGCATTGTACTCATCTCTATTTTCAAAGGACACATTATTGTTCCAACCATAACTTTATCACACTCAAATCCCATAGGACTTTCCTCTTTATTCTTCTCATCAACATTTACTTGCTGCAATTTATCTTCTTTCTGCTCTTCAGGTTCTTTCCCTTCCAAAGAACAACTTACATCTATCATTGTTGAGATTTTTGTACCAACTTCACATACATCTACACTCTTTATGGCTGCCTTCTCTGTAGTTTCATTTGCCTCTACCAAAACTTCTTTCACTTCCTCTTTCACTTCATCATGCATTGGAAATGCTATCCTATCAATAAGACCTATACTTCTTGATTCCTTCCATGTTGTATCATCCTTCAATGGAAATAAAAGCATCTTCTTCCCATTCTTGTTGAAGATATATGTGTTTTCTCTACAATCATATATGGTTGACCTGTCATATTGCCATGCTCTTCCCAAAATCAAGTGACAATCTTTTAAAGGCATAATATCACATTCAATGGTATCAAAATATGGTCCAATATTAAAAGAAACATATGACTTCTCGAAGACATCAATCCACTGTTCATCTCCTAACCCATAAGCTCTGTAAGGTAAATCATGAGGTACTCTTGGAAGATTCAGTTTCTCAACCATTTCTCCTGAGATTATATTTTCAAAGGAACCGTTGTCAACTATAACTTTGCATACCTTATTCTTGCACTTGCACTTTGTTCGGAATATAGAATGTCTTTGGCTATAGCTTTGTCTTTTTGCTTCTTCTTCTTCCATTATGATGCAGAGCTACAATTTGGAAACCTGTCGTGGATATACTCAACTCGAAGGGTTGCTTCAAAGGCTCAAACTCATCAATCTGGAAACCTTCACAAAGGCTCTGATACCAAAAATGATGCAGAGCCACACCTTGGAAAGCTCAGAAGGAGAACTCACTCAACTGAGTTACATCAAGGGGCATCTACAACAGCAAGGATCGAACTCGAACCCAACTAAATGCAAATTTGCACATGCACACTAGGGATATTATGCGAACCCCTGAAAGTCATCAAATATAACCAGCTTCAGTTCCATTCAATTCGCTACAATAACCTACAACTGAAATTTGTAAATCGGCCTCTATTTAGTGCAGAGAAAAAAAGAGAAGCCGAAAGGAGAGATAATACTCAGTCTCGAGATGTTTACTATCCATTTCAACCGGCATGTCTCTCTTTCGACCGATCACTGTTTCATGGCTGCCGGTTGCCTCTCCCAACAGGCATTAATCTTCCTTCATCACCTCCTCTAGAGAAAGATAATTCGTGCTATCAATCCTCCTGCCGCTCCTTATATGGAAAACCTAACTTTTCATTTACTCAGCCTCGATGACAAGCTTACGTTTTATACACCCATTCCTACTAAGAGAGAACCTTGCGCAAGAAAAATGCTGAAAGATCCCGCTGCCCTGGCTACGGAAACTGATGCTAACCGTCCCCCGCAAGGCGCTGAGATTGTTCGGCTTAAACCTTCGATGAAGACGAGGAGAGCAAGTCTAACGGCAGCGATTCAGTCTTGGAGATGAGAAAGTTCGAATGCGAATTCTGCCTCAGGGAGTTTGGGAACTCGCAGGCGCTTGGAAGACACCATTCGAAAATTTAAACTTGCATGGAGAAAAAAAAATTTTAAAACTCTCCCATCTCAAACCGTATATCACATTCAAATTCGAATCGCAACTTTAGATCACCGATTCTTGCATGAACGGAAAAAAAAAACTTATTATATTCTCTCCCAAAATTCGATGATTTCACAATGACAAGATATAAAACAGGAGACGGCATCTAAACTTGCATAAATTAAAATCATTCAAAAGTCCTTCCTCTTCGACTACTCTCTTTTAGATATCGATTTCCAAGATGAGAGAGAAGCAATGCAAAAACTGAAACTTTTTTTTTTTTCTTATCCAAATTCGAATATATCTCCCTTACATAGCCAACCGGCTTTTTAAAACTGACTCTCCTTTTCTAATAAAAGGATGAGAAACGGTTTTTCGTCTTCTATCCAAGAAAAGGATAAGAAACCGAAAACCGCCAACTACCTATTATTGGACTCTGACAATCATGCAGTAGGCCACATGTTTCTTTTCCGTCTTCTATCCAAAAAAAGGGTAAGAATCCGAAACTGCCTACTACCTATTATTGGAATCTGACAATCATTAAAACTATTCTAATTTAAAGAATCTACACCCGGTCCTAGGTGGCTATATCTGGAGAGCTCATTGAACTGCTACTCCAGGTATGCCACCACATGTAGGACGTTTATTGACAACATTAAATTTAAAACATACAAAACATGACCCTTTCTTATTCTATTTCCCGCTCTGCTACTGCAGCAGCCACTTTGGGTGGGTACAGAAATTATAGAAGAGGGCAAAACAACAATACCAGCAATAATACCAACAACAATACCAACAATAATAATGAGGACCACAGCCAAATCCAATATGATGCGAACGGTCGCCCAATGGTTCAATGTCGAGCATGCAATTTGTGGGGCCACTTTGCACGAAATTGTACATCAACGAATACACCAAAGTTACTATGTCAATGGTGCGGTCCTTGAGATCATGAAGATGCCAAGTGCCCGAAATCAAGAGTGAATCTGATCAGCATTGGCACGGACGAAGAACTCTTAGCAATCACCCATAAACAAGCAAAACTATACCCTAATCTAACGAAAGAAAAGAAGAGATTAGAAGAAGCGCAAGCGAAAATTGAGAAAGCATCGCAGGCAAAGAAATCACAATTGAAGGACACTACCAGTACCTCAACGAGGAACTGCGCAGAACAAAACATCATACGGTAGATATTACAAACTGAAATACCAGTCAAGTTAAATGATTTGATCCTCACAATGCCTCAACTACGAACAACACTCACAAACATAGCCCCGACTGCTAAACTACCAGGAGAACATGGAAGGGAAAAGGAAAGCGGAGCAAGTGCAGCGGACCCAATGTTGTTAGCCCTCACATCCGGATGGCATCCGGTGGTCGTAGAAATGGCTATATGAGGAACGGTCCTTTCAGGCACAATTGTGGACGAAGGTTCAAGGGTAAATGTCCTACCAGAAGATACCTAGAAGAAGTTGGTGCAGCTGATATTATGGCCACCTACATTCTAGTTGCTCATGGCAGACCAGCATGGGATCAAACCGTTGGAAATCCTGATGGCACTAGTAGTGACTATTGAAACACAGTCGTTCCTACTCGACTTCGTCATTATCCCGCTAAAGAGGAGAGGATATGACGCCATTCTGGGCCGAGGATGGCTCATACAAACAAAGGTTAAGCATGACTGGTAGAAGAATACACTATCAATGGAAAGCAGAGGACAAAAATTCATTATTGATTTACACACAAATGGTGGGTGAAGAAGCTCTATCATCTGATTGCAAAGAAGAGGATGAAGGAAAGCAGCGAATGGAACCAGATCAGGAAGGAATCCTATGGTTGGAAGGTGGATCGACGGACAATGATTTGGATTCGGTCAACGGATTATTTCACTGGCGGATGGAGGATTATGAGCTATTCCAAAGCTGCAACATACTAACGATAAAGGAAGGGCACAATGGAGAGGGATTTCCAAAAGAATTCAAGGAAATAAAAGAAGGGATGCACCACTAGATGAAACACCTGCACATGTATTCGGTGAGGGAAAGCCGATAAAATATGACAAACCTACAATAAAGACCATGAATTTAGGAGATGAGGTTGAACCAAAGAACATACTGGTGGGGGATAACTAGAATCCAGTACTAAAAGCAGCGGCATTCAAAATATTTTTGGAATAGAAAGATGTATTAGCTTGGACATATAAAGATTTGAAAGGAGTTCCGCTAGAGCTGTGTTCACCACATTCCGTTGGTCGAAGGTGCAGCGCCTGTACAGAATCGACCTTACAGGATGAATAAAAATTATGCAGCACAGTTTACAAAAGAAATTAACCGAATGCTGGAAGCCGGTATTATTTTTAAGGTTCAAACAAGTGAATGGGTGTCACCCATAGTCATATCCCTGAAGAAGGATACCACCCAAATCAGGATATGTGTCAACTTTAAATGTCTCAATTCAGTAACAATCAAGGACCCCTTCCCAATACCCTTCACAGACAATATATTGGAGGAAGTAGCTAGACACAAGATTTATTCATTTATGGATGTGTTCTCGAGATATAATCAAATTTGCATAGCAGAAGAGGACAAACTTAAAACAACATTTGTGGTAGAAGGTGAGGTGTACGCATACAACCGAATGCCATTCGGCCTGTGCAATGCACCGGCTACGTTCCAAAGAATCAGATTGCACATATTCCACCAAATGTCTATCAGAAATTTCGAAGTATTCTTGGATGACTGATTTGTATTCAGCATCGAAGACAAACATCTGGCGACGTTGGGCCAATGTATGGAAAGATGTCAAAGGGCGCGACTCACTTTAAATACAAAGAAATGCAGATTCACGGTTCCGCAAGGAAAATTACTAAGACATATAGTCTATAAGGAGGGATTGAAAATAGATCTAGACAAAGTCAAAGTGATAATGGAAATACAACCATCTACAAATGTAACGGAGATAAAGTCATTCCTGGAACACAAGATATTATAGAAGATTCATCAAAAACTTTGCCGAAGTATCATACCCGCTGGACAAATTGACATGCAAAGGGGAATCATTCAAATGGAACAAAGAACAGGATGAGTCATTTGAAGGGTTAAAGGTACGATTGGTCACAGCACCTATATTGGCGTACCCAGATTGGAACAAGGAATTTCATGTTCACGTTGATGCATCCAATTACGCAATAGGAGCAACTTTGGCGCAGACAGGCAACCACGAGTTAGATCACCCGATATATTTTGCCAGCCGACTACTGTCAAAAGCAAAACAAAACTATAGTACAACAAAACGGGAAGCCTTAGGAATGGTCTACGCAGTGCAAAAGTTCCAACATTACTTGCTAGCGACACCGTTTGTGTTTTATGTAGACCATCAAGCTTTGTTGTACCTGGTGAATAAACCTATCATCCGAGGTAGAATCAGTCGGTGGCTACTTTTCTTGCAGGAATTCACCTTCAAGATCATTGTACGGCCTGGGAAAAATCACGTCAACGCAGACCACCTATCGTGAATTAAAACAGGTGAACCAGCGGAAGGAGTGAATGATGATTTTCCTGATGCACAGTTATTTCAAATTGCAATACTGCCAAAATGGTACACGAGTATTGGGGAGTACCTTTCCACAGGACAGCCACCGAAGGAGATGCCACAAAATGAAAGGCGGAAATTAGTAATAAGGAGCTGTACATTTCAATTGATTAATGGATTACTGTACAAAATGGGGCCTGATCACATCCTGCGACAGTGTGGATTAGAGGAGGAAATACTGAGTGTTGAAAGAAGCACATGAGGGTCTAACAGGAGGACATATGGGACTTGATACCATAGCACGGAAAATATTGCTAGCAAGACTGTGGTAGCCAACAGTGTACAACGACGCACGCAAATGGGTCATCGGGAGTAACACTTGCCAAAGGGCTGGAAAGCCACTAAAGAGAGACTTTATGCCACTTAACCCCTCACATGCACAAGAATTATTCGAACGATGGGGATTGGATTTCGTGAGACCCCTGGGAGTAAGCCAAAGGCACAGATGCTGATATATAGTCGTAGCTACGGAATACTTAACGAAGTGGGTGGAAGCACAAGCTCTACTGGATAACTCAACAGTCAATACAGCAAAATTCATATATGAACAAATAATCACTCGGTATGGGATTCCACTTCAAATAATGAGTGATTGTGGAAGGCATTTTGTCAATTACATCATTAAACTGTTAAGGACAGAATTCAAGATATATCACTCTCTATCAAGCCTGTACTACCCAAGAGCAAACGGACAGGTTGAGGCTACAAATAAGATCTTGGTAGCAATCATCTACAAGTCATGTGCAGTCGAAGGTGGAGACTAGGAGGAAAAACTGCCCTTTGCCCTCTAGGCGTACCACACAACATACAAGGTGACAATGGGACACACTGTTTCAATTGATGTTTGGACAAGAGGCGGTGGTACCAGTAGAATTTATGATACCGAGTCTAAGGATCGCGCTGGAGAATAAGTTAGGCAACATGGAAAGCCTAAGGGAAAGGTTGCATAATCTAAACAAACTCGAGGAGAAGCAGCTATTAGCACAATGGGCCATGGAGGTTACGCAGAACAAGCATAAAGCGTGGCATGATAAACACCTAAAACTGAACAAGTTCCAACCAGGACAATTGGTGTTTAAGTATGACAGACGGAACGAAATCAAACTGGGAAAGTTTAAAGTCAAATGGGTCGGGCCATACCAAATCTGAAAAGTGATAACAAAGCAATAAAGCTATGGAAATTAGACGGGCAGGAAATTCCGGAAACGGTGAATGTTTCCAAGTTAAAAATATATCATGTGCGACCTGTTCCATCGTCGACAAATATCAAGGAGTAGAAAAAAAAAAATTTAAAATTCAAAAGAAAAGTAAAAAAAAATTCAAAAAAAAGAAAAAGAAAAAAAGGTCATTAAAGGTCACCGTACGGCAAACTGATGAGCACCGTACGATGTTTTAAGTGCCCACCATACGGTGTTTTAAGTGCCCCCATACGGTGTTTTAAGTGCCTCTACTATACAGCAAAGTGAGATCACCTAGCAGACACCATACGGTCAATAAGCCTAAGACAGAGATCACTGTACGGCAATTTCATTTCGTATGTTGAACACCATACCCCTGCACAGTAATGGCACCGTACGGCTTGTCTTTGCACCAGGGAGATTAGCCTGAAGCGAATGAAGAAGACCGTACACTGTACGGGAATCCGAGGCATCGGTAGGAAAAAAGAAGGCAAGTAAATAAAAAAATCCATACAGTGAAGAAGAAATAGAAGGAAACCAAGGAAAAGCATGGCAAGTGGAAGTTAAAACAAGGACTATACGATGTAGGGTAAAGGAAGGAAAGTCTGAGGCAAGATAAAACAAAGGCCGTACGGTGTGATTTGAAGAGAACCAACGGAAGAGGAAAGTCCATTGCAGTCGAACAGAAGCTAGTACGGTCGTACGAGTAGTTCGGGGAGAAAGTACAAAAGTAAAGGCCGTACAGCCAGTGAGATGAAGTAACCTGCACAAATTACAGCAGACGTCTATATCATTTAGTCGTACAACTAAGGGATTGTTTAACCATACATCAGAAGCCATCCATAAAGCTTGAGGAAGGGCCATACGGATCGGTACGGACTCTAGGGAAGGAAAAGAATTTGTGTGCAGAGAAATAACTGACCTAACCCAGCAGAGGAATAAATGGAGTCTACAGGCAAGAGAGTGGAAAGGAGAATTGGAAGAATCTACAGCTAGGAAGGGCATGAAAATGTCGACCGCAAGTAACCAGAGTGAAGGCACTAGTAGCAGCAGCAAGCAGAAGCGTAAGGCACAGGCACCTGCAACTGTTGAAATCACACCACAGAATATAGCATTCGAGGGACTGAGCGATATCGATTGTAGGAAATGGTGGCAGGAAAATCCTGACAGTCATCCAATAAAAGCCAGCATTAGAAGGGCACAAGTGGAATGGGCGATTTAAATGCCTGTTTTTTGCATCTGGACTACGAGGGTGCCCTACACACCATGATCGAGACGTATGGTAGGGCCTCTCGGAAAAGAACATTTCCATACCTGGGAAAAGACCTGGTAGTTTCATTCAAAGTAGCAAATTTCACGCGTGTTTGGCATACCAGGGCCACAAGGAAAAAAGGTACAGCCCAAGAAGATTACCAAGGAGTTAAAAATGTTTTTGATTAGGCTGGTATGCGGAGACATGACTGAAGCAGAACAGGAAGTATTGGCTAAATCATCAAAGGGTAGGGGACTGAAGAAAACAGACATCCAGGAGGGACCATGGCAATGCCTGATGGATTTACTCCAGAGTAGACTTACTGGATCAAGTAAGGTATCTGATACCTCCTTTCCACAAGTATCCATGATGAACAGCATAATGAATGGGAAGGTGTATGATTGGGCATCTGTGCTAGCTTAACGCATGCATGAATTTATGACACTCCAGCATAAGACATTTTATATGCCGCATTATGCCTTAGGCCTCTTTCTCGATGCTACAGCGCAGATGATTCCAGAAGATAGGTTGGAGGCGAGACTTGGACCATTAGCCCCTGGGGAACCTCTTATCATGTGGTGGAAACACTTAGACTCAACCACTAGGCAAAAGGGCTCTGAAAGGCAGAAGAGACCCCGGCTTGATACAGGAGGTGATATGGACAACGGACGGCAGGAGACATCTTCCGAGGAAAATAGCATGGAAGAGGAAGAAGGGGAAGATGATGATGAAGAGGTTGAGATTGTCACAACCACCACCTTGTTATTTCCGCACCCTATATTATTCGCCACTCCCTACCTAGTCCCAGCAAGTGTGCACATGGCACATATACCAGGGTTTGGATAGACACAATAGCCGATAGTGATGACTACAGCACCACAGCAGGCGATTACAGTAGCTGCACCCTGGTAGCACGAGGTAAGACCTCCCCCAGTCCGACCGATTGGACCAACAGTTGGATTTGCCATGGGGTTTGCACGAGTGGCAGAACCCGTCAGCCGAGAGTATACCAGCTCCTGCCGAAGCACAACCGATAGCAAAAACCGTGGCACCTGCCGAAGCACAACCAGTAGCAGAAACCGTGACACCTACAGCAGAGAGCGTACCAGATGAGAGAGAGGAGACTACCATGGAGGTACCTAAACTACCAATGCCAGAGATAGCAGAGAGCCAGAATACACCTAGTGTACACTTGGATGTAGTAGGTTTGGATGCAGTAGTTATGGTGGATGCAGCCCTCTTAGCATCACCTGAGCGTGATAGGGAGAGTAAAACTCAGAGGTTGAGTACCTACTTGAGTACGCGATTCCACCGTACTCTAGTACCTCAGATGGCCTACATGCAGACACCTATGCAGGATGAAATTCTGGAGGAAGACACTCAGTAGGCACAAGTAGCGGAGCCAATACAGGATGTGGGACTGTCACATAGCACTATTGAGCATATGACGGAAGTAGTAGAAAAGGTTGTAGGGGTACAATAGGAACACCCAGTAGCGTCAGAAGCAGTGGAAGCATTCTTTGCTAATATAGCCGCTCTAGCGACTCGGGCTTGACAGGTGGTGGCATCTGCGGAGGCGCAGGGTTTAGACTCAGTGGTGAAGGAGCTGGAGGGAGTGATATCTTTTATGAGATCAGGATGCCCGGCTGCCTTCAGAGTTTGCTTTGAGGAAAGAGGTTGGCCAAGCGTGGAAACTACAAAAATGCGTCAGGATTGGGCCACCGCAAGGAGTCCGGGCTTGGAGAGCCGGATAGAGACATTGACTTGAGAGATTGTGCAGATATATATGGAAGCATATTACACCCTTTGGAGGAGCTAGGTGGATCAGGCAGCAATTGAGAGGGCTCAGGAGGAGTCAATTGCCAAGTTAGCCGCGCAAAGGGCAGCCTGGGAATCTAAGAGGGCAACCTTGCTAGAAAAACAAAGTCAGTTACAGCATTTGGCAGCAGAGAAAGAGAAGCTAGCTGATGAGAAGGAAAAGGAATTAGGAGGGATCACTGGGATGATGCAGTCAACTCTAGAGCTTCAGATGGAGGCAGAAGCCGAATTGAAAGTTCGAAAGGAGCAGGGCTAGAAGCTCCAGGCTGAGCTGAGTGAACTAAGGGCACGGACACCTACCACGCCCGGGACCCATCCCCCTGCCTCGTATCTGTGTATTGATGTAATTAGCTGTGCAATTTTCATTTTTTGAGGTTTGTAATTGTCGTCCGGAGATGACTTTTCTTTTTGGAGGGGATGATGTCGATAAAATTACAAAACAGCCGATGGGTAGATTAGCATGTTGTCGATGAAGTTATAAAATAGCTGACGAGGTTGAGTCACCCCTTCGGAATGGTATATGTACAACTTTGGATCATCATTGTAATCATCATTGGAATCACTATGTAATCTCTTTGGCATATATGCGAATAATAAAAGGAGTATTGTTGTGTTACATGTTCTTGTCTGTATGCATTAATAAACTATTTACCCCGTACAGCAAACACCCCAAATCCCCAAAATTGTTTGTGTTTCCATTACAAAAACAAAATATTGTGGGGTAGGTATTAACCAATTGAAGTATCATCTTGCAAATATACCATGCCATGATGTCAAAACATGCAATAAAGCACCCATTGAAGCTATAAGTGAAGTGCAACCTCAAATAGAGGAATTTGAAAAGAAAAACGAAGCAAAAAGAAGAAAATGGGAGAAATTTTAAAAATTGGTGGAGAGGCTTTTGCAATACCTTGACCTTCATCTCCCGCATCTACAAGTAGTATAGTGTGGGTGTGAGTGTGAGCATTGGGCCTCCAATTTGTATAACGAAATTCACATTAGATTCACTTTTTGTTTCACACACAACTCTAGGTGTCCAACCATTGCGTGAGAGCATGGGTTGGAATAAGGGAAGCATGACATTGCAAAAAGCACAAGTGGAGATTTTTTATTCTACAACACCATTCCATTTTAACAGTGAGGTATTCATTATTATTTTGATTTTTTTTGTCTTGATTATTTTGTTTTTAAGAGTATGCCACATTGATTATTTTTTATTTTTAAAGTTAAAAGTTAAACTTAATACTTAGTCAAAAGGGCTAACAAAAAGCGCTTAGTCAAGCGCAATCTAACCCTTTTTGAATCAATAGTTTTAATACAAGAAAGATAGACTTCAAACAGATGACATTGAATAACAGCTGGATGGGGGTGAAAATTAAAAGCTTCAAAAGTGATATACAGCTTACCCTCATAACTGCTTATGGTCTGATTCCAACAGCAGAGAAGAAAGAGGCATTGAAGGAAATCAGCACTTTTATGGAAGCAAATACAAACAGCTTGGAAGAAAAATATGGAGGGTCGCAAACAGTCACACAAGTGATGTCAGACTTTAGAGAATGGTTCACAAGGGGCAATGTAATAGACATTCCTCCTACGAATAGAAGATCAGGTTTCAGTCATACAAAAAAGAGATTGGACAGATTTATATTCGAAGGAAACCTAAGCACATTCATGCAACAATCTTACCTAATGCTGATTCAAATCTCCCAATCAGAACAGAGATAGTGGAACAACACAAGCCATCAAGGAACCCCTTTAAATGTGAGGAAATGTGGTTTCTAGATGAGAATTTCATGGACAATTTAAAGCATTGCAGGCAAGAAGACAAATTTGAAGGATCCTAGATGTTCTGTTTTATGTCTAAATTAAAAATTTTAAAAGAAAAAATATTAAATTGGAATAAAAATCACTTTAACAACATATTTAAAGAGAAACTGGATAATGAAGAGGAATTTAAAAAGCTAAATGAAGAACTAATTAAAAATGGAATGAACAATGAAAAATACTTTAGAGGAAAAAAACTACTCACAAAAGAAGAAAGTATATTAGCAAATGAAGAATTATTTTGGAAACAAAAATATCAAGAGACTTGGTTATCAGAAGATGATTGCAACACAAAATGTTTTCATAACAGTACTCTTAACAATAGAGATATAAATAGGATAACGAAAATAAAGAATGATGAAGGAAATGAAATGGAAAATCCAACCCAAATAGCTGGAGTTTTTGTTATACATTACAAAAACTATTTAATAATTACAAATGTTCTAATTGAACAGCTCAAAACATAATGAAAAGCACAATACCAAAATTAATATCAAAAGAGCAATAAGTTTTTAAACAAGAAATTTACATTAGAAAAAATTAAAGAAGCTCTGTTTAACCACAACCCGGAGAAATCTCCAGGTCCTGATGGCTTTCAAGCCTTCTTTAAAAAATGTAGGGATATGTAACAATCACTTTTCCCAAGTTTTAACTAACAACTAGCATATCAAAGAAATACAGTTATTACTTCATATTCATAGGAAGACAATTATATCAGTTATGTTCACGGAATGAGATTAATGGTTACAGTCAATTAAACAGAAATTTCATAACTAACAATTGAAGATACCATCAATGAATTTAACACGGAATTTAAAATCTACATACTGTAGAATTCAAAACCGAAATCCATCTAGGGATGCTTCTACAAAACCCAAGTTAGTTCATAAATACTACTTAGGAACAAATAGTTATACCACTTCATCGAAATGACAAATACCATCAAATACCAATGTATCAATTAGGGCATCAAATACCAATGTATCAATTAGGGCATCAAATACCATTGTATCATTTTGGGCATCAAATACCATTGTATCAATTATGGCATCAAATACCACTGTATCATGTAGGGTGTCAAATACTACTATATCGTTTAGGGCATCAAATACTATTTTATCATTCCCTTTCTTTCTATTGCTAACTACGGCAATGACATGCAGTTAGAAGATACGTCCATTTTCATAATTCACATAAATGAAAGACAGAAATAACAATCCATCAGATAAACCTATCTCTTGCATATAGATATACTTCATGTTTAGTTGGAAGATCAACCAATCTAACTGGTTACCAATTACATCGATGAGAAAAATTGCTTTCATCAAAGGAATTAACCGATTCAATGATATAAACCAATCCATCGTATCTTCTACTTGCAAAAACATCATAAAAGTAAGATACTTGTTACCAGCAGATGTTTGAATGCATAACTCATCCTTGTCTGATGCATGTCTTGGCATCTTGTAGAGAGGGGCAACATTGTCAAGGGTTTAACCTCCCAACCGCAAACCTTAACTTATCCCCACAATCTCATCCAAGAAAGACCCTCCCTACCCAAAAATAAATGGGGAACACCATATCCTTCAACTAAGCATCCTGGTATTAGAGTATCAACTCACCCTTCGACTTGGCAACTAAGTATACTTGGACAATCATGAGCTAATGCTTAAGCAATTTGTATATAAAGATTCTTATCATTTATGGAATGATTGATCATATAGTTTCTTTCTTGCAGGGGAACCACTCCTCTTCACCCATTATCTAAGGCTTCTCCACCTTGGTGAGTCCTTGGAGTTGACCAAACTTCTTGAGATCCTTTCACATGGTCTTATTAAATATATCCACGTCTCAAATATACAACATACACTAGCATGTACTTTAGTTTAATGCCCATAAGAACAATAGAGCTTTCTAACAAGGATAAAGTTCACAAGATATGGATCATATCATAATTTAAAGATCATTTTTGGCCTTGAGTTTGCCCCTTCGATATAAAACACAATCAGACATTTATAAACTTTTTGGCCGCTCATACAAAGGTATAACAAACACAAACTATTGTACACTAGCATGTACTTTAGTTTAATACCCATAAGAACAACGGAGCTTTCTAACAAGGATAAAGTTCACAGGATATGGGTCGTATCATAATTTAAAGATCATTTTTGGCTTTGAGTTTGCCCCTTCGATATAAAACCCGATCAAACATTTATAGACTTGTTGGCCGCTCATACAAAGGTATAACAAACAAACTATTTTAACAAAGAAAACATAACCTGAGCACAAGAGTTGTATAACTGAGTTCTTCACAACTCTTCTAACATGAGCCAAAGGATTAGGCTGTAGGACTGCATGTAGAGGGAGAAAGATATGAGGAAATAGAAAGAATGGGTGGAAAGTATTGCCCGCTTTGCAGAAATATCAAATGTATCTACGGAAATATCAAAAGTACTGCTGTACGGATTTAGCAAATGAAATGAGAGAGAGAGAGAGAGATCTCCAAACCCACATCCATGGTGATATATAATAGGAACTCTCGATCCGTTTTAAACATAAACATTGGTTATCAAGAAGATATGATGTGCATGGCCAATATCAGCCTCAAGAAACTCTTCAGATGCTAATTTAAATTTTAAAAGAAGAAATACCCCAATACAAAGGTGACATATGCTCAATGACATGGAGCCAAAATAAGGACTTATAGATTATATTTCTCAAGATTTATAAAACAAAAACATATTGGCATTATGGTATTGTGCCATCTCTATTTGTACTTACATGTTTATGTACATGTGCATATATTTTAATTGTATAGTTATTTATTATCATCATATTGATATATGCACATATACATATACATGTATGTGCAAGTATGGATGTCATAATAATATGGTGTCAATATACTCAGGAGACTCCACAATGACCAATGGTAACAATTTAAATTATTAAACAAAATGCTTAATGTTTTCTTTTTCTGTCTTGTGAATCGACCAAGTAGCTCATGGTTGTCCCACGTACACTCTTGCTTGCCTAGCCATTTATCCATAGCCAAGGTGGTTCAGAACTCGTACCTATTTGCCCAGTGATGGTCGTGCCCCCCATGCCCAATTCCTTTCTGGCAATGCTTCCCCCCCTTCAACATGCTCCTGCAAGGAAATTCCCCACGATTATACCATATTCCTCAACGAGTTAGTAATCATAAACCATCATAACGGCTAACCACCAATTCACTTCCACGATGAATAACCAATTTCCCAAAATTTCAAGATAATAATATAGTGGCATCATAACGATTAACTAACATATCATCTTCATATGAAATTATAGTGATTACCCATATTACCATTTCAGAAGATCGTATCTAATTTTACCTGTCAACTGACCACATGAAATCTCAACGTCTATATGAACATTTTAAATCGAGCCGAAAATTGGGATGTAGGCTATATTGGGGCATGACCTTTGGAAGGCCATCGAGGCAACTAGGAATTCGCGCTCACTTTTAGTTGAGATCAACAAAACTTTTCTCGCTCTAATTCCAAACAAGTCCAACCACAAGGAACCTGGGGACTTCCGACCTATAGCATTATGTAATATCATTCATAAAATATTATCAAAAGCTTTAGCCAATAATATTAAAATGATATTACCCAAAATCATTTCAGAAGAACAAACAAGATTTGTACCCATTAGATCAATCCTTGATGGAATCCTAATACAAGAGATTATACATTCTACTCAAATCAACAAGGACAATAGTATGCTAATGAGATTAGATATACAGAAAGCATACGATAAAGTAGACTAGAGATTCCTTTGTAAGACTCTGGAAGCCTTTGGTTTTTCACACCAATGGAAAAATCTTATTTTCAATTGTATTTCAACTCCCAAAATCTCACTTCTTGTTAATGGTACTCCTGAAGGTTATTTCAGTATCTTAAGAGGGATAAGATAAGGAGATTCGATCTCCCCCTAACTTTTCATCATTATGGCTGAAGCCTTTGGTAGAGCGATAAAAAAACCTCAAGCAAAGGATAAAATTAAAGGTTTTAAAGTAACAAAAGGTATTTCCAATATAATATACCAACAATTTGTAGACAACACGATACTCCCAAGAGAAAGTACAATGGAAGAGGCGTATAATTTCAAACAAATTATCAAAATATACATGGAAGCATCAAGGCAAAGAGTAAATGCTGATAAATCTGAAATTTTCTTCCTGAATAAGCATCTAGACACGGAAAGAAATATCTATAACCTCGTGGGATATAAAAAAGGTACTTTTCCTTGTAATATCTAGGAATTCAATGGAAAAAAGGTGCAAGAGCAGATAAATCATGGAACCTTATTACAGAAAAACTAGATTAAAACTTGGAAAGCTGGAAAGGTAAATAACTTACAAAGTTTGGGCGAGCAAGTATGATAAAATCAATTCTATCTATAATCCCAACATATCAAATGTCATGTCTACCTCTCCCTAAAGGAATTAAAAGAAGCTTAGACAGTAAGCTAAGGAACTTCTTTCGGAAAGGGACGGAAGATAAGAAAAAAAGCATTGATAAAATGGGATAATATATGCATGCCTAAAGAATTTGGTGGATTAGGAGTAAAGAATTTGAGCTGGCCAAATAAAGCCCTGCGAGCAAAATTAGTATGAAGAATGTATCATGAACAAAAAAGTAAATGGGTAATATTTGAATAGTCTAGACCCTCTTTCTCTGTTTCAAACTAGAAATTCACCTTAAGGATAAAAAACATGGAACTTCGTTATGGCATGTTGACCCCTGATCAGCAATAATTTAACGAGATATTGGATCAGCGAGGAGGCACTGTTTTGGGAAGACTCATGGGATGGACTTCCATTCCCAAATAATTATAATCTTCCTATAAACATAAAAAACACATTGATTAGGCTTTGGTGAAAGAATGTAAGTGATTATAAACAAACTATAACTCAAGATCATAAGGTAAGTTGGAAATCGAAATCAGTAGAAGAGACAAATTCGTCAAACCAGGAAAAACAAATTTTCAAGCAATTTCTTAAGAAAAGACAAACAAATCACAAAGAGAGAAGGGATGGATTAATATGGGGGGCTTCTAAAAGTGGGAAATATAGTGTTAAGAGAGGCTATGAAATGATTATAAACTCACACAGATGGGATAAGCTAGATATACCCCTTAATCTATGTTGCGATCCAGCATGCTTGCCAAAGGTAGGCATTTTTCTAGGGCGGCAATTCAAAAGAGAATCTTCATTGTAACTAGATTTACTAAAATGGGTTTTGAGGGGTCTTAGAGATGTGTTCATTATGTAAAATGGAATCTAAGACAACTGAGCACTTGATGTTTCAATGTACCTTTGCAAAAAATTGTTGGCAATAGTTTTGTCAGAAACTCAAGTGGCAGATTGCTTTTTCCTAATAACCAATGGGATCACTTAAAAAGTTGGCCTATAAATGAACATTCTAATATTCATAACATCTTACGGAAGAACTCCCCTATTCTCCTATGGGAAATATAGAAGGAAAGAAACAGAAGAATTTTTGCTAATAATAAAATGAAAACCACCTCATTTCTCAATAAAGTGGAGGCTAACATGATAGAAGTAGCAAAATAATAAGATTAAGAATTCACTAAAAGAATGGTCCTTCTCAGACTGGTATGTAGAAAAACACAAAAATTGGCTCACTCTCATAAACCCCCCGATGACATATTCTAAAGAAAATAAACAAGCAAGAGCAGAATGTAAGTGGGAACCTCCAACAACAGGATGGTCAAAATTGAATTTGGATGGAGCGTCAAGAGGTAATCTAGAAGCAGCAGGAATTGGTTGTATTATTCACTCGAAGGAGGGTTCCTAGATTATCAAACAAGCTAAGTATTTAGGGGAAACATCGAACAATATAGTGGAGCTAGAAGCATTAATCGAAGGTCTTAATCTAAGTTTGCGTATGGGTATAAAAAAGTTGATCATTGAAGGGTATTCGCAAATATTATTAAATACATTTAGGAAAAGTAGTACTCCCAATTGGAAACTCGATTCTAGATTGGAATATGCTTTAAAATGACAAATTAGAGGAAACTAGAATTAAATATATCTATTGGGAAGGGAACAAAGAAGCAAAGTCTAGCAAATAAAGGGGTTGAAGGTGAAGACCTCTTACTCAGAAATATTTAAAATCCCAAACTTCAATAGCATTAAAATTATATTATAACAACCTCCAAGTTTATCTTGCTAGACTCATAACTAATGTGTCTCATAGGGTATTTGTATATTTGACTAGTATTCTCTTTGGGGGGTGATTTCGAATATAGGGGACCTTCTCCTTCCCCCGTTTTCAGTCTATCGGGTTTACCTTTTTTCCTTTCATCTTATCCTGGGTCACATTGTTCACCATTTTTCTTCATAAAATATCCTTCTAAATTGGTTTGGTCTTGTGTTTGTCTTCTATTTCCCTTTCCTCTGTATTCAAACTCCTAATATCAGCTTATTTATCAAGCAAATATATTTGACCAATCTCAAACTTTTAGCATTTTCCATCTGGCGTTACTGATTCTTATCTTAGTCTCTTATTAAGGCTTATAGGCTCTGCATTTATCTTTGATCCTCTTTCCATAATAGCTCATAATCATTCTTTTATCTGGGTATTTTCGCTACACTTTATTTATAAGGTCTTTCCTTTGCTTGTTTTAAATGTCTATGTGGCGAGGATCGTTGAATGATTTCATTTTGGGAATCTATTATTGTCACTTTTCTCATTGTAATCATGGATGCAACCTATCTTCCAGAGCCTCCTTTAAGTTTCATGTTCTTTCCAGCAGCTTCAATGTTTACAATAAATTAGCTTTCAGTCCATTATCTTCTCGTCTGCGCTTGGTTTAGTATTTCCTCTAAATAGATTCAAAGAGTCAGTTGTAGTTATGTTTCACGCCTATGACAGAACAATGGCATTTAGGGGGTCCATTAAGCCTATAAGATGGAATCGAATGCTGTGTGAAGTAGACAACATGACTAGATTAGCTGTGAGTAGGGCTTTGGGGAAAACACTTTAACTACGAATGCACTTGGAGGACCAATAGTTCTGTTACAGGGTCTTTTTAAGCTTGTTTGGCCAAAGCACAGGCCACCCATTGCAAGATCATCCGTCTCTGTAACATCTTTCACGAAACTTGGCTAGATGGTATGTATCTCGTGGTATTTGGTACCACTCGCAAGCTAGAAATTCTCTAGCCGGAAGTCTACATGGATTACTCACTGGAAAGTTTGTTGAATGTCAGAGTTAACTGTAGGCCCATTTTGCACATCAGAGATCAAGCTCTCTTTGATCAGGTCTGACCAGAAATGAATACTAGCCTTCAATTCCTTTTGTGTTGGTGGGGTATTGTGAGAGATATCAACCAAGATTGGCTTTTCAATTATCTCAGGATTTGCGGACATCAACCATCGCCACACGTGGATTGCAGTGACATTGACAAATTGCAGTTTATTCTACCAAATCTGAACAAGTCGAGTAGGAGGAAAGGGGCTTTCATTTTCGCACCAAGGCAAGACCTTCCTGACAACAGCAAAGATTCAGAGGAAGTAATTCTAGTCTTCAAGCGGTCAGAGGATGATGCCTAATCTTAATCTTGTTTCCTTTTTCTGTTTTGGTTTTCCAGATAGCATGCAATACTTTGTCTCTTTATAGTGTTTAGCTATGTCAGTGGTCCATGTAGTAGCTCTGAATTTATGCATGTATTACTATGTATGTCTTTTTGTTTGTTCTGCATGTCCAGTAGTTTAAGTTGTTCTGTCTAGTCAACATAATTTCCAAATAGGTATCCTTAGTCTTATGTAATTTCCAAATGTAAAGCTATTAATGATAATAAAAGTAATTTTTCAAATCTGGGTCACCATGGATGATCGTTTTATAATGGTGTAATAAAATGGATATTATCAAATAGCATAAGCCAGTTGTTTGAAGCATACGATTAAGGACATGTCCTAAAAATAGTGCCCTGTGAAATATAAGAATGATCAATGATATAGTCACGAAAAGAGTAAGATACATAAATCGTTTTGATACAGGGAAGACCTCAACCTTTTCATGCAGTCCATATTATACATACAATAACAAATGAATAGAATAAGTAAAGGCAAGGGTAAGATTTAAAACCATCCTTTACAAAGCTAGACATAAGTATAATAACACTAATGGAAAAATGAAAGAATCAAAGATCTATTTATAAAAACTAAATAAAATCTATAAAGTAAGTTAACTACAGCAAGAAAGAAGTTAACCAACCTTAAAACACAGGATCCAATATTCGTAATATTTCTAACTATCCAAAGTTAAAATATTAAGACAATAATAGAAAGCATAAACTATATATGCTCGGTCGACAAAGCATAGGGATTATAAAACAATAGAATTATGACAGAATTTCTTCAGCATTCATAAAAGATTTTGTTCAAAACTGACTTTTAATTAATCAATTGGCTAAATGAATCAACTGTTATAAAACCTCTTGATCATGGACATAGAATATCTACTTCAGTTCTTTAAAAATTACTTCACAAGGATAAGTTAATCTTTATCTAGAATAAGGGTAAAAAGGCTAGAGGCAAGAAAACACAGAGGAAGAGTATACCTGGTAGTAGCACGTAAGAATCCAAATATAGATGTAGATATTATATCTGAAACGACTGTAGGAAGCAAATGGTGCAATATGTCCTCAAATTTTAACTAAAATTAATTTAGGAATACAGAGTAAGAAAGTAACAAAATTACTAAACGTTTAAGTAGATTCTAATGAAGCCAATACAAATTCAAGCTTCATTTCTTTATCAAATTTAATCTTGGTTAAAATAAGCAACGGGCAATCAGTTATATGTCCCTTGACCTTTGGCAGTTAGAAACAATAAGCTGGTAAATAGATTGATCTACTTTTCCTATCTCTTTATTACCCGGTCTTTTTCAGTGGATTTTTCGCTATCCCTTAGGGTTTACTTAAAACAGTGAACTTGGAAGTCACTTAATTTCTATAAAAAGGTTAATGCATCAATTGGCTTCCTCGTCACTTCTTCTTCTACTGGATCCTTGAAGGATATAATCGATTCAACTTCCTGATCAGAGAGACTACACAAAGTCTCCTCCTTTTTGTTAATACCTTCCATCCTGAGCAAACTACAGGGCTCACTTCAATGAATACTATTATCAAACTAAGGGGCCCAATCCCTCAAGTGGCCTTCGATGAAACTATATCTGGTCATCATCTCAATACAGTTTTGCTCAATACACACTTTCTGATTGTAAGAGCGATATATAGGATCCTGGGTAGTGACATCTCTTCCATTTTTGTATCTATGTACTGCTTGGTTGCACCTGACAAAACAAGCATTCTTACACTGTACAAAAGGCTTTTCAAAGCAGAGTATTTGGGGAACTTGGAGAAGATCTTGGCCAACATACGTAACGACATGGATATATGTAGACCCTTCCACTACAATATCCCCCTTCATAACACGCAGCTCGTTCCATTGTATCCTCTAGTTTCCTCTTTTGATCCTAATAGGCTCGTTAAATGGTTCCCAGTCATGAAAAGGAACTTAAATTTTCTGATGTATTACTTTCATGCTCCCTCTGCATATAACAATAATTAGATGGAACATTATTTAGCAGAAAACAAAGTGGAAGAATGGGAAAGCAATCTGGTATTAGATATAAATTTACTGACAAGAATGAACCACAATCTCCTCTTCTTATGCCTGATGAATAAAAGCCTTCGTCTTTGCTTGTGTATTAGTAAACTCTTTTTATTTAGTTTTGAGCTTAAGGATAACTCTGATCCTAACCATATAAATATTAGACCAAGTTAGTTTCGGAGGTAATGTGACTTTAACATAATGGTAATTTACTAATCGGTTGTAATCCATTAAGAAAGGAAGAATAAAGGGATCTTAAAGCAAGATCACAATAAAGACAAGTCTAGAATCCGTAATTAAAAGTAATAAACTGATAAGTAGAGTTTTGAGAATATTAGCTAGGAAATCAAATTAACTTCACAATCAAGTTGAGAACAATCAAATAAATCTGATAAACATTCATTTCAATAAATTTAATACAACACGTACTACAAGCAATCCCAAATATACCAGAGAAAGTTTAAAGTTGAACTTCTAACAGCAGGAACTCTAATGTACGAAAATGATTTTTCAACTCGCTACTTGGAGAACACAAAAAATTCAATCTACAACTTCAAGTCTGGATTCCGTTGAATGTTAAATACTAACCTTTTACTTTGAGATTTTAGGCAGGAGGTGAGGGTTATGGAGCATCAGTTTGTCAAAAGGAAAGCCATAAGTTAAAGACTATAAATAAAATAGCGGTATAAGAAACTGGCAATACAATAAAAAAGTGGGTATTCAACAATCTTTATGTACATAAGGTAACAATGCTAAATTCCCTAAAATGGGCAGATTGTAATATAATCTTTGAAATGTAACTGAAGGTACGCCTTCAGAAGTCCCCAAGATTCTAATGGGGCAATTGTACTCTCTAGCTCAGGACCTTCGTCCCGAGCTAGACCGAGGGTTTTCTTTCCCATTCTTTTTCCCTCGGTGCCTGCACTTGAACGGGGTAAACATTGTAAATATTTGATAATTAATAAAATCGGGCATTAGCTTGTTATCGATCAAAAAAAGCTTTATACTTACTATGTTTATTTTATTTGTTTTAAGTTTCCTTATTGGCAAGTTATAATAGAAGTTACTCTTGGTGGCACAGGGTTCAAAGCTCCTTATGATGAGCTAAAAGGTCCTAATTTGAGTCAAAAAGTAGCTAATGTCAAAGCTGCAATCACTTAAGTGCATGCGGTATAGAGGAGCAAGGGTTGCACCATCATGACTAATGGTTGGACCAACATAGAACTAGAGTACCACTAAATTTTCTTGTCTCCTCATCTAGTAATTGCACTTATACTTTGTAAAGTATATTGATTTAGTGACTAAGATTTTTTAGTTTTTATTTGACTAAATCATTTTTCTTCTTTCTTAGGTTGTGCAATGTTTTTGAAGTCAACTGATGTTTTAAGAAAAAGAAAAAATTGTTGTGTATCTTTGTAAGGTCTTGGAGAAAGTGTAGAGGAAGCCAACATAGAGAATGTGATATAGAGTCACAAATAATGCGGCAAATTATGTTGCTGCATGTAGTCTTCTTATGCAGAAGCACCCCACCTTTTGGACCCTTTGTGTTGCTCATTGCCTTGACCTCATATTGGAGGATCTTCACAAAATTCCTTGGATCAAAACATGTATACAACACGCAAGGAATATTTGTAGATGCTAGATACATATATAATCATACTTGGGTCCTCAACATCATGAAAAATTTCACAAATAAGAAAGAGTTGGCTCGTCCAAGAATTACCCTATTCGCAACCAATTTTACCACGTTTAAATCCTTGCTTTAGCCTAAGGCCGATTTAAAACACATGTTTGTAAGTGAGAAGTGGACCACATCATCATATACAAAGCCCACTTCATGGATTGAGATGAGTGATTCGATTTTTGATGAGCATAGCCTTTCGCAACCGGCCAAGGAGATTGTATGGGTAATTTTCCATTAAATTTTTGTTCTCATTCCATTTCATTTCCTTTTTTTGGTTCATACTTGTTTATGTTTATTGTTAAAAGTAAAACTTAAAGCTTAATGTTTCAACTTTCACAATTATTGTAGTTCATATAGCCTCTTGTTGTTCTCATACAAGTTGTTGATGGAGAAAAGCCCACAATGAGCTAGGTTCATGAGGGCATTGTTAGGGTAAAGTAGACCATTAGATTTATTTATTCAGCGATCAACAATGGCATAGTTTGTTTCACAAGCCTATACATGCAAGTGCCTACTACCTTAATTTGGCAATCTAAATTTGCCTGCATTACAAGGTCAATGAAGAGTAGTTGAGTGGGCTTTACAAATTTGTAGAGCGCCTATGACTTGATCCATCGATTAGAGCACGCATAGTCTATGAGCTGGAGATATTTGAAAATGCACAAAAAGACTTCTTTGTACAAAGCATATGCAAGCAAAATCAAAAATAAATGATGTCAGGTAAAAATCTATTGAAGCCCTAATTGAAAATCCAGGTCACCTAGAAACGGAAAGACCTACAAACTTTATAAATATGTACCAGTACTAGTACAATTGATTTTCAAAAATAGGAGATGGGGGTACATGGACATGACAATTTTTTGAATTTTCCAATATAAATTAATAATTCCCAAGAAATATCACATGGAGCTTTGGAAATGAGAACGGTGGAAAGATTTAAGTTTAATATTAAAACCATTGAATCAAAATATCAAATCTGAAATTCAAATCACTAATACCAATAGTAATGTCATTTTCAGTTTCAACTTTCATTGTCGTGTAAATGCTTCCACATTTTGCGTACATATTTGCAAGAGCAGCTGCACTAGCAGACATATTTGCAAAATGTGGCATCTCAAAAATGGTAAAACCCTAAACAATCAATTCCAAAGGAAAAAAAATCAAAGTAGTCGCAAGGGAAAAAATAATTTAAAAGATCAATTGAATTCACGGATTCAATCAACTAGTGCTTCGAACGGCAACCTCTGAACTTCCAACAGCAATAAATGATGGTAAAAAAATTATTTTTTTTTAACATGTCATTTTCATCTTGCGACATGTGGGAGGTGCCACAAAACACGGCGAGAGACGTTAAGATGAAGTCTCCACCCGTTTTTGAGGTCTTTGAATACACATCAAGTCTCGGAGATGCATTTCAAAGGGGTCGAGAAGTGTCTCCTAGTTACACTATTTAAAATTTTAATCTTAAACCTTTCTATCTATTACCATTTTACGTTGTTAAACACAAAGTTATAGAACAGAATTGATTTCATATTTTCTCATTTCAGATTCATCGTGGGAGATGTTTGGTGCTAAGGTGCCAAGTCTATAGAGGACTGTAGTTTGTATCCTAAGCCAACCATGTAGTACTTTAAGATGTGAACACAATTGGAGCATGTTTGAGCATATACAGTCCAAAAGGTACAACATAATGGCAAAACAAAGGTTAAATGATCTTGTGTATGTTTATTACAACCTTTGCCTCCATAACAAACAGATTTTGGGAGCTATCACATCCTATCACTTTAGAGGAGATTAATCCACAGGTGAAGTGGAACACTAGGTTAATAATCCTTTCTTGAGCAATGAAGACTTGGAATGGGTTGATCAAGTTGATCAAGAGACGAAGGCACTAGTGATGGTAGAGAAGGAAGCTAGAGCACGAGGAGATGCATTGGAGGACCCCAAGGATGATGTGGATAAGAATTTGGATGTCACTAAAGCTGAGTTTGAGACACCCATTAGAGGACCCTAAGGATGATGTGGATAAGAATTTGGATGTCGCTGAGGCTGAGTTTGAGACAAAAGCAGACATCATGGCTGCAGCAACATCCAGGACCTATCTTAGGCACACACTTAGGAGGGTTGTGAGGTCGAGTGATATAGGCTCCTCTAAGCCTTAAAATTTTAGGCTATAACTTAGATTTTGATATTTGTTTTGAACTTTTGATGCCACAAATTTCATTTTCCATGAATTTTGCAGACATCTGATGCTATTTATATTTCTAATGTGTTATTTAGTTTAACTTATTTCCTTTAGCTAAAGCCGAAAGTTTGCATTTATACTTATGTGTATGTAAACTTGTGTGTGTGTTAAAAGTAGCTTCTATTTGATGAGATCATTGTGTCTATAAGGTTTATTTATTAAAGGTTGCATGAAACAAATTTTAAATTCTTTAAAACCTTTGAATTTCTCAGATTTTTCAATTTTCCAAGGCTTTGTTAAGTTTTTATCGAGTCTGAGTCCGAGCCCAAGTAAAAAACAGCTTGCTAATACGAGACGAGTTCAGATCTTGTAACTATGATTATGATGGCTATTTATTTTTTTTTGTACGGTTGATTTGTAATTTTTTTATTTCTGTTGTAGCCTCTTACAAAATGGTTGGGCCATTCTATTTCACTTGCCCCAAATGTAGTGAGATCATATAAATTTGATACATCATCGCCTCTTTATAGTCATATGACAATGATTGAACAGCTTCCTAGTGCTGGAGGCTATCATAGCATTGTAGCCAATAAGCAAAAGAGTATAACAGCTCCTACCCTCAAATGAAATCTCAGTTTTACATTGAACCTTTACGAGGAATAAAAATTTAATAGAACAAGATAATGTTGACATGGTATTTAATAGATCGAAAGAAAGAACGCGTCCTCTTGTCAAGAAAAGTCTGCATAAACCTCCTAATGGCTTACCACAACCAGCTGGCCCACATCCCTTCATGCCAATGCCACCATCTTTTGAAGAAGAGAATGTTTCTGATTCACCATCAGGGGGGAAGTTTGAGTGCTTTGTCTGTCTGATTTTTATCTCTTTTTCCCCAAAATATCCTTGCTTATGTTTTTATCTTCAGTTTTCTTCCTTCATTGTGCGAATTGAAGGCTAGAACATGTCTTAAATACCTCCAATTCATGGCGTATATCAAGGGGGTGTGGGGTTTTGCCTTTGATTGTAGACAGAATTTTCACCTTTCTTAGGATTAAGAATTCCAAGAGGTAGATGGATTCTGCCTCCCTCTTAGGATTACCACTTCACCTTTCTATTCTTGTCAATCTTGTGATTTTGATCCAGTGCCTTATCCTTGTCTTTCTTTTGGTCTTGAACTTGATTGACGTTGGGGGAGTTTCTAATTTGTTAGGGGTGGAATTAAGGCATCTCCTAGAATTGTACCAAGTAAAGGGCAGATTCCACCCCTTCCTTGGGACTGCTCTTTCATCCTTTTTCATTTAAAGTTATCAAACTCGGGCTTGAAAAGAACTTCCCTCCCTACATTTGGATTTGGTTGACTATGCATTTGCAGCTTATGTTTACTTTCATCATTTCGCCAATCATGGATTTGACCTCTACTACCCCAAGCCTTCATGTTTTTTTCTTATCAATGCAAGGTGGAAATCTCACCTCTTATGGGATTAGGAATCCCAAGAAGGCAGTGGATTCTCCTCCTTCCCTAGGATTTTTCATTACCTTTCACTCTTGTTTATTTGGCTTCAAACTTATCTTTTCATGCCTTGTTTATCTGCTAATCTTCAGATTGCATTTTCTTTAAATTATAACCTTAAATTCAGCTTGAATTATTTGTGTTTAAGAGGCAGAAATCTCATAACTGTTGGGATTAAGGATCCCAAGGAGGGAGCAGATTCCACCCTTTCCTTAAGATTATTTTAACTTGGCAAATTTTCATCCAAAAGTGCAAATTTTTCCCTCACTTTTCTCAGCTATTCGGACTTGAAACCCACTTTTACAGGGTGCAGAATTTTGGGGGGCATTGGAATTGTGAGTACAAAGACATCGTCAAGTTCCGATGTCATGTTGGCATTCTTTATTTGCGAGTCAAATCCCTGATTCTTCAAGTCAATTTCTTCAACTCAAAGGACAAGAAGATTAAATAAAATAACATTTAAGTAAAAGTTCTTAAAGTTATATTTTATCATAGTTACACCACCCTAGGGGATAGGGGGACGACGGAACAGGGGGACAAGTTTCCGAGACGGGGAGATAGAGGGGACTTAATTTGGGGACGGCGAGGGGGACAATGGCGGGGGATGGGAGGGGGTGTGTATATATATACATATGGTACTCTAAATGCTAGTTATGAAAAGATGTATTGAAATATAAGATATAAAGATGTAAATGAGTAAATACTTGAACACTAGATTGAATTGGAACATCAAACATTGAACATAAATATTCAAATCAGCCAATAGTCAACATCGAGACCTCCCTTGTCCTCAGTGGAGGTGGCGGAATCCGGTGGTGTTGCTGGGCACGGGGGGAGGGAGTCCCCAAGTCCCCGGTGCGTCCAAGTCTCCAGGACATGGGGCAAAAAGGAGGGGGACACGTCCCCGTGTTACATTGTATTTTATATTAATAATATCAGGATACTTGAGCTAGGTTTTAGCTTCATAGGAATTATAAGATTCTAGATTTTGGGAGTTTCCAAAATCTTCCAGACTTAAATTTCAGGATTCAGCATGCCTTTAATAGTATTACTTGAATCTCCCACAACCTTAAGTCTTGACTTTCTAAGGTGAAATTGAAATTGGAACAAGGATTCTCTAATAATTCCAAATCATTTCATCACAAATCACTTGGTTTCAACTCCATATCCTTGGCTAGCTTAGCCCAACTTTCATGCACATTCCTGACAAACTTGACTTCCCACCAAGCCAAATTGCTCAAACTCATCTCCTAGACTTGAAAATTGCTACTAAGACCACCTAAGACCATTACTCGTACCACTAAAGAAAAGGGGTCCCCATTTGCAATGGGACAATGGCGTGAAAACCTCACAACAAGTACAAAGGTAAAATAAATGCTAGAGAATCCCCCATACACATCGGTTTTTAGAGATGGGATACTCTAACCTAACATGGTTCCCTATCACTACATCCTCCGCCACACCCACGCATCATAAAGGAAAAGGGTGAAAAGGGTGTGGGTAATGAAGGGAAGGTGTGATACCATGCGAAAGTCCAAGATTGGGCCCATGCCTCAAAAGTGACTCAAACTCTCTCATGCTTAGGATTTGGGACATTATTAAATTAGAGTCTCCAATATGACAATGATCACATCATCGTAGGTAAGGGGCTAGAGAAGACAAGGCTAAATGTGTTTGTTAACTGTAAAAAACAAGACATGAGGGCAAAAAAATTGAAAGGGCTTTGAAGAGTAACAGTTGCATTATTTTAAAACAGCCAAAATGGAAGTATTTTGCTTTCACAATTCAAACAAGAACTCACCACACTTTGTATCATGTTATAATCTTCATACGCCCTTGCAACTTCCACATGATGTTATTCACAAATTACATAATTTTTTAAATTGAAAGTCCATGCACACAATTTTTATCGAGGCAGTCTTAGCTTCCAATGTTCGATCAATATATTTCTCCTTAAACATAACTCACTACATCTAGCCAATGTAAAAACAATATCCAGCACTCCACAGTGGACAAACTGCTTCATAAATCAAAAGCAGATCATAAAATCTTCTTACTAATACAAACTGCAAAAAAAATTTAGCAAAGAAATGTTTGTTTAAGAAAACTTTAAAGAAAGCAGCATAAAAAAAAAACCATGTCTGGCCACTCGTGTAAATGTCTTGAACACTAATATTCAATTTACTAGTAAGTTGTGTAATCATCATTTTTACTCTACCAAGTTTCTTTGGTATCATCTTTTCACTTTTTCTCATCTACTATGTACAAAGAAAAGGCTCATTATATCAATGTGTAAGAATATTATACTTTAAGACCAATTTGAAGCATAACAGAAACAGATTTTGCATATTCTTATAGAGACAAGAAATCACCTTTTGAAGATGAAGAATAACAAATGGTACAAATGTTAAAGAGAAGTATAGTGGAAATGTTTTTCTGAATGTTGAATATGTTGCATTTGCATTATGTGCTAAACATGAAGCTGCATCAGGATGTAAGATAGAACATGGAATAACTGGAGCATATGGATCCAATTTATGCGACTGGAAATCCATCCTACTGGATAAGTAAGCAGATAGAGAAACCAAATCAATAGGACCACCTCTGCAACTCTCTCGGACGGCTTTATATACTGGCAAAGCAATTGGACCAGTTTTTGCAATGAAATCTTGATATGATTTAGGTAGTGTTTCTGGTCGCATAATAAAGGAATACATAACCTGCAATGAAAAAATACTTCATTGAATGGAGCAGAAGCAGACAATTGCAAGTTCATTATTGACAGAAAATCTGATACTCAAGGCTATCTAAGATGAACTTGCAACATTTCTCTATTTCAATATCCTACATGTACAAAGCAATGCACAACACACGTAGCTTTAGAATAATAAACCTAAAAACCAATTGAGGCGCATTTTTTCTTAAGTAAATATATTTAATGTTATGTGTGCAGACATTAAAAGACTACATAAGTTATTTGCAAGAAAAAAGCTTTCCCTTGTATAACAAGAAAATATAAGTTGGTGAAATTTTCAATATTGACCTTTATATGTGACTGTTGTTCCAACTTCTGAAGAATCTAAACATTTCATACTATAATTGAATTTAAATATTAATACCAAAAGCATAGTTTATTCTATAAACTGCTTTCATGCCTCCACCAGTTCATTTCTGCAACTCCTATACTTGGGCTGGTACTCGGTGTTGCTAAGTTGGGATCACCACTGGATTGTGTAAGATAGCTTTTGTAGCTCCTGCTGCATTGCCTTATTGAAATACCAAAAAATACTAATGAAGTCATGAGTGCTTTGAGATGGGAAGTGAAAGCTGATAGGAATAGGAAGATATTGGACTGATGTTCCAACTTCTGAAGAAATTGAACATTCCATACTGTGATTTAATTGTCATATTAATATCAATAGCATTTTCTATTCTAAAAACTTCTTTCATGCCTTCACCAGTCAACTTCTGCAACTCCTATACTGGGGCTGCTACTGGCTGTTTGTAATAACCCTGCCTGGCTATAGCTCTAACAAATACTAATATTTCTGACTTTTGACATTACGTCAAAACATTTAGCATACAATGCCAATACTACTGAAAAGAACTCCAACGCTGTCTAAATCACATTCACTAAGATTAGACAATTTTTGAACAACACTTATGATGACCAAGTTCAATTCAACGGCAATGATAGATTTGCATTTGATTTACTATGCCATGTAACTAAAAAGAAAACTGAACTACTCAATATTTATCTCTCAATTCAATTTACATCAGCATTGAATCAAATTACATCTCAGAATTTCGCACACTTTCTTCCAAGCAACACTAATGACAGAAATGGAAGATGCAAACCTTAAGAAATTGATCCTCAATACCTCAGCTGCAGGATCAATGCTCAATTCTAAAACTCCAAACCCTTACCACATGCTTCAATAAGTATATAATAATCAAGATTACTCTCCTTAGCTATAGTAAAACAGTAGGAGATATGCAAAATGCTATACAACAGCAGCAAATTGCAAGCCAACCTTCAACTAATTCTTAGATTCGAATCTGCAATACTTTAGCTGTAGATCCAAAGGAACAATTCAAAATTCAAATTCTTATACTTCAGCAAGGGCACATAAATCAGAACTCAAAAAAAGCCACAAAGGCATCAAAAGAAAATAAAATATCCAAGCATGCTTTTCCCAATGAAATGAGTTTGTATTTATAACCTCCAAATTCCCTTTTGTTGCCAAAATGTAACTTCACTTAAGAAGTTTCACCACACAACATTAGTTAGAAGCTTCAATTAAATTTTCTCACTTGACTTGGTTTAACTAATTAATAAATAGCACTTTCCAATGATAACTCAACTCCCAACTTAAGTGAAATTATAAAGTTAAACTATAACTTTATAATAAGTCATTTAATAATTAATAATACTTTGGCCACTAAAAATATAATAACTCCCAAAATACTCATCATTTAAATATGTTGTCTAAGATAGGAGTCATGCCTATTATTTCTCCATGTGACCAAATGCACTTGGCAAAAATAGAAAGGGTCCATCTCGATCAACACCAACTTACCAAAAATAGTAAGTACACAAAACTAAGCCCAAGCGAAGTCCGATCTGAGCCAAACAAAGACTGACCTGTAGCTTACTGAGATGTGAAGAAGATAAGACCCTCCCAAGCCAAGCCACTACCACAGAAGACCCTCTATCCACAATAATTAGCCTACGAGGATCACAATAATAGGCTAATCCCTGAAACTCTAATGCCGACAAAATTGGGGACATTACACTATTGCTAACTTGGGATTACCGCTGGATTTTGTATGATAGCTTTCGTAGCTCCTGCTGCATTGCCATATTGAAATACAAAAAAATATTAATAGAAGTCATGGGTGCTCAGAGAGAAGAAGTGAAGGCTGGTAGGAATAGGAAGATAAATACAACACAAATTGTTTGCAAACTTGTATTCTCAGTAGCAAATACAATTATTTCCTTCATGTCTCAAATTATTGGAGTCAATTCTAGAAATCAAATCACCATCAGCAAGTTGCTTTGAAATTGTCTCATTCCATTTTCATCATCTCTTTTAGCATAGTCGACCAATCTAAACAAAGGTACAGAAATGCTTGAAGGCACAAAACTCGTGTGAAAATAAATAATGCACTTTCACAAACATTTACCTCATTAACAATGGCAGCTCAAAATTTTCCAAAGGTCGTAGCTGGATGAATTTTTAAAAATGTATTTAATATTCCACATTTGTTTGTATCGAAAACATTTTAGGATGCAAATGAAAGGATGTGATACAAGACTTGAGAACATTCATATCAATAATTTGACTAGTTTGACTATTTTGAAAAAAGATAGAGCACTTAAAAATTTGTGCAAGGGTTCTCTGTCATAGTACATATTAGGTTATCTTAAACATTATACTGAAGTTGAGAAAAAAAAAATTGCAATTAAAGAAATCTGATTGCAGGTCAATCTGAACCTATGTCTAGTGGTTGAGCAACAAGTTCTTCGCCCAACTCACCCATCTTTGCCATATTAGAAGTCACACAATTATTGATACATTCACAGGTAGTTTTTGTTTGTGAATGTCATAGGATTTAATGAGAGAAAGCTTTCTTGGCAACAAAAGGTAGCATTTCAATAATGTTTACCATTTTAGATTCATTATTCATACAGAATGGCAGGAAATGGAAGTTCTAGTTCAGTTGCTGGGGGCGAAAATGAAGATAGCCTTTGTAATGTCCCAAGTAAGTTCAACTAGTTATGCATAAATGAACCTATATTTGATATACTTGAATTAACTTAGTTCATAGTATAAAGATAACAACTAAAGGTGAATTATTAAATTACTAAATGACCTATATGTGAATTGAGAAAACCATGCTATCCTGGTCATTATCTCAATCGAAGAGAAAGTTGGGATGCAACAGGTTGCTTAGACACCAAACTCAATGGTTTCCCTCAAAGTTTTTACAGATCCAAGTCCATAAGCCTTTCTTGGACTTGTCCGCAAGACGCTCGGGGGCATTGATCCCTACCCTGTCTTGGGAATGACTGAATGGCTGAATTTACAAAGGCCTCTCTCTTATTGCATTTCCACTCCTCTCTTCTAACGTAGAAATGATAACTAGTTTGAGCATGTATGTTTAATTAAGGATGATGTTCGGTTATTTCTTATTAAATTTATTATTCTATGTAATTAAAATAAACGATACCATTTATACCAGTCACAGAGGTGCATAAAGCTCTGTCTTATGATCTGAATGTCTTCTTGACTTGCCCAATGATATTGGCTGTGTAAGAGATCTGACTGTACTTAATATGCAGTTTCCAGATCGTATATGTAATTAGTTTCTTTTCTTATATGTCTTTTTGTTCGGTGGTGAAAGGAATGATTTTAATCTTTATTAAATATCCTAGACACTGAAAAGCTGCATGTTATTATGGAGAGTAGACATGTTATTTGATAATGACTAATTAATAGTAATTAACTTTGTTAATTAAATATATATTTTATTAATTATATAATTAGATTAATATTTATTATGATTTATTTTTATTAATTAATAATTATTTTTATGATCAATATACAAATCATTATTTATTAATTTTAAATATTATTTATTTTATTAAATATTTCTTTTCTGATTTATTAAAACTATTTATTACAAAACAGGAGGACGAGGACATCATGGTCCTGCCCTCCCAAAAATTGCTTGTCCTCAAGCAATGTTAATTTTTACAAGTCGAGCCAATAGTGGCATGTTGTGATGGTTAAGTTGTTGAGTTGTTATCCTTGCCATCAAGGTTCAAATCTAATGGGGATGAGGTCCCCCGTTGTGGCCTCACTGGTTCATAGCTCCAGGTTAAAAGCGTTTACCCCTCTTAAAAAAAATAAAATTTAAAAAATTTAAAAAAATTAAAAAATAAAAAAATTTTACAAGTCTTTCACTGTGACTAGTTGCACAACTCTGACATTAATTTGAATATCCATATCTTTGAGTCTTACTATTGATAGACATTGAAAAATGAATTTTATTTTTGTTTAAAAATTATTCCAAAGACATCTTTTCTATGATAAATATGTGTAATTGGTACAACTGATATACACTTTTACTTAGACTAATGGTACTTTAGTTGATTTTGAACATATGAATTAATGTTAGTATTCGGATAATATAATGCATGTTTTCTTTGGAATATTATTGAGAAAATTTTTCAAAGCTGAGTTATTACTATGCATATCCCGAGTTTTAACATTTGTGAGTAATAGCAGATCTGGGAACAATGGTTTTTGAATATGGCACTTTATGAGCTCTTGAAAGCTTAACTGATGGATTCACAACAATGTGGAGTAGTCATCTCGACCAAATGAAGGATAACTGAAGACTCTTCGGTGAATCAATAAGTCATCTAAGCACGCTAACATGTGTTATGAACAGCTATTGGCATATTTCTTCCACATATTCCATATTTCTCTGATGTAACAACAGAACTTCTAGTTTTGTTTCTTTTAGTCATTTGTTTTGTTCCTGATTAGTACGAGCCATAGTTTTGAATTTAAAATAAGGGATATTCTCTATACATATCCTTTTGTTAGTCTTTTTCAGTAGTAGTCATTTTCCACTAGTAGAAATTAGCTGGTTAGTAATTCAAGTTTTAGGAATCAATTCAGTTTTTCTTTAGATTGCTGCAATCGGAACTTGTTGTTTCTGGACTTCATTTTGAAGATTAGAATAACATATGTTGTTGGTTGATTTACGTTTCTGTGTTGTGGAATCAATGATTGGGAACAGTTTGCAACATTTACTTGATCAAGGAAGGTAGTTTCAATGGCCACTATTTATGAAGTTACTCATTTTCAGATGAATATTCTATGAATTATTCCTGTATTTGTGAACTTCAAATGGGTTAAAATAGGAACCATAATTGTTCACACTGTTTTTAGAATTAGATCGATATTCATTCCTTGTGTTAATAAAGATGGGCTGTTTGATTAAGAACATAAGTGCTGTAGATTTAGAGTTACTGTTTTAATTCTATAAGACTTAGATAAGTTTCTTAAATGCAAAAGTAATTTAGGAATCTTTTAATTTCTGAACTGTGATTTAGATAGTTGTTTCGCAAAGCATCTTAGATTTAGAATTTGTTGCATTTATCTTAACTGTTGAAACTGAAGGAAGAGTATTCACAATCCACTCCAGGTTCAAAGATTAAGGTCCTTTAATTCATAGGATAAGCTGTTTTGTTTCTGCTAGAGTAAGGGAGAATTAGGAGAGTTCTGGATAGCTCCGGATACAACCAAAATTTCAAGTTAGTCAATGTTCTACAATGCAAAACCCCCCAGAAATCACAAGTCTTGTCAAGGATCCTTATAGCAGATCGCCTTGTACAGAACTTGGTCGACATTGAATTAAAATCAAATGATGCAAGTTGACAAAGCAAGGACCTTGCACATCAACTATTCTAGATCAACCAAATAAAATACATGTTTGAAAGCATAAGCATCAATATGTGAAGACATGAAGCATACACAAAGCATACACTCTAATGCATAAAGACACGAAGGATACACATTGAAGACACTATGTATACACATTGATGCATGAAGACACGAAGCATACACAGAGTAGATACATAATACACAAATTGTTAGGTCCACTCATTTATAAATGTATCATCAAATTTTTTATTGATATAATTTCAATTATACGTGTATATAATTCTAGATTCATTTTCATTAGAATGGTTCTACATTTATGATTTTATCTTTTACTCTGTGGGATGGCAGGATCGTGCTCTGATACCAACTGTATGTCCCCAAGTAAGTTCAACTAGATATGCATTAATGAACCCATATTTAATATACTTGAATTAACTTAATACATATTGTAAAGATGATTATAGGTGAATTAGTAAATAAGCTATATGTGAGTGGAGAAAACCATACCACCTAGTTATTATTTTTAGTTTATGAAAAAGTTGGGATGCAACAAGTTGCTTAGACACCAAACTTAATTGTTTCCCTCAAGGTTTTTACAGATCCAAGCCCTTAAGCATTTCTTGGACTTGTCCACAAGGTGCTCTGGGACACTAATCCATACCCAATCATGGGAATGACTAATTGGCTGGATTTACACAGGCCTTTCCCTTATTGCATTTCTGCTCCTTTCTTCTAATGTAGAAATAATAACTAGTTTGAGCATGTAATTTTAATTAAGGATAATGCTCTAATTTTTCTTCTTAATAAATTTATTTTTATGTGTAACTAAAATAAACAATACTGTTCATACCAGTCAAAGAGGTGCATAAAGCTCTGTCTTATGATCTAAATGTCTTCCTCATTTGCCCAATGATACTGGCTATGTAAGAGATCTGACTGTATTTAATATGCGGTTTGCAGATCATATATGTAATTAATTTATTTTCTTATATGTCTTTCCATTCGGTGGTGAAAGGAATGATTTTAATCTTTATTAAATATCCTAGACATTGAAAGGTCACATCTTATTATGGAGAAGAGATGTGATATTTGATAATGACTAATTAAAAAAAAATTAACTTTGTTGTATTGGTTTTTGGGATCTAGATTTGGGGCTCATAGTGATTAATATTCTCTCAGAATGCAATTTCTTTTTTTCTGCATTTCATTTTTGTATCAAACAATGACCTGAGTTTTTCTTCACAGGTTCTTTTCTCTGGGAACCCTTTTTGAACCAGATTTTATTATCAATATAAATATAAAGTTTCACCGAAAAAATAATAATAATTTAAAAAGTTAATTAAATATATATTTTACTAAATATATATTATTTATTATGATAACATTTTTATTAATTGATAATTATTTATTTTAATCATCAATATATATAAATCATTATTTATTACATTAAATATTTCTTCGGTGATTTATAAAAAATATTTATTACAAAACTCTAGCACAGGGACATCACAGCCCTTTTAAAATTCATTCAACCTTGACACTTTGGCATTACATGACAATGATAAGAAAATGTCTACTTGTGGGAGTATTTTTTTATGATGTAACCATTGTGGCATAGAGTATACAAGTTCATCCTATCAAGTGGAAGCTCACTTGTGGACCAGCCCTAGACATGGAATAAATGCTTGTCAAGGGCCAGACAGCAACAAGGGGCCACAAGGTCTAATCATGAATTATATTAGAGAACAAGATGAAACTGGCATGAAAAGCAACAAATCAGAGACTGATCATCCTCTAGCCAACAAAAGCTTGAATAGGTCTCCTCGTGGCGACACAGCTGGCTAGTCCACATCCTTCCACGCCAATGCTCCCACCCTTTGTACTAGAGAATGTTACACGAGAATGAGGCCCATTGGATAGGGCTTTTAAAAATGAAACCAAAGAGGTTACAAATCAGAGCATTGCTCATTACATTTGTGGCAATGAGCTTCCTTCCAACATTGTTAGATCACTTTATTGGCGGGAGATGGTGAATAACCTTTGCAATACAACTTGTGTTTATGTGTCCCAGGTATGAAAAGGTACAAACCACCTTATTGGCAAAGGAGAAAGCTTTAGTAGATGTATCATTGAGAGCAATCAAAGCTACAAGGCTCGAAATAGGTGTCAATCATTTCTAATGGATGGAAAGATTGCAGAAATGGGCCATTGATCAATGCTATAACAATGTCCCCTAAAGGGGTGATGGATTTAAGGTATTAGATTGTAAGGGGCAAGTAAAAGATAAACTTCATTGGAAATATCTTCATAGAATCCATTGACATGGTTTAGCTTAAAATTGTTGTCCAATTCCAAATGGAAAATGCCAAAAATAGTAGGGCAAGTGGGTCTATTCTGAAGTCTACATATAAACACATTTTTTGGACACCATGTGAAGTCCACTCACTCAATTTATTCTTGTATAGATTGGCACACAAATTGAGTAGATTAAACAAGTTTACACGGAGATCGAGGAGATTCAAATGTTTGTGACAAATCCATTGACATGGTTTAGCTTAAAATTGTTGTCCAATTCCAAATGGAAAATGCCAAAAATATTAAGGCAAGTGGGTCTACTCTGAAGTCTACATAAAAACACATTTTTTGGACACCATGTGAAGTCCACTCACTCAATTTCTTCTTGTATGAGATTGGCAGACAAATTGACTATGTTAAACAAGTTTTCGCAGAGGTCGAGGAGATTCAAATGTTTGTGACAAATCATCACATATCACAAGCCATATTCAAGACCTACTCTAAGCTGGAGTTGTTACAGGTAATTTAAATTTTACTTTTTTTAATTCTTTAGTTTTTATTTTTCATAGTTCATATATGACGTATTTTTTTATGCCATGTTAGGTTGTTGAAAGACAATTCGTATCTCACACAATCATCTTAATATGATTTGTGAAGGTGCAAGAGGCCTTGAGTGTCAAGGTGGTCAACACATTGTGGAGTGTATGGATGCATTCAATACAAAAGCCTAGAAAGTAAGAGCATGGATCCTTGATGAGGAGTGGTGTGGTCATGTGGAATATGTTTTGAGTTTCACCAAGCCCATTATGATCATGATTAGGTATGTTGATAATGATCACCCATGTATAGGTGAAACTTATGATAGCATTGACTCTATGATGGAGAAAATAAGAGCAATAATAGAGGCCAAAGAATATAACCCAACAAATACATTTTTCAAACTTGTGCAAAAAAATATTGTTGATAGCTGGAACAAGATAACCAACCCCTTACATTTTATAACATTTAATTAGGCATGTTGATATTGATCACCCATGTTTGGGTGAAATTTATAACGGCATGGGCTCCCTGGTGGAGAAAATAAAAATAATAATAGAGGCCAAAGAATAAGACCCCACAGATACATTTTTAAAACTTGTGTAAAAACATATTGTTGATTGTTGGAACAAGATGACCACCCCCTTACATGTGTGTGGTGTGTTGGCCATGAAGTCCGTTGCTTCGCATAGTGGCTCAAGGACAGTTTCATGATCAAGAGATGAATTCATTGCAATTAAACACTTCTTGATGCTTGTTGGAAGACAATGAGTCCTTTTGGCAACTTATGTAGATTTGATCTTGCCTTGAAGAGTTGAGCTTCAAACTGTAAAAAAAATTGTATCTTGCCTTAGGATCATGTGTCTTAGCATGCAAGTCCATTATATCTTGATCTAAGGCTGTGTGGCTTACCCTGCAAATCAAATAAGGAGCAATGAGCTACCTTAGCCTTGAGTTCAATTTTCATATAGTGAGTGTGATTCTCGCCATGGTTTTTCCCACATTAGGTTTTCAAATGTTCATGTATATGGTATTCATTTCTTTATCTTTCTTTAATGTTTAGTTGGTTAACAAATTATCTTTCAGATTCTAAGATTATTTTATCAAATTCCGTCATTTTTTCAGATTTGTAGATATTTTTTCTAATTTTGTAAATAGTATTTTTCAAAATAGTTCACTGCAAAAATTTGGCCAATTAGGCCATTGTATGTTCTGTCAATATACTATAAGTGGTAGACCATAGGCACACAGACAACTGACAGCTGACCAAGTCAACGTCCAATCTCATATCGGTGGATCTTTCTTTACACATAATTTTGTTGGCTCAGTATATACTTACACTCCAATAATCAACACACCGGAAATGTGGGAATTTTAATCCCACATCCCCATAGCCCAATCACATGCTCCTCTCATTTATGTTTGATAATCTACTTTTGAGCCACCAAGTTTCAATGTCTTCACTTCTACAACAAGATACAAAGCAATGCACACCCAAGATTTGGCAATTGTTCTAATGATTTGCAGCCTCCACCGCAAAAGACAACCAACAGCAATGCACAAGCCTCCACTTGTTGGACATTGAGGGATTGCAATGGGAAACGTTGTTGCCCACCAAGCAACGTTGTGACCGACCTGCACACATTGACATTGGTGGTTGCCACCGATATTCAAACCCCTACTTTGTAATAAACTATGCTGTTTTTTTGAGAAATGAAGGGCTTAGTCTAACCGGAATTTTGTCAAATAGTTGGCATATAGCCCAGATGAAGTTATAATACTACAAGCTTACAAAATACAGGATTAATTGTAATCTGAACTTTAACAACGCACAAGCCTCCACTTGCTAGACATTGAGGGATTGCAATGGGAAACATTGTTGTTGCCCACCAAGCAACGTTGTGACCGACCTGCACACATTGACATTGGTGGTTGCCACCGATATTCAAACCCCTAATTTATAATAAACTATGCTGTTTTTTTGAGAAATGGAGGGCTTAGTCTAACCAGAATTTTGTCAAATAGTTGGCATATAGCCCAGATGAAGTTATAATACTACAAGCTTACAGAATACAGGATTAATTGTAATCTGAACTTTAACATCAAACACAAACAAACAGATTCTCAACTTATCTGCTACTGTTTATGCATCGGGATTTCCATCAATGATTAAAACATCTAACATATAGAAATCTAGAAGCAATGTTACATATACAAAATGCAGTATAGTTCAACAGAAACCTAGTATGCTGCCGCTAAACTGATCCTTTGACCGTGGAAGGTTGCAGTAGAAGCTCATGTATATGTGAGTTTGAGCAGACACATCACCCCATGCATTTAGTTTGACACACCACTGATGGTAAACTAATGGCTGCTGATAAATGTGTTCCAGCATTTGAAGTGACCCAAACTCCAGCCGCGACTTGTAAATGTTTAACATGTTCCTCAGTGTTCCTCAGTAACTCACCCGCACCAAATCTGTCACATATAACAATGTCGCCCGTTACTGGATCTGTACTGCTCACGTTTGTTTGCTAATAAAACTTACAGATAGCGTCCAGCTCACAGTCATTGTGACCTGACTATTTATGGAGTCTCGTCTAAGAGGATATGAGAGTTTTGAATAAACCACAGACAACACTAACTTTGTGGATGTATAGTCTATTTACTTCTCTTCCCAAACGTAACTTCTAACTGACCTATAGGCTTTGTCTTGGAGAGTAACCAATATCATCTCCTCCTTGCTGCTGCAAAACTCTCCATATTGAAATGTACAATGAACCAGTTTTGGAATCATAATTACTGAAGTGCAAATAGGAAGAGGCTAGGTTGGCGTCTTGACTCCTCTTTTTTCCAATGAGGGGTTTTGTCCTTAGGAAACAAATCCAATCACATTAAGCAACCATTAGGATTTTATATAAATGACATATATTCGTTGTTTTTAATCCCAATGTAACTCCACGCTTTTATAACCTCGATATGAGGGAAGACACAAGCAACTAAGCAATGTGGGATTAAAAGCCAATTTCGTCATTTAGTCACTTAAGTGACTTTATAACTTTATAATATTTAAATATTTAAATAAATCACTTAACTCACTTACACTTTAATATCTCTTGAAATACTTGTTTGATTGCCATGCCGTCCGAAATAGGAATCCCTCCTCATAATTCCCCATGTGACCAAATACACTTTCTAAAAATAGAAAGGGTCCATCTCAATTACCCCTAACTTACTATACATAGTAAGTATGGCAAATGGAGTCCAAATGACATCGAATGAAAGCCAAATCCATACATCACTAAATGTTGGAGATGAACCAATCCTTAGGAGACCTCTAACCATCCTCATTAGCCTACGAGGATCCAATATTAGGCTAATCCCCAAAATACTGATGCTAACAACCAATGGGGACATTACATACTTGCAAGTGATTGACTTGCATTGAAGTCATCAAGCCTCCAAGCTTGCCTTGGCTCTGTAGTCACTGCATACAAGCTTCACGTGCTTAACAAACATTTACGTACATTGCGTTGACATCACAAATCTACAAATGCATACGAGGAGGCATTGACATTAAAGTCCCCACATTGGCAAGTCAAACACTGTGTGGAGACACTACCAGGCTTTCAAGTCATTGTTGAGCTACAAACCCCCACATCTCAACGTGATTCTCAACGATCAAACTGCCAACTCTAGGCATACGCAAGTAGTCCTAAAGTGGTGATGTGACCCAACATCTGCAAACATTTAGATTTGAGCACAAGATCTTAGATATCAAATCCTGTGCCACAAAAGCAAACCAAACACGTTAGTTGGGCCTTCCAGTATCTTATTTAAACAAGAATTTTGCATTTTGAGCAAATGTTTGCGACATTAAATTTGATGCCCACTTAGGTGTCGCAAGGCCATTTTTTGTTTTTTATTTGATGGCCTTCTACTCGTCAATTTTAATCTCCTGCTTGCATCATCAATTGATTATGTTAAAGTTAATGGCCATATAACCGTCAAATCCAGTGTTTTCCTTTTGTTGTGATGGCCATCCTACTATCAAATTCAGGATTACAAGCTTGCTGACATCATCAATATTTGGAAATTCAGACACCTCACCATATTTAGTTTTGATTTCATAGTCCAACTTTGAGAGGCCATAACTTGGTCATACTTAGTCCAAATTGAGTGCACTTTTTTTCTTTTGACTAGAATCTCTTGAATTTTACATTGGTGCAGCTAGTTTCTAGTTTTGGTGGACAAATTTTACAGAATTGGCAAATTTTGGTGACTATATTTACCTAATCCTTGATTTTGCAACTTCTGAGACTTCATTCGAGCTCATACAAACACATTTTTAAGTTCAATTTTTTTTAAAATGCATGATTTTTTGTCTACTTTCAAGATCAGGTATCGGTTTGGAGAAATCATAAGTGCACGTACCACATTTGGTCCATTTTGGTACTTTCAGCATTTGGTCATTACTACAAGGGTGGTTGATCATACATCTCAGTTATACTACTTTGCAGACTTTGCTCATCATGATGGCAGTGATTCTTCAGCAGGTTTTGAGCACACTTCCAATGTTGCTTCAGACTTTAAGGACTTCGCTTAATTGAACTTGGGTACTCTCACATTGATGAAGTTTTTGAGTCATCCATTTCTTCTCCTTCTATTAATATTGCATCTACTATTGTTCATGATGATGCTTGCATTCACACAGCCATGGATTCTGTTAATTCAGTGCAGCGGGATATTCCTTGTCTTCCAAACTCAGTTCCATGGGATGACTTCTTGATAGACATTGCAGGTTTATTTGTGGAGTCCTACGTTGGAGATTTTGGAGACACTATTGATGGTGATGGAACTCCAAATTTTGGCAAATTTAGAGTCCCAAAACATCATTAATATGGGGAAGACGGCACTAGAGATTGAGGAGTTGAAGCCTTTGAGTATTACTCCTGTTTCTCTTGTGAGCCAGAGAGCTGGAGCAATGCAGCAGTCAGGCTATAATCCTTCTGTCATAGTTGAAGAAACAAGATCAAGAGCTAATTCTAGATGCCTCAGTTTCCTAGTGGTTGTCAAAGTTGATAGATATCTATGGTAGAAGGCAATATGTGTCTGGATGGTGATTTAGAAAATCATTTATTTTCAAGAACTATTAGAGGTGATGGTGTGATTTACAGCAGCAGTGACAGAAATTATTTTCAGTTTGAACAAACAAGGCTCCAGTCATAATATGTCTGTAGGAGACATGTCTAATAATGTGAATTTACAAGCTCACCTGCTTTACCGAGGAGGCTAGTGGTGCTACCCTTCATTTTCAGTTCATAAAACTTTCAAAACAGATATATTTTTGGATTGGTTGTAATTCAGCAAAACTGGGTCATTTATATGCAGAAATATTGCAAGGAATGCACTGCAATGTGAAAGCTGAGCCACACATAGAAACTGACAACAAAAGTAACATGTAGTTCAGAACATTGTTTCTTTGTAGATTTATATGCAGTTACTGAAGTTAGGTGGCAGTATTTGAAGCATGCAGCCTCATACAAAGTAATTATATTTGTGTACTCTGAGTTTGTCTATTTATCATTTGTGCTTTGTATCCAGTTTCATCCAGTTTGTTGTTGCTGTGCCTTTTTTCTATTAGGCCTGCAGCTTGTCGCTTAAGTGGCTGCAGTTGAAGAGATATAGCTATCAGATTACAGAGGCAAAAAGTAGTTAGCATAATTAATTTCTTGCATCGCTATATACATTTATTCATGTAACTGTTCAATCATTCCGCAGCTATGCATGTAATTTCTCCTGTATATATTGCTTCACATCTAATTATACCATCATCGAGACAGCCTCATGTGGTATCAGAGCAGCAATAATATGGTTGTACATTTTGAATGGAAGACTCATAACTACAATGAGTTAAAACAGGCGATGTGAGAGGTCTTTATTTTGCACAAAGAAGAGGATAGAAATTGATGTTTACACAATTCTAGAATGTTTTTTATTGACAAAGGATGGGATGTGTAGACATTGAAGCTCGTGCTATATGAAGATATGATGTCTGCCAGCCTGTGCATGGATTGCATTCTTTTGAAAAGCTAGCGCAAAATATTGGTACTGCAATTACAATTATTTGTGACTGGTATTTGGGAAATGTTGTTAAGGATGCAAATGGAGTTGGTATATTATTTACACCTATAGATAAGTGCTTCAAAAGTACCAGACCAGTGGGTGGAATATGAGGTTATTGCAGATGCACTCCATTGTTGAGGAATGTGAGATTATGGAATTGTTACCTGAACTTGATCAAAAGACCAGGAAACCGATGAAGGTGGTCTTTTTTGTTAAACCCGGTTCTGTTGTGGTGTGCAGGTTCATGTTATGTCTATGCAGATGAGGAGCAGTGGATTTCCTTAAAAGGAGGCTCCACCGTTAATTCTTCATCAAGCCCGCTTGTAATTGTTTTGGATGTGTGACTGATGATGATCTATGTTTTGTTTTGCAGGGTTGAGCGTGTGGGGAAAAATAAGAACCTTCTTGCAGCAAGGATACTCATTCCAATATTGCTCTGCATTCCACCCGTCCTCAGTTCAGGAAACTCATCGAACTGGCCATCAGAAGCACATGGAAGTTCACCCGTGGATGGTCTCATAGCCGGAGGAGTGCCAGCAGTTATGAACTCATACATGGAGGGTGAAGGGATCTGCCTGTGCGTGAATGGAGAGGAGTGCGCGCGTCCAAACAAGGAATGCTCACGGGAGGCAGAGTATGAAGTTTGAAGGTGAAGCCATTGTGGATATGGAAAAGAGGATTCTTGCAGATGGTGCAAAATATTCAAAACGTTTAGGTCACCGACTGGGAAAATCATACATAAAGTTATAAATCGCCCAGCATGATAAAATCCGATTATATTAAAGTCCTTGCAATAGTTAGTCATTAGTTTTGAAAGGCTATGTTATTAAAATATGATTTTTTCATAAAGACACAACTATTCAGGTCGTGACTCTTCACCTATTATAAATATGAGATGTAAAAGCTGAACCAAGAAAATATACACAACATTCATAATATTCATATTTTAAAATTTTTGCCTATCATATGCTCTGTGATGTATTGTATTTTTCAATGGGCGGAGAAATAAATTTTTGAACTAAGCCTGTGGATGGTGAATTCTCGATTGAATTCTTGTGCGAGTTTGGAGTCGAGTTGTATTGGATGGATCATTTGTAGGGAATGTCTCCAGTATGATTTTATTTCCTGATCAATAAGAAGTATTTATTTAATTTATTTGCATTAGAGGTTTAATTTTTTATTTAGTTGTGTCCTTTATAAGTGTTTTTTATTACTTTCAATAAATATTTTAATATTTGGATAAGTGGGCTGGATCATTATTGCATTTTAAATTTGATAAACATAGATATTGTGAAATATTTTATTGTTTCTGTATTTATGTCTAATTTGTCTCCGTAGGAGTTAAAGTGCATTTTAGACTAATTTAAATTGCATTTAAAATATTGATCCGTCACGTCTGATTATTAAATTTGTTTATAGTTTGAATAGAATAGACTTTATAAAGTTGTACGTTTCAACTAATAATATTGAGTCTATTGCCCATTTAATCAAGCATTGGTCTTTAACTCCTGATTTACAATCCATATGCTGGCAGATGTTTCATTTCTTTCCTTCGAAAATTTAATATATTCATTTGTTGCAATCATCTATAATAATCACTTTTATTTAAAAACATTCATACAATTATTTACTTCTATTCTTAATTCGTAATTTGTAATCTTAAAGCTTTCTATAATTCTTGCCATTTTGAAAGATTATATTGCATTCGCGTTCTAGTTGATCTGTTTTATGTGTCTTGGATTTAAGTGTTTCGTCCAAGGCCAAGTACACCCGCCTCGGTTTTGCAGAGCCGGAAGTGCAAGGAACTCGGACTGTGTTGTTCAATTCCGTCAAGTTGGCCTTAACCGGTTGGATATCCCAGCATCGAGCAAGCAAGGCTCGTAGGATTCCAATCTGTGGTTTTGGGAACCAACAGATGGCATTCATCTTCTCTTTGGTGAAGATGATCCTTCTTTAGTTGTTGCAAGGGAACATGTTGACCCTCATCTTCACTCTCTACTTGATCATTCTTTCGAGGTTGACATGATGGTGGTTACTTTAATACAGCGGTTGGAAGTCACTTTATCTTCATAGATGCTTGAGTCGTCAACACGTGTTCTACATTTATCCTCAGTTGCTCCTGATTTTTCTTTTTCAGCAGAGTGGCATTGTATACATGATTTGAAGGAAGTACCTCTCAGCATTGACATAGGGACACTTGAACAAGTTTTAGATATTCCATATATCTTGAGGTTTCTTCCTACTGATTGCGGAGGCTTCATTAATGCACCTTTGGTTTTGCTTCTTCCTAAAGGGAGGAAGGGTTCTTCTACACTCATGGAGTAGTTTCTATATCGAGCCTAGAGCATCTACCACAGGTATACATTCTGCATTGAGGGAGGGTTACTTGATCACTCTTCTACTTTTTCTCTCCAGTATGAGAATTCTTGACTGTATGTGCATGATGTATGTCATTATGGGGGGATCTTGATTACTTCATCCATCCATGGATCTTGTTTATTTTCATCTCTATTTTTGGGGGAGAGCTTGTCCCATGAGGTTTTCCCTCTTTCTCCACTTTATGAGATATTACATTGTTTTTGCATACTATACATCGGTACCAAACATGGCCTAGTAGTCAGGACCCATCATGCATTGTCATCTAGCCTTGTGAGCTTAAGTGCATTCCCTTAAGTTGCACTTAAGGGGGGTGTTAGTGAAGTTAAATATTAAAAATTACACTTTACTTATGCTTACTCAGGATAATGCATTTTCATATTAGTTGTTATGGAAACACATACGAGTTTGCACTTTATTGTAGCACACAATGTAGGAGATATCCACTTGTACTTAGTTGTTATCTAACACCTCTTTGTTTGAGAGATCCAACTTTGTGGTCTAATCACATTATCATCCTCTCATTGTCACACATGTTGCACATATTTTGTTGTACAATGGAGGATGATCCACATTTGGTGGACATGTGACTACACCTTGTCTAGTTGGTAGGTTATCGCTTGCATCACTCCTAGTTATCATGTATTGCCTATATATTCAGGCACATCTATATTGTATTTCATTGATTTGGATATATATTATTATTTGATCAATATTGAATCAATAATTTGATCATATGATTTTGCCTCTCTCATTTGTGTTATCAATTAAGCTTCTAGATCTTGGCATTTTCATTTTTTGCCTTAGGTAAATTCTTACAAAAAATAATGAGAACGCTTTCAAGATCCACAATTGAATTGGATAATGTTTTTGGGCTGATTGGTTAACATACTACAAGTTCACCTACACATTGTGTTTGATGCCCTTTGGACAATATGTTTTTATGTGTGGACCGCTGGAATTGACATAGAAAGATGTGTTGTGACATATTTGAGTCTCCTTATCTCATTGAGTGGATCACATTTACCACAATTTATTTTGGTGGCCAACTTTATTCACACTATGATTAGTCTTCCTATGGTTGACCTATTTGAGGGTTTTGATGAATAAGTCTATATATATATATATGCTAATGTATGATTTGATGTATGGATCGAGTGTGATCTGGAAATATTTGTGGTGATGCAAAAGTGCAAAGATCACTTGTGATGCATTTTCATGATCATGTGTTTCAGTATGACAAAAAAATCAGACAATGGATGGGTGTTGTTTTTACCATAAAGTTGGTTGCTTGATACAGTGCTTTGAGGACAATTACGTGATAAGGATATCTGTTCATTTCTTTGTACTTGTTGGAAGACAGTGAGTCCTTTTGGCAGCTTGAAAAGATTTGTATATTTCCTTGAAGCAATGAGCTTCATCTTGCAAGTCCTTTTTGTATCTAGCCATGGGATCGTGCATCTCAACAAACAGGTCTGCAATATCTTTGCCTGAGTTTATGTGCCTTTGCTTACAAATGAAATCAGGAGCAGCGAGCTACATTGGCCTTAAGCCTAAAAGATCTGTATTTAATCTTTCATATAATGAGTGTGATTCTCACCATGGTTTTTCCCAAATGGATTTTTTGCACAAAAACTCCATTGTTCATGTGTATGGTATTTGTTGGTTATCTTTCTTAGATGTTTAGTTAGTTGACAAATAATTGCTAAGAGTTTGGGAATGATAAAGATTAAGGATACTCTCAAGACTGATTCACCCGCCCCCCCTCACTCTTATGGTGTGTTCAATAATTTTGAAGTACTTAATATTCATATAATTTATTGGAAATTATACATGTATAAGTATCACTCTTCTCATAGTTATTAAATTATAGTTAATGTTTATACATACATGCATATATATACATGTAGCCAAGGGAGAAAACTTTGTCATTCTCACATACCCAAATTCATATATTGTACCCATACACAATTGAAAACTTCATTTTTTTCCCTTTTCAAAGGTTTTCTTCTTGATAGCCTTTGCATATTTGGTATTCTACACTTACCTTTATAATTTACATGATCATTAAAATAAAGATCGTTATGGAAGTTGAACTAGTTGGCCTTGCACGTATGATAATTCATATTTCAATGGTTAAAAGTTAAGATTATGATTGTTTGTTGTGCTAACAAGTGGCAAGTCGTTAAATGGTTGCTAGAGGTGCACAAGTGCATTGCTCTACAATGTTGCATGGAATTTTGCAATGAGTTCTCAATTGCACACTATTGATGTGCTAATATGGGGAAATGTAAGTGTACCATAAACATAGACAAATTTATTAGCAAAACAATCTGGTATAATTCTTAAAGTTATGTGAATGGCAAGTGATACAAATGGATGTGCATGAGCTAAATGATGTCTTTGGACTTGCATGGCATGGTTTAAGCACTCTATGGGTGGCATATAAAGCAAATAACTATGTATTTACAATGTACAACATGGTTCATAGCACTACAAGCATAGCATATGGTACAAAGAATTGTGCACTATAGCACTGGTATATAGTGTCATATACACTTGCATGGTAGTGCATGGATCATTCGCTCCTTCAATGACAATTATCCAATTGCGCTAAAAGACAGCTAAGCAATCCCGTAAAATGTTTAAATCACATGTTTGATTCAAAAATCAAATCAAGTATCCAATGTCTCTTATAGCCCACTAATATGGAAATGCTCCAATGAACTAGCAACCTATGAAAGGAGATGAATAGAAAACATCCTCAGTCACTAGTGTATCCTTGTTGACCATATCCAACATCTGATAGGACTAGTTTGGGCTAGTGTAGCTCTATCTAACTTTGTCTCTATTGATGGAAGAATCATAATGATAACATAATGATTATTTTATTAGGTATGGTTGTCATTGTTGGGAAACCATTACATATGTATACAAATACATACAATAGGTAAGTCGATATACTCATTGAAGATAGAAAATTGTTAAGGTGATCGTGTTAGAGTAAATAATTAATTAATTGTTAATTATTTATTCTATATACTTAAGCTTACTTAGGTTAATGCAAGTAGTTGAGGTTAGTTGTTGACAACACAGGAGTTTGTTCCCTTTAGCATACTTATCCTCTCACCTTGTTCAAGGACTTTCCACCTTATGTGGATGTATGCTTAGTTGTCACACTTATCTCCTAACGTCTTCTAGCTTGTTCTAGGAGATTCCTTGAGGCCTTTATAAGCGGTCTCTCCCTCATTATATTTCACAACATCTCATTCTTGCATATTGTAAATACATATTCTCTTGTGTTGCAATATCTTGTGGTCTCTTATGTCCGTTTAGGGTTTTTCCCTTGCTCCATGCTCTTCTCTCCTTGGCTTCCCTTTGACAGGTTTTCGCATGCAAGTGATCTTGGGCGTCTTCGGAGTTGGATTTCATCAACTCCAACATGGTATCAGAGCCTTCCTGTTGCTGCTTCGTTGAAGGATTTTTGAAGCCGTGATTTGAAGTCACAAACCCTAGTTTGCTTGTGAATTTTTTTTCAAATCAAGGGTAGAGCAATTTTTCGAAGCACTTTCAGCCCAAACAGACGCTGCCATTGGATCCGGAAGGCCGTTTGCAGTCAGGAATCATATAAAACTTTTCGTTTTTGGAGACAGGGCTCCGAGAGGCAAAAAAAAAATTTAGCCCTACAAGCGATCGTACGAACTGTACGAATTTTTTGAGCGCAAAAAGTTATTTAAAAAATTTTGCACAAAGCGAGCCACCACGGCACCGCAAGGCCGCCCGCGCTCAACCCGCGCCCCACCTCAGCCAGATGCGCCTCCCTCCTACACGGCTGAGTAGCCGCCACCGGCAGGCCACCCACCGGCGATCGCAGCCAGGCGGTACCCCCGCCTTCCTCAACCTCCACCAACGATTTTCGCCTCTTCGCCACCCGTCAAACCTGCACTCCGCTCGCTTACTCAGCAGCCACATCGGCGGATTTTCTACACAGTCAACAACACTTGGCAACGCGTGGGGTTGCCACGTGGCACTTTGCCACGTGGACCCTGCCACGTCACCATTTTGGGCCCGCTCTTCCACATGGATGCCACGTGGCACTACCATGTGGTAGTCTTTTTTGATGCGACGGCCCCCTGGCCGTCAAATTTTTTGCCTTGAAATGCTGACGTCGGCACTACATCAGCATACCTTGCTTGCACATCTCCAAGGTCATTTTGGACCTACCTTCGATTTTTTTGCCATAACTTGAGCATACAGAGGTATTTTTCCGATCCAAAAGAAGCATCGGAAAGCTAGTTCCGAGACAGAGACATTGGTGCAAGTATTTTCAAGTTCTGATGCTTTTTTATTGCCCATTTTTCAGTTGAAGTCCGAAGTTGTGTTTTTGACTCCAGCTTGCATATCTTTTGCATCCCATGTCAGTTTTTTGAAAACGTTATATTTTTGGAAAGTTGGTTTTGTCATCTTTTCAGAAATGTAGTCCTTTTCCTTAGCTTTTCACCCATGCTCTTTCTATCATATTTTTTGCATTTTTGCTCTATGGTAGATATCTTAGGTGTTTTAGGTCCAAGGATCGTTTTCCTGGCATGGTTTCTTTTATTTTGGGCTGTCCTTTCTTTTGTGTCAGCTTTTTCTTTGTTCTGATCATTGTAGGCATCATTTGTAAGCACTTTTGTATACACACTGAGATGAAGTGTCACTTTTGCATTTCGGGTTCATGAACATTGTTTTTGAGTCAGTTGTACATGCACTATTTTTATAAAGCACCATGGGGGGGATAGTTGTTTGTTGTTTTAGGCCTTCTCCCTTTGTCAAGTGAGTGTCCCTTCCATGACATTAGCCCCATGCAGCGTCAGTGTGACCATGTCTTTATAGGTGTCTGTACCTCTTCCTCTCTCGTCGTTCTTGGTTCGTCTGCAAGAGACTTTGGTCCACCTTCTCAATTGCCTGTCATCACACCCGTCTGTATTAAGGGGGGGTTATGTTGTTCTAAAGCATCTGTGGTTCGATGGTTCGATAGTGTGAACTATGTATTCAGTGGTTGATCCTATATACGAGGTGATTGCAGTGGCTGGCTACCTATGCATTTCGGTGAGATGGATCATCTACCATATAGACACGCTCGGTTCGTGCCTTCTTCTTCCATGGAGGTTCTTTAGATCAGCAGTTTTCTTCTTGATGGCAGAGTTTTGCAGCTTCTTCATGATGCTCTTCATGATCATTCCATGTTCCTATTTTAGGGGACATTTCCCTAGTTGGAAGCTTCTTCAGTTCTTCACTAGGTTTTTACCTCTTTTTGGGGGAGAGTTTTTCCCATGTGGTTTTCTCTCTTTCTCCGTTTTACAGAGGTTGCATTTAGTTGCATTGTACTTGGGTACCTAAAATGGCCTCGTTGCCAGGACCCATTTTGCATTTTTTCCTTTGTTTTGTGAGCTTAAGGCATTCCCCTAAGTTGCACTTAAGGGGGGGTGTTAGAGTAAATAATTAATTAATTGTTAATTATTTATTCTATATACTTAAGCTTACTTAGGTTAATGCATGTAGTTGAGGTTAATTGTTGACAACACGGGAGTTTTTTCCCTTTAGCATACTTATCCTCTCACCTTGTTCGAGGACTTTCCACCTTATGTGGATGTATGCTTAGTTGTCACACTTATCTCCTAACATCTTCTAGCTTGTTCTAGGAGATTCCTTGAGGCCTTTATAAGCGGTCTCTCCCTCACTGTATTTCACAACAACATCTCATTCTTGCATATTGTAAATACATATTCTCTTGCGTTGCAATATCTTGTGGTCTCTTATGTCCGTTTAGGGTTTTTCCCTTGCTCCATGCTCTTCTCTCCTTGGCTTCCCTTTGACAAGTTTTCACATGCAGGTGATCTTGAGCGTCTTTAGAGTTGGATTTCATCAACTCCAACAAATCGGTGAATAGACCAATAGGTAAAGAACCAACAGGTGAAGGGTCGAGCAGTAAAGATGAATAGGTGAACTACCTGTATAGGTTCAAGCAGTAATGGCGAACAAGTGAACTACATATACAAGTTCGAGCAATAAAGATGAACAGGTGAACTACATGTACAAGTTCGAGCAGTTAAGGCAAACTGTTTTGTTATTAGTGAACAGGAAGATATCGTTAAATAGGAATACGAGCGGTAAATAGGAGATCAATAGGTATAGGTAAACAAGAAGAACAACGAGTGAACTACCAACCGGTCAAGACAATGAACAAGTAAAATTAACCAATTTTGATGAATCAACATAGCAAACATGGAGTTTAATTCACTGTATCTAGATAAAAAGAAAAATGTGTTACATTGATAAGAAAGTCAAATGGAATGATTCATAGAGATGTGTGAACCAATTTTTTGATGAATGCAAGGAATGTTTTGGCCAATGAAAATAAAGATATATGCTACCTTGGAATGACAGGACTTAGATCCAGCTGACATGGTCAGAATTTCAAGTTTGTGTAAATCAGTTATGGATTCTAAAACACATTTGAGGGCAAATCAAAACCCTAATTAGGTTTTCTACTTAGAGGTAATGAAAGCTTAAAAGGAGTTAGTTGTTAAGGAGAACAAGTAATGAAAAATATTGTCATGAATAACAGTTGATTTGATGAAGTTGCGATGACAGATTGAATTGAAGAGAAGCTACAAAGTAGTCGAGTGGACAAGTACAAAGCTTGATGGCTTTGATCAGCATTCGAGGAGTGCAAATTACAGGGTATTTTCTTGTTGTATTCATAGTAGTTTCAACAAGTTGTTTAAAATCCTTTAAGCAAGGTAGTTCTTGACGAGACTTTTATGTTAATCCCTTAATGGGGTAAACAAGTTGCGATGACAGATTGAGTTGAAGAGAAGCTACAAAGTAGTTGAGTGGACAAGTACAAAGCTTTATGGATCTGATCAGCATTTGAGGAGTGCAAATTACACGGTATTTTCTTGTTGTATTCCTCACAGCTTCAACAAGTTGTTTAAAATCCCTTAAGCAAGGTACATCTTGATAGGATTTTTATGTAAATCCCTTAACATGGTGAACACTGTAATAGTGGGATTGAAATCCTTTGTGAGGGTAGTCTATAATTGGACTAATAAAGTATCAATCACTCCTAACAGAGTGAGTCACTCAGAAAGTAACATTTGTAGCTCCTAATAGGGCAATCTTTTCTACTGCAATGAAAAGTCGTGTGTCATCCCCACTGGAGTTTTTGCCTCTGACCAAAGATTTCTACGAGACCAAAAATCTTAAGTGTTATGCGTGCATATGCATTGTGTTGGTGTAAATACATATTTACTATTTACACTTAGTAAGTTTACATAGGTTAATGCATTATTTATTTTGTGAGCCACTTAGGAGTTTGTGTACCTTTTTGAGTTGTCATGTTGACAACATAGAAGTACACAACTCTAATTCAATACATTCTGTCTACAACACTTGAGTTTGCATCATTCACCGAGTTGTCATGTTGACAACACAGTTATTCGCACTCCCTTTTTAGCACATGTTGTCTACAACATTAATTTGTGTGATACACCTTTGTAGGCTTATCCTCTCATCATCGCACTTACTTTCGTGCTTAATGGAGGATAACCCATATCTGGTGGACATGTGCCTGGTTGTATGATTTATCATGATGCTGATTCTTAGGCATTCTAGATGCATCTCAGAGGCCTTTATATACAAAGTCACAGACACTCCTAGTGTACTTTCATGCATATTGAATCGAATACATTGTTATTCTAATCATACTCCTTTTTGGTCTACAGTTGTGCTTGTGTTTGAGTTCTTAGTTCTTGGGTGAATTTTTCCCTAAGGAAAATTCTTACATGGTATCAAAGCTTGGAGAATCTCCCTCCACATAGTCATTCGAGACCATTGTTGCTTCAACACCTTGGCCCGAATCTAGAGTACAGCAAAAATTGGGAGGGTCTAGAGTCAGAACGGACCTCGCCATTGCATCCGGAACATCGATTCGGTGCAAATCGATTATAAATTCGATTACCCTAAGCCAAAATCGATCGTGAGGCAAAATGTTTTTACAAATCGGCACCCGGAGGCCTCGATTTGCAACTCAGGTATGATCTTTTAGATCTGCAATTTAATTTGATTCAGATTTACATTTTTTCTATGTATTTCTGTCACAATATTTTGGCTATTTTCGGAATTTTTTCGAAATTTTTTTACAAAGAAAAAAATTTTGGTGCAGGTAACAAGCAGTCGAATCCCGCCCTGCACCCTGCGCAAAGAATATTCCACAGAATATTCTTTTACTAGGCGGCATATATTCCATTTGGTTCGAGTCCAACCACCATTTTTCTAGCGAGTACACTTTCCGGCGGAGAGCAAGCGACCACCAGCCAAACCCACCAGCCACACACACAACAAGCCCAGCGGCTCAATTTTGTTTCAATACCCGGCGGCCTAGTTTTTAAGTTGCCTTAGAGTTCCTCCCACGCACAATGTGGGATTAAACCACGAAACTCTGGCAACACATAACACCGTCCCGGCAACAGAATTGTTCACCGTCCGGCAAGGGTCGGGCAGTGATGACTACAGTTTACTCCCGTCGGCCTGTGTTTCGAATTCCGGCAACGACAAGTATATTATGGCCCCCGTTGTTTTGCCCTTTCTAGCAGTTCCCACCGGCCACTCCTGTCGTGCCAAGCGGCGCACCCTCAGAGGATCAACGTGCACAGGATTCTAGCATCACTAAAGACTTACTGGCGGCCCAACTGTGACACACGTCTGCAACATATCCCATGGCTAAGCCATGTCCTCCACTTGGACCCCACTGTACAGCCACGTCGACAGACACATCAGTCGTCCATACCACCATGTGTCTAATTCTGTATGACCGTACGGTCTAGTCAACCTAACACATCACCCTAGGGCGCTGATTTTTTGCCTGTGTCAGCATTTTACGAAATTAAAATTGATGGTCATCTGACCGTCAAAACCAAGCATTTTATAATTGTTGCGACGACTGTTTGACCGTCAAATTTAAGCTAGCAGTTTTCCTTCCAGACCCCTCTCTAGATTGTTTTTTGATTTGGCAGCCTGACTTTGAAAGGCCATAACTCAGACATCCGGACTCCAATTCAGGTGCAATTTTTTTTTATTTTGGGTAAAATTTCCTGAACTTTTCAATGGTGGTGTTCTTTTCTGGTTTTGGTGCAAGGATTTTTCAGAAATTGCATTTTTTGGCGACTGTACTTATTCAATCCTGCATTTTGCGACTTCAAACACTCCATACGAGCTCATCTAGACACTTTTTCAAGTTCCATTTTTTTTGAAAGTGCGTTATTTTTCATCTACTTTCTAGATCTGCAGTCAGATTCTAGGGTTGTGTGGACAAAAATCTCACTTTCAGAATTAGGGATTTTTCTGTATTGTAGAGCTTTGATTACTTTTCAAAATTCTTATACATCTGATCTACAGTGCTTAGTGACAGATTTAGACCTCAAAAGGCAGTTGTAAAAAGCAAAATCAGAAGTCCACTTTGTTCTTTTTGACAAGTGGCCTATTGTACATGCACAACATATAAAGTGTCAAAAGCATCTTTTTTGGGGGGGTCTTTTGATTGAGTGAAAAAGGGGGGTGTACTATGTTTTGTGTCTCTCTTGTGTGCTCTTTTCATTTTTTGCATCATAGGTTCACCTAAATGTCCACTTCTAACTTCACATAATTATTCATGAAAAGATATTGCATGGAGTAGATTAATGGAAAAAGGATAGTCTTTATGTTGATGGTACAATACCTAAACCCACTGATGCTACAGAACTTATTGATTAGAAAAAAAAAGACCAACAAGCTTTAAGAATTATCAGGAATTGTGTACATAGAGATCTCTTCTTCCACATTTCCAATTTCAAGGAATCCAAACCTGCATGGGACAAACTTGAATCATTGTATGGTAAGGTGGATGAGGAAAAGGGATTTCAAATTGAGGATGATCTACTTCTCTTGGATCCAAAGAACTTTAACACAATTCAAGATTACATCAACAAAGCCAATAAGTATAAGGCACTACTTAAAGATTGTGGAAATCCCATGAAGGATGACAAGTTGATTCATCACATCCTGAAGAGACTACCTTCAGAGTATGCCTCCTTTGTTTCGAGTTATAATACTCACAGGTTGACCATGGGAAGTACTTACCAGAAGCCTACATTTGATGCATTTGCAAAGATGTTGATTGTTGAACAATCTCACTTGATAGATTTGGGACTTCTCACGACATCAAAGACCAAAGCATTGGTGGTTAGTTATAAGCACCAATCAAGTCAAGGAGGGAGAAGTTCTGGCAACAACAAGAAGAAGCCGTGGAAGCAGAAATCACAGTCTGAGACACAACAATCCTCCTCACAGCAAGGTAATTCTTCTTCCAACAAGAAGGGAAGTAATGAAAAGAAGAACAAACTTTTTTGTGCATATTGCAAAAAGCCAAATCATGATGAGCATCACTGCAAGACTAAAAGAATCGATGAGTTGGAAAACCTACTCAAGAAGAACAAAATTCAAGTGCCAGGTACTTCCAAGGATTCAACTCCAACCTCTTCAAATGCTTGGAAAACTCAAATTCTTCTACGGAATGGATATTTGACTCAAGTGCCTCCTATCATATGGGTTCTTCAAAGGAAGACTTTTCTTCATTGAAGCAGTCACAAGTACCGCACATCATTGTGGGAGATGATACAAAAATGGAAGTTGAAGCGAAAGGACATGTGGAAATGGAAAATAGGGAATTCAAAGATGTTCAACGTTCCAAACCTTAGCTCCAATCTCCTCTCAGTTTACCAAATCACTCACCTTGGAGATGGTCACAAAGTTGAGTTCCTTCCAGATTCAGTGATGGTGAGAAGTCTAAAAGATGATTCATTAGTTGCAGTGGGGAAAGTCAATCATGACAAAAGGCTTTATTCCTTCTCCCACTTTGTGCCTAAGTCTCTTTCTCAAGCCTTGTTAACTCACTCACATTCACAAATCAAACTATGGCATGAGCGGTTGGTCATCTTGCCTTCCGCTACCTTTAGCAACTTTGCTTAAAACACATGGTCAAAGGTCTACCTAACATCAACTTTTCTACAGGTGAGTGTTCATCATGTTCAGTGGATATGCATCTCGAGGAGAAGTATGATAAAGGAAAGTCTTCAAGAGCTCCAATTGTTCTTCAGTTGGTTCACATGGTTTTAGCAAGTCCTTTTGTAGTGACTTCAGTCAGCCAAGACCGCTACATCCTTATTTTGTTGATGACTTTTCACGATTCACATGGGTCTACTTTCTTCATCACAAGAATGAAGTGATTGCTAAGCGTCAAGCCTTTAAGAGTCATGTTGAATAGAAATCAAGGAAAGCCATCAAGGTTCTACAGATGGACAACGAAAGCAGACATGTGGACAAAAGACTTAAAGACTTTTGCAAACTTGAGGGAATTGATCTTCAAAATCCACCAGCATTTAGTCCGCATAAGATAGATGTTGCAGCTATGAGGATTAGGACTCTCAAAACCATGGACAGTTACATGATCAAAGCCAAGTCTCTTGATCCAACACTTGAAGTTGAAGCCATTAGCAGTGCTACTCACATACTTAACAGGTCTCCTCATTATGCCTTAGATTGCAAAACTCCTTTTGAGGCATGGTGCAATAGAAAACCAGTTGTAAGTCACCTTAGAGTCTTCGGTTGTCCAGCATGGGCAAACCTATCTTCCAGGGGATGCAAGGCACCAACACTTAGGCCTTGTACTTTCATAGGATATGAAGACAATGTGAAGGCTTACAAACTTATGGATCCTGAGACTCATGAGATCTTTGTGGAGAAGGATGTTCACTTTGAGGAAAGTTCACTCGGCTTATCCTCTAATCCTCTCCGCACTTCATACACTGTGAAAACTGATAGTGACACCAGCGATAGGGCTTCAACAGATTTAGACACATGGGGTTCTATCGACAGTTGCAGCAAGAGGTCACATCATCAATATACTCCACATGCATACATTGCCATAGTGAAAGGTCCAACAAAGTAGGGTACATGTTGTCTTCCAGCTCCAACTTCAGTTGATGACTACATGGCAGACATTGCAGGTTTGTTCGTGGAGTCATACACCGCAGACTTGGGAGATAGCCTTGATGATTTACATTTTCTCTTTGATGAAGATGATCCTTCTACAGTTGTTGCGAGGGCTCGCTCTGACCTTCATGTCCATTCTCTACATGATCAATCTTCACAGATTGGCGTGATTGTGGATCCTTATGAACAGCAGTTGTCGGAGGTCTCTTTATCAGTTGAGGAGACAGATGGTTCATCGGAACAGGTTCAACAGACATCTTTGCCAGATCTACATTCGTTCTTTTTAGCACTATTGGAAGCGGTGAACATCAACATTGACACGGGGACACTTGAGTAGGCTTCAGAGCCACCATACATCTTCAGGATTGTACCTTTGCCTTTGTTTCTTCCAAAGGGGAGGAACATCATTCTGCACTCATGGACCAGCTTCTTCCTTGGAGCAGCAATCACTGGTTGGCATTCTTCATTTGAGGGGGGGACTACCTTGTCTCTCTTACTCTTCTTTCTTATGGGGGGGACTTTTTCCTCTTATGAGGTCTTGTTCTTCACTTCTGTATATACTGGATGTATGTGGTAATGGGGGGGGTCTTGATTACTCCATCCATCCATGCATCCCTATTCATCTCTCTTTTTGGGGGAGGGTATTTCCCATGAGGTATTCCCTCTTTCTCCGCTTTATGAGAGATTGCATTTCATTATGTACATGGGTACCTAACATGGCCTAGCAGCCAAGACTCATCATGCATTTCATTCTAGTTTTCGTAAGCTTAAGGGCATTCCCCTAAGTTGCGCTTAAGGGGGGTGTTGGTGTAAATACGTATTTATTATTTACATTTACACTTACTTAAGTTTACTTAGGTTAAGGAATTAATTTATTATTTATTTTGTGAGACACTTAGGAGTTTGTGTACCTTTTTGAATTGTCATGTTAACAACACAGAAGTACGCAACTCTGATTCAACACATGGTGTCTACAACACTGGAGTTTGCATCATTCACCAAGTTGTCATGTTGACAACATAGTTATTCGCACTCCCTTTTTAGCACATGTTGTCTACAACATTAATTTGCATGATACACCTTTAGGCTTATCCTCTCATCATTGCACTTACTTCCGTGCTTAATAGAGGATAACCCATATCTGGTGGACATATGCCTAGTTGTATGACTTATCATGATGTTGATTCTTAGGCATTCTAGATGCATCTCAGAGGGCTTTATATACAAGCACTCCTAGTATACTTTCATGCATATTAAATTGAATACATTGTTATTCTAATCATACTCATTTTTGGTCTACAGTTGTGCTTGTGTTTGAGTTCTTAGTTCTTGGGTGTATTTTGCCCTAAGGCAAATTCTTACACATTGTTTATTGTTCCAACTTCCTATGCTTTATTAGTTTTGATGTATGTCTTAAAATGTTGAAAGTTTATTATGCTACAAAGTTTGAGGTTTCAAGTGTGAATAGGTGAAATAAAATAGTACAGATTCACCCCCTCCCCCTCTCAGTACCTATTATTTCCAAAAATTGGCATCAAAATTGGTTCTCTAGGAGGAAAGTTTAACAACTTGAGAGTAGATCTGAGGAGACAGAAAGTTATAGGTATCAAAAAGAATTGGAAGAAGCCCTAGAGGAAGCCAATGAGACAATGAGAGAACAGATAGGTAAGGTAAAAGTCTCATTTGCAAAAAGAAAGGAACTTTCAGAACAGTTAAAGGAAAGTTTGATTAGTATTGATGAGCTATCACAGGGAAGTGTCAATTCTGAGAAAGTTGATGCAGCAATAGAAGATCTGATGGAAAATAACAATGTCCTTAATGAAGAAATTACCAAGACGAAAAGGGAACAAAAAAGTCAAGCCCTAAGGATGTGTGAAGTACTTGAAGGTATGAGAGCAGCTGAAGATGCAAAAAGAACATTGGAAACTGAAAAGAGAAATGCTGAAGTATTTATTAGAGACAAGGATGTTATTCGATAAAGACTACAACAAGAAATTCATGCATTGAATGAACAACTTAGTGATACTAGTAATGATAACATGCAATCGGTACCTGAAAATGAAAGACTAAGACAAGACAATGAACAACTGAAGAATTGCTTTAAGGTTGCGAAAGATGCTAAAGAAAAACTCAAGAGGTATGAACAAAGCATTCAAAAAATTGATGAGCAGTTGAAGAATTAAAGAAGACCTAGGGACACTACTGGCCTAGGATTTACTGGTGACAAAAAATTTGAAATAGGAGAATCATCTAAATCTAGTGTTGAGCAACAATCACAGATTCCTAAAGATCACACAAGCACACAAGGTAAGAAGCCTACTAAACCCACTTGTTATAACTGAGGAAAGCTTGGACACACGACAAATGTATGTAAGAGCACACCAGCGAATGTTTCAAGAACCACACAATAATATAGTCACAATTACAATTTCAACAAGTATGGTCATCAAGCTTACGAGTGTAGATTTCGACTAAGTAGCACATCATCTGGAGGAAATTTTCTGGCTACTGTTACACATGTAATCATTATGGACATAAGGAAACACACTGCAGATTAAGGATACTTAACAAACGGTTGAGTATTCTGAGAAGAGAAGGTAACACAAATGTTATGTGCACTATTTGTGGCAATTATGGACACATGGCAGTAAGTTGTAGATTAAGAAATCCAAGAGGTAATGCTGGACCATGGAGATCAACAGGTATGGCTTGTTTCATCTATCATAAGGTTGGACATCTTTGAAAAGATTGTAGGTACCGGTCACCTAGCAATGAAGATATAAAAGTTGAAGGATTGTCAATAATGAAGAAGTCATGAATGAAATGAAGAAGGTATGGGTGAAGAAAGAAGAGAGCAATACATCTAACTACACAAGTAAGTTTTTCTTAGGGGCTGAAATTTCATTGTTATATCTAACAGTCCCTTATGTTGATGAGTCAAAACACCTACTAGCATAGTTAGATACATTAATTATATCACAAGAAGTTGAATGAATTTGATCTACCGATTAACACTCAATGGAGACAGGCATCAGTAAGAAGTATACTATTGGTAAGAAGAATGCTATTTGATGTTTTGTACCTCTAGTCGTCGTATACCTTCTTGGGAAATAAATAGAAGGATCAATCTATTCATTATTCAACTTGCATTTCAAAGAGTGACTACCTAATTGTGAGTTTGTAGTGTGATCAATTGAGTGAATTGACGAAAGGTATGTACTTGTTGAAGATCAAATTGTGAATTTGAAAACCCCAGTTGAGCAGTTTAAGCAGAGCGGCAAAGAACTTCAAAGAAAGGTTGAAGTTTGAAGGAGCAGAACTTGCAGGATCACAATGGCACTGAAAATTGACACACCTGCACTGATTGAGATCACTCCGGAACTTGAACCTACATACAATTTGTACTCGTTGAAGGCAGCGAAGGTCAATAACATAGGTGCCCTATCTTTAATTCCTCCCCATGTGTTGTTAACAAAAGACATGAGAATCTTCATACGTTACAAAATAGTTGAACTGGGAGATGCACAAATACAAGAGGAATACCTGATAATGTGCAAAGATGGAGAACTGAAGGAAGAATCCAAACATTTGGAGATGAAGGATTTAACCCATTTGGTTGACCTACCCAAGGATTCAAGGAAAAACCACGATCAATTCATATATCTGGAAGGTGTATAAGCTATCAAAATCACCGAGGAGTTGATTCATTTGGTCATAGGTCTCTCAATAGATGGAGAGCAATGGACTAGGTTGATATCTCGAAATTTGATTGAGAAAATCACTAAATCAAAACAAGACAACAGAGCTATGACTGTAAATGACATTGAAGACCAAGAGGTACAATTTGCATCCATGATTATTGGATATAAGGTTAACCAAACAAGTTGGTTAAACAGTATACCCGTTGGAGTGATACGTGCAGCATGTGAAATTGTTAAAGGAGGACAGCGATATGACCTAGCAAAGATGGTAAGATCACAGTTGTTGGTTAATCTGAAGAGAATTCAACCAGGCATGAAGCAAGCTGAAGCATGGATCATTACTGGTATGTATGTTTTTCTATGTTTAGATATTTTTTCCAGGTAAAGGCAATGTTACTTGGAATAGGTCTGCTTTATATCAAATGAATGAATACATCTGTTAGGAGAAAACTTCAACAAAGTAATGTGGGGATCTTTTAAGAAGTTTCAAGAGAGAATGCATAGGATGTATAGAATTCCACCTCACATAGTGGAGTACAGAGACTCAATATGTTTCTTAGTAGACAAAGACACATGCAAGATCCAAGTAGTAGAACCAAGAACTTCTTGGATAGCGGCTATGGGATATGAGATTGATGAATATTTGCTAACAAGAAACATTGATAACTTATTGAAGTTACATATTGAAAAGTATGCTAAGAGGTTTGGTATATTTGAGGAAGCCTAAGAGGATAACCCTAGACCTCAAGAAACCTAAGATAGACAGGAAAGCAAGAAAAATTATGGACAAACTGGAAGCCAAGTATAGAATTGGTTAAGACAGTAGTTTCAGTGATGAGAAACCAAAAGCTATACCAAAAGCTTATGCTAAAAGGAAAGGGAAGAAAATTGCAAAACAACTCCCTCTCCTACCAGCAATAGGTGAAATAGAATTTGCAGTGGAGGAGATTGATGAAGGTCAATCTACTGTCAGAAAGAAAGTTGAAGTTGAACAACCCCGACAAACAAAAACCTATCAGAAAAGGAGCACAAAGAGTCAAACAAAAGCATCACCAAGCAGAAAGAAAAATAAGATTGAAGTAGATGCTAAAAGGACAGATTTTAAGAAGCAACTGACATTGGAAAATCTGGCAAATACAAGGTCAGTATACCAAAGACAGCTACTGAAGTTGCATAGACAATAAGAAACTATGGACTTATAGGAAACATTTGCAAACATAAGTTTTCAAGATTGTTTGATCAAGACAAAAAGCTTGTTGAAGATGCCATTGCATTTCACTTTCATAAATTTGGTAGATACCCTAATGAGCTTGAAGGTCACATTGCTGACGAGTTATTTGAAGCATTAACTGTAAGATGGGAGTCTGCATCCCAACATTAAAAGGAAATAAGAGAGAGAACTCTAAGGTACACCATGCCACAGATGACAGTTAATGTAACTGATGAAGCAATGGAGAAGTATAAGAACAAGTGTAGCAGTAGAAGTATGACTGCAAAACTATTAGCAGATCTTGAACAGGAAGTGGAAAATTAGTCAGTGCTTATTTGAAAAAGGATCTTTAACATTGACCAACCAAAGGCACACGAGGTTGCAGGATCATCACAAGTTGATGACACATTCATTGTGAATAAATTGGTAGGAGAAATGTCAGGTCACAACCAAAAAGATGCTATACATATTGACCTTACAAGAAATCAGATTGACGAGGTAATTGAGAATGTCACCACTGATCCAGATTCCCCCACAACTGCTAATGTAATTGAAGTTAAAGATGTGTCACTGCAATCACCACTTGACATGAACCCAGTTGAGACAGGTTGATGTTGTTGAGACAGAGGTGAATAAGGGTGAAGAGAAAGAAAAGAACTAAGTAGAGGAAAAAGTTACAAAGGTTACCAAATAACCAAAGGTAACTGAGCAGCCACATGAGACAACAGAACAGACTACTGAGCAGACAAAAGAAGCAAATGAACAAGTCAAAGACACAAATCAAAATGATGAAAATACAGAACAACACATTGAATAGCAGCAAGAGCAACGAGAAACCAAAGAAGCAGAAATGGACACAGGTACTAGTCATAAAGAGACAGGTGAACAAAGTGGAAATGTCACTACCACTAGTGCACAACAGGTCCTAGCAAACGCACAAGGAGACACCACTGTTCAAACTGAACAAGGAGATGAAGGTAAGGAGGACAGGAGAGAAGAGGATAAAGAGGAAACAAATAAAAGTGAGGAGGAAATCGCGAAGAACACCCCGAGTAGTTCTCAAGCAATTACAGAGGATACTTATGAAAAGAAGAAGATGAAGATGAAGAGGATGATTCTGAATTTGAAATTTTGAAGAAGGATCCCAAAAAGATGAAGTATAAAGAAAAGATATTGTACCCTCAGAAATTGGCAAAGAAAGCTGAAAAAGACAAATTTAAGAGGAAGAGGTACAAGAGGAAAGTGTTGAAAAAGACAAGTAAAATATTATTTAATTTACTACCAGATGTATAATTCGATTAAGATTCATCATTGATTGATCAACTTAAAACTCTAGTTGATGCAATCAACAGCTCTGACCATGACTTGGAAGCTGGAATCACTAAGAGAGCTGAAAAAAGTTTAGAGGAAGAGATGACAGAAAAATTGATGGAAAAGATTGCATTGATCAAAGTTTCATTGTTTAAGTTGGCTAAAAAACTTGAGTCATTGATGGAAGCTAGCAAGATTTTTAGTAAGACATTTGTTTTATCCAATTTCACTAAAGAGACTAAGGCGAAACTAGCTGAATTGACTACACTTGTTAGTCATTTGGACCCCTTGAACAGTTCAATGATGGAGCACACTGCAAAGATGAGAGAATTATCATTCAAGGAAAGAGAATTGAAAGCAGAAGAAGACGGGATAAGAATGACTTTGCTGGAGTTACAGGGTCTTTTAACTCCACAATGGAAATCATGTAAGCTTATCTGAAGAAAGTTAAAGAATTGATTGATACACCTAAGATGAGCACCATGGAGAGCATGGAAGAACTTGCATCTAACCTAAATGGTCAACAAATTGCCCTAAAAGAACTGTAGGAGTCACGGGAGCAACTATTAGCTCGTGCAAAGGAGAACTTCAAGTTTGTATTTGACAAACTATGAATGGTAAGTACCCTTGTAAATAAACATTTTGCTTGTAGTCTTTGGTATTGTTGCCAAAAAAGGGGGGGTAGTACATTATGTATATGGGAGATATAGAGTATACCAAAAAGGAGTAAAGTACAAGTAGAAGAGGAGTAATAAGTAAGGGGGAGCATGTAAGATTAGTATGAAGTAGGAGAAGTGATATGTAGAGTTGAAAGGACAGAATACTGGTGTATGCAAAGTGTTTTGACATTTTGAAATTTTCACATGTTTTTGCCATCAATGTCAAAGGGGGACTGTTGATGGAAGAAACATAATGAAGACACTAGTGATGAATTTATTAAGTACGGTTGTTATTATTGGTAAACCATTGCATGGGTGAAAAGGATTAACCATCAGGTAAACTGATATACCCATCGGAGACAAGACATTGTTAAGGCAATTAGTGAATAGACCAATGGGTAAAGAACCAATAGGTGAAGGCTTGAGTGGTAAAGGTGAACAGGTATGTTAAGGTTGTAGCTTCAGTCGGAATGAATTGATCTGGAGATAAATCTTTTATGGTTATTGGTAAATCATCATTTAGAATATAGTTATATTATATATAATCTATATATAATTTTTAATATATTATTAATGATGATTAACCATAGACATGTCTCTACCTGAGACAGGTCTCCTCTCATATTTATAAGTCATTCAAATCTGCATTTGGAACACACCAATAAGATGGTAGTGTTATTACATTTGCAGAAAACAATCTTACAAAACATAACATGATATCAAAGCCAAACTATGACTGTAAAAAAGAATGAGTACTTGGATAACCTTCATATTTGAGATTCATGGATCATGTTGGGTATTATCAAAGCTATTGCAGAGTTTTAAAATATTTTATCTGATTTAGAAATCATTCATTTCATAAAATGAAAGGATAGAGAAAAATAAGGGTGGATTGGACTTACATCTGACACAACTTGCCAGATCTACTCCTGATATATTGAGCTGCAATCATTGGATCACAAGTCAGCATTCATTCTCATTGTATGTCCAAATTGCAATGATCTCCACAAAGCAAGATCCACCTCACTTCAAATCAGAATCTTAGCCAGTGAACATACTCAGATCTCTATTGATAGCAATCCAATTGTTGCAGAGCCTGTCGAGTTCACCCGCCAAACTCGTCAATGAGGCACAACCCCAATGGAGAATCCACATCAGCATGCAGGCTCAGGCATTGATCATACATTGTTGGCATTCAGAGCCAACACAACAATCTCCGTCACACATCAAACATTGGTCACCCCAGTCTACGACATTCCTTCTTTTGATCATATTTAAATAGCCGCATTCAAAATTTAATCCGAGAAATTAATCCGGGGGCCGAATATTCCACTGCATATTAGGTGTGATCACTTTTCATGGCTACTGCTTATTAATCATGAGGTTTCAAATGTATTGAACCAGCAAATGATTTATCCGACGAACAAAAGCCTGATTGTTATCAGTCTATCACCCCTATATTGTTCTAACAAACCATTTGCAATATCATTCAAGAAGTATGATCAACTCCGTTTTAAGATTACCATATTTGAATCCCAAACAATATCATTTAATAACAATCAAGATTGAAATTTTCCTTTGCGAACAAAAGAAACTTCCACAAGGGAAATTTAGAGAGAGGAAGAAAGAGTTCGAACTGAACCACTGTTACCTTGAAGATTCAATTCTACCCTTTCTATTAAATCAGACAATGCATTTGGGCTGGACGCAAAGAATCCTGAGTCACACGTTTAGCTACTGTTGCATATTCACAGGGAGTTAAAATTGCACTATGTTATGCCAGTCATATGGTATATGGGTTGCAGATCAAGCTGTGAAGGGTATTACAAGTTACTGCTTATAAAATCCAAATTGTTTACTGCTAAAGCCTAAGATAGATTATATTTGCAGGATGCTAATACAAGTAGCATTTCTCCTTGTGGGAGGGGCATTAGTTTGAAATTTATGAAGAGACATCACTATGTAAATTGTCAAGTTCATCTGCCATGACAATGTGTAAGACAATGAAGATTGGGATTTTGTACCTATAAATATAAAAATGATCAGGTTATTAAAAGGAATCAATATAATCTTCTCAGAGATGGTTTCTATGATGATTGATCACAGGTGATCTAATTCCATCCCTTCTTTCAATCATTATATGAGTCCTATACAGATCACTCTTGTAATTTGGAAGCATCATGTCGTACACAGATCATTTTATGAATAGAATTTGACATAGTCAAGGATAAACCAATCTTAGGTCAGTGACATATCATCTACATACTCATCACAGCATTGGTGATCATATACTAACACCAATTCAGTTATAGAATCATATTATTGTTAAGATGTGTATTAAGGAGATTCGTCACCCAAAGATGACAAGATTAGGATCAGTACATAGCCTAGTTAAGAAAAATTATTGATAAGACTATCATTATGGTCAGTGATCTATTGTCTTGGAAGTAATTGATATGTGAAAGAATAATCACAAAACATACATTCAATGACATTATAGAGAGTAATGTTCCATTGTGATTAAGTTACAAGTGCATAATCCCATAAATTTAACAAAAGAGAAACTACAAGCAATATCAAAATATTATAATTTGATAAGCATGTCTCTTAGTCCCAACATGGGACATTACAATGGTAACATTAATCATAAACAAATTAAGAACTATGACTACTAAAGAGGTGAAAATAGTCTGAAAATCAAATTACAATGAGTTCATATACTTCCCTTAACAAATCTGAAGAGATGACTTATAAAGGAGCCACTAGTATATACAAGACATTGGGAAGACATTGGTATATGATATACTTGGAACTCCTTTGAAGTATTAATAGAGAATACAATTGTAAATGGTTGAGGTTTCAAACTTGATAGAGCATTAGCTACTACTTGCATCTACATAAGGGAACAAGTCTAGGACGGTCATCTTTCATGCTTCACCAGGATTCCGCATCAACTAAAGTGCGACTTCAAACTGACGAGGAAGAACTGTAGTAAGAGTTTAGAATGAGATGGGTACTAATATTTTGACCTACAGCGGAACTTGCCATATCATATCCTTACTTATACAAGGGATCATAAGAGATACATCAAGCTTGTCTTCAAACTAAGTGAGATCTATCCTCACAATTTTTAAGCAAGGCGACACATTTAACAAAGGGTAGAAATACCAAGTGGTGCTTCACACAAGGAGTACTTGGATCTCTTCGACAAAGAAGCAAATTGCACTAGGAAGGATGTTAATGAGCATCTTGAGGGATAATTCATTGCAAAGAGGAAAAAGAACATAAAATTGTTCGATGATATAAGAGTGAGAATTTTACAATGTGGGAGGAAATAATAAACATTGTTCCATACCCATTTGAACCATCTGTAGAGGGGAAATGTCTCTCAAACAATTTGAGATGGGACTAAGGACAAGTACTCACATTGTTTGACAAATACTTATTTGGAGGTATTTTTTGGTTTGACACATATGAGATAAGTATTTACCCTTGAGTATTACATTTATGTATTCTCTCTTAATTGTATTTTTTATATACATTTTATAACAGCTATTTGTCTTGATCTTTTCCTTTGTCTCTAAGAATGTTCTTGCAGGAAAAAAAGGTTGGTACTTTACACATGCTACCAAATATTGTGCAAAGCTCAATCTTATGACAGTAACTCCAAAGAAGTTTTGAATCTTGACCTAGGATTCATTAGTTATTTGATGATCATGCTGGATAAAGTGGGGCTCTTGAAGTGAATATATTTGATGATTGGAATAATGAGTATCCCTCTATATTAAGAGGGAGCCTAACACTTCTACAAAGGCAATGTAGGAGCTCAAGAGATTGATATTCAGAGGGAGTCTAAAAATACATGTGTGTGACTACATAATTTTGATAAGCCTACCCCTGTGTACATCATGAGGAAGTAATGACTTGTCACCAAAAAGAAGGAAGATTGGTATCAGATTCAGAGGGAGTCTGACAATTTATCACACACATCCTTTGGACAAAGAGAGTCTCTAAGGGAGTAGCTAGAGGATCTGACTTCTCAGGATCTTTTGTTCAAAGGGAGAATTATGAGGAGCAATTCCTTGTTAATGAGTTCTCTACGAAAGAAAAGTTTGAAGTGAAATCCCTTGAGAGAGAAGTTTGAGGTGAAAACCCTTGTTCCACCCTCTAGGAACAGCTATGGTGGATCCACCCTCTAAATTGGTTCATGGTGGATATCATGTGAGTTACTACATGATCCTGTTGTGATTTATGTCATGAAAGGTGAGGATCTTTCATTACTATTAGATATATGTGTGAGGTCGCTATTGTAAGGTGACGATGTGTGAGGTAGCTATTGTAAGGTGATGATCTTAGCAATAGTTTGACCATGTTATCATGATAGACTTCATTAAGTTGTTGTCCTAGAATATGTTGGTAATCATGTTAATAAATTGTATCATGATCGACTACATTAAATTGTTGTCTTGGAATGAGCTAGAAATCAGCTAGAAATCATGATATTGTGGTTGTGTTGTAATCTTGACCCACTGTCATGATAGACTACATTGACTTGTTGTCCCGGACAATGTTGGAAGTCATAACAATATGTAAATTATGATAGTCCTGGATTGAGCCAAAAATCATGAGATCAAGACTGACTATCTAATCGACTATGTTTGTGTCCCGAAATGTGTTGGAAAAAGAATAGTATATATTCTTAAAGGGATATAATTGTGTATAATCATTTTTTATGCAAACTCGAATATTAGATTATTGAGATTAATAAATTGATCATATCCTCCCTCACTAAGACAGACTGTTAAAGTAATAGATTTGGTTGGATCTGATATCAATATATGGAACATACATCTACGTATGTATATGTATATACATGCATATGCAAATACATATAGATATAAATGTATATGTTTGATTTACTTCACTTACTCATATCTCATGCTTTTTAATACTTTATGATCATGCCCTAATCGGGCTATATATATATTAATATATAAGCTATGATAGTTTGTTTTGTGTATCAAGCATCGATTCATGACATTAATGATACTATATATGTTGTTCTTGTTATATTATCATGATAATACACATATCATGACAGACTACATTAAGTTGATGTCTCGAAGTGTGTCAAAGGTCATGATACTTGTCATGATGGACTACATTGAGTGGCTGTCCTTGAGATCATGACTCTTATCTAATAGACTACATTCAATTGTTGTCCTAGAGTGTCAAAGATTAGTTAACACACATCTTTCCAAGATATAACATATTCTTTGGGTAAGCATCAAGGATTTGATGCTAGTGTACATACCAGAAGAATATAAGTATGATGACTATCATATGATTGATATTTCTTGTTAAACCATACTTCGGATTATATTGAAAGATAACATCTAAGTTGATGGATATATCTTGATATCCTTAAATATGTCATTCCAGGAATATCATACTGAGATGACATCTCTCCATATGCTTGAGAGCATAATGTGTTCTATAACAATCCTCCCTGGTTAAGAGGGAGTGTTAAGGTTGTAGCTTCAGTCGAATTGAATTGATCTGGAGATAAAGATTTATGGTTATTGGTAGTTCAACATTTAGAATATAGTTATATTATTTATAATATATATATTATATATAATAGTTAATATATCATTAATGGTGATTAACCATAGAAGAGACATGTCTCCTCCTCTCATATTTATAAGTCATTCAATTCTGCATTTGGAACACACCAATAAGATGGCAGTGCTATTGCATTTGCAGAAAATGATCTTACAAAACTTAACAAGTAAAACTATTGTATATTGTCTGAGTGCTGAAGGCAAACTATTCTTTTATCGGTGAACTGGAAGATATCGGAAAATAGGAATACTAGCAGTAAACAAGAGATCAATAGGTATAGGTAAACAAGAAGAACAATAGATGAACTACCAACCAGTCAAGACATCATACAGATAAGATTAACTAATTTTGATTAATCAATAGAACGATCATGAAGGAGTTAGATTCACTAAATCTAGACGAAAAGAAAAACGTGTTACATTGATCAAAGTGTCAAATGGAATGATTCATAGAGATGTGTGAACAGATTTTTTGATGAATTCAAGGAATGTTTTGGCCAATGAAAATAAAGATATATTCTACCTTGGGAATGATAGGACTTAGATCCAACTGACACAATCAGCATTTTGAGTTTGTGTAAATCAGCTATGGATTCTAAAACACATTTGGTGGCACATCAAAACCCTAATTAGGTTTTCTACTCGGAGGTAATGAACACTTAAAAGGAGTTAGTTGTTAAGGAGAACAAGTAATGAAAATGTTGTTGTCATGAAGAACAGTTATCAAGTTGTGATGACAGATTAAAGAGAAGCTACAAAGTAATTGAGTGGACAAGTACAGAGCTTAATGGATCTGATCAGCATTTGAGGAGTGTGAATTACAGATCCTTTTCTTGTTGTATTCCTAACAGTTTCAACAAGTTGTTTAAAGTCCTTTAAGCAAGGTAGTTCTTGATAGGAATTTTATGTAAATCTCTTAACAGGGTGAACACTATAATATGGGATTAAAATCCTTTGACAGGGTAGTCTGTAATAAGACTCTACATACTTCTAACAAAGTATCAGTCACTCCTAACAGGGTGAGTCACTCAGAAAGTGACATTTGTGGCTCCTAACAGGAAAATCTTTTCTACTACAGTGAAAAGTTGTGGGTACCATCCCCACAATAGTTTTTCCCTCTGACCAAGGGTTTCTACAAGACAAAAAATCTGAAGTGTTATGTGTGTGCATGCATTATTTGTTCATTGCTTATTTACTTTAAAGTTTTGATGCATGTCTTATAATGTTGAAAGTTTATTATGCTGCAAAGTTTTGAGGTTTCAAGTTTGAATAGGTGAATTAACATAGTACCGATGCACCCTGATGGAGACCAAAAATTTTGCCTCCATTTTAGAGATTATGTTGGAGATTCCTAATGGAATGGGTGGGTCCTCTTTTATGTCTTGATGAAGCAACAGTGTGCAAGGAAAATAAGTTATTAGTATTAGACGCTGAGTTCCAGATTAGCCACCTAATATGAACAGAAACTCTATACACGGAAAAGGCAGCAGGGATATTTATTTGACAATCTTGAAAGTCTCAAGCAGTTTCTGATTGTTGATATATTCAATGATTCTTCTAGTAGCAAAATATTCGATGATTTTATTTAGCAGCATTGTGGAAGGTCAGAATTTGCCTAATGTGTTAAACCAGAATTATAAAAACTGCAGATGCCTTTTGATGTCAAAGACAAACCTATAACAGAATAGGAATGATCAGAATAATGAGAATATACAAGACAGCAGCAAGATGCACAGCAGGCATTTGTAACAGTCAATTCATTTGCATTCTGGTAGAGAGTTTTTTGCTGATGGGGATATAATCTACAAAGACATTCGAACTTGTAGAAAACAAAGAAGTTTACGTGCACACAGCCTGGTATATATGAGTGTATAATTACACAGAGTGCACTTTAGAGATGTTGAGAGTTATCCTGTACTCACGCTAGACTCTTTTTTTTTCCCGCCTAAAGAGTTAGCATTCGAACCATTGCATATTGGTAAATTGAAGGGAAAGCATTGTAATATATGAATCTAGCGAAGCATTAGCATCCACAATAGCAATAAGTCAGCATATCAACTTTGAAATTGTGATGAGTATTCACGGCAGAGGCTCTAGGATATCTTCTGTCCTATGATACACAATCTCATTATTTAGAATATTATGAATTTTCTGGACTTCCACCTTTCTTGGTATCTTGTTCACACAGTGATTCCAGTGATATACATAGAGGAGGACTTTGCCCGATGTTGGAATAAGACAAGAATTATGCTCCAGCACACAACAATAAATGATACGAGTGGTGAAGGCCATTAGTGAGCATGTAGATTGGAAATGGCTGTGATGCATGAATCACATGTCTCACAGCTTCCATCAAATTCAAATCCTCAAGCCTTTCATAAGGGGTTGAATGACCACCTAGATAACCATCATTCCACCAATTTCAGAAATGTCTGGTATGGGGGCAAGATAGCGCTCAGGAAGGCAGGGCTACGTATTTCTATACGGCGAGAAAGATACTTGTGCATATATCCGTGAAAGAATAATTCAGTGCAACAAGCAAATACTCTGACAGCAATTCTGAAAGTTTTCGTACCCTGTAGAAGCTTCCCAAGCAGGGTTTTATACCTAACATTATTTGATGATTTGTATCTAATGATGCTTTGTGTCTCTCGCAGGTATGAATAAACATATGGGGAGTTAATTGGAAGCCTGAGTATAAACGCATGCCGGAAATAGGAGTATGTGCAATGGAGATGGAAATTTTAAGGATATAACACCGGTTATGTTAGAGAAAATTATATTTTATTAAAGTTATAATACCATTATAAATGGTCAGTTATTTGTTTTGAAAAGGTGTGGTGCTTGGAAAAGCAACTGACACCCTTCAATCTCTATAAATATAGATGCAAAAAATAAATATAGAGAACAATTCATATTCATAATAAAAAATTTACGTATCCTATACACAATTTGATATATTATATTCTTTCATTGCTAAAGGAATGAGCGATTGAACAAAGCTTGTGGATTTGAATTATTGGGTGAATTTTATGTGGTCCGAATAGATTCGCACTAGATACATCATCTGTAAGGAGTGTCTTTATTGCGATTTTATTTCTGGCATAATTATTTATTTTTAAATTTGGAGTTGAAATATTATTAACTTGTGTTCTTTATAATTATTTTTAAAATTATATAAATGTTTTAATGTTCGGACAAGTGGACTAGGTCATTATTGCATTTTAAACTTGATAAACATAAATATTATGAAATATTTAATTATTTCCGTATTTATGTCTAATTTGTCTCCATATCACAGGTGCTAAAATGCATCCTAGACTAGTTTAAAATTGCATTCATATAATTGATCTGTCGCGTCTGGATTATTAATTTGTTTATAGTTTAAGTATACATTGAACTTTATAAAGTTGTATGTTTCAACTTATAATATTGACTCTATTTGCCCATTTAATTAAGCACTGGTCTTTATTTTACTCTTGATTCATAATCCATAAGCTGGCAATTATTTCATATCTTTCCCTCTAAAGAATTAATATATTCATTTGTTGCATTAATTTGTACTTATTTAAAAACATTCATATTTTCATTTATTATTATTAATTCATAAATTGCAAGTGCGAGGTTTTCTATAATTCTTGTCATTTGGAAAACTTTCGTTGTATTCGTGTTCTAACTAATCTGCTTTAAGTATCTTGGATTTAAGGTTGTTGTCCAGGATTAGGTACACCCGCCTTGGTTTTACAGAGCTAAAAATGCAAGGGATTTGGATTGCATCGATCAATCCCGTCAAGTTGGCCATAACCGGTTGGATATCCCAGCATCGAGTTGGCAAGACTCGTAGGATTTCAATCTGCGGTTTTGGGAACCAATGCACCCCTTAACAAGGTGAACATTGTAATAGTGGGATTGAAAGCCTTTGACAGAGTAGTCTTTAATAGGACTCTAGACACTTTTAACAAAGTAACAGTCATTCCTAACAAGGTGAGTCACTCAAAAAGTGACATCTGTCGCTCCTAACAGGAAAATCTTTTCTAATATAGTGAAAAGTTGTGGGTGTCAACCCCACCGCAGTTTCTCCCTTTGACCAAGGGTTTCTATGAGACCAAAAATCTGAAGTGTTATGTGTGTGCATGCATTGTTTATTGTTTATTGCTCATTTACTTTAAATGGTCTGACGTATGTCTTATGATGCTGAAAGATTATTATGCTGCAAAGTTTTAGGTTCAAGTTTGAATAGGTGAATTAAAATAATACTGATGACCAAGTTTACCATAATCCTCACAACATGATGTCAAGTAACAAAGTTATCCCTCTCTTATCTAGAGACACTTAGATTAGCTTCAAAACTTCACAGTTCTGAAAAACAATGATTTTGTCAAAAATCATCAAAAGCAGCAGCATCCATGATTTTGCAAAAGAACATTGTTCACCCTAGAAACCCTAGGTACGACCCAAAACAAGCTACAAGAAAGCATGAATTTTACCAGAGTTGCCAAAAAAATGAGATGGAAACACAATTTTGTGGAAGACTGCCAAATCCTCAATGCACTGTTGAAATCCTACACAGCTGGGTGAAAGATTTGGCAAAATATTTCGTTTTGTGGAAAAAGAACAAAACCCCATGAACTCAAAAAGATTGAGTAAAACTTGCCATGATTCTTTTTTAAAAAAACATGCCAAAAACTTCCATGATGTTTTGTAGAAAAACAATCAGAAAACCCTCCAGCAGAAAAAGAACACACAAATTTTCAAAAAATCAAGCAAAACACTAGAAAACACAAAAAAAATCACACTATACCCAAAGCACTTCATCGCAAAGTCCCACATTTCTAGCCAAAACTGTGCAAAAAGAATCTGTACAACAACAGACTTCGTGTGGCAGAAGAACCTTCAACAGAACCACATTTTTTGAAAAATCATGTAACACAATTATTGCACAGGAAAAATACTGAGTTGTTGTCTAGGGAAACAAAGTGCAACATCATCATAAACTCAAAAAATCTTCATGTGGCTGAAGGTATTGTCATCGTGTAAAAAAAACAGATTCATCGTAGATAGGAAATCGTCAATGTTCAAACCCTCTAAATAAACCCTTGAAGTTTACAAAGCAAAAGCCCTTTGTGCAGCAAAACAGCAAACTTCACATGGTAAAAACAACCAAAAAAATAACCAGGTCTTAGAAACTCTTAGTGAAGATTCTCAATCCAGGAAAAAACCCTTCTGCAGTTGCAACAAACAAAATCACGTTTTTTATAAAAAAGAAATTCGAAAAAAAAAAGTTAGAAAAGAACTTCATATAGATACCTATGATTGTTTTTTAAATAAAGTTTCTCAAAAAACTTAACTCACTTTGATACACTGAAATGGTGATGGAATTGATCACAAGAGAATACAGAGAATACAAGATGATCTTTCCATAATGGAAATAATCAAGAATAGGAGCCCAAAAGACAGAAAGAAAGTTTCCTAACACTAACTAAAGACAAGAGAGACAAAAGGAAATCTCTAAAACCAACTAAAATGACCATTATATCAATATTACAATATTATTTTAATAATACCCTTGTGAGCTCCCTCTAAAATTGGTTTTGCAAATGTGGCACAACCACACCATAGTACCAACAAAAAAACATATCTTTGTCTAGAGCTGTCACAAATTAGAAGAGTTTTACTGGAACAAGGAGAGGCATTTTGCTTTAAGGTTTGACAACTTCAAACAATGCTCTCAAATGGATTTTTGTGCCTCTCTATTTTCATCCATAGAACTCCCACACCTTGATGAACCTCCAAGTGGCCTTAAAAATCACATTTTTATTTTCATTTCTTTCTTCCAACTCATCATGCTCACTACTCTCATGACTACTAATGTTGTTTTGTATTATGAAATAATATGTAAGTGGAAACTGAAAATATTTGAAAAGAACAAAAAAATCATACATATCTTCCTTTAAACTTTGAAAATAAAAACATAAATGGAAGATTCCTTTGCCTCTTTCACTTCCTACCCTCACTCCTTAGTGCCCACCAATAATTCTTTTTCCAACTACACCTTCAAACCCTACTCAAAATAATTTATTTTGGTTCCAGCTTGCCTGTAAAACTTTATGGCATGTAGAAATTAGTTCAAATGAGATAAGGAGGCCTTTTTTTGTTATTTTAGAGCTAAGAGTGATATGGGAGCATACAAAAAACAATAATAAATCACCTTATTAAAACTTGTGCCTTTTTTTATTAAAAATGTGTCAATATTACAAGGGGTGGCCAATCGTCCCCAAAACAGTTAAGGGAAGTCTGCAACATACATTGCCATCTTAGGGACATTTGGCCATTCTGTACCCATCCCAAAATTCGCAAGACATTTAGGTCAGAAAATTACTAAATGGGGACAGCTACAGGACAGCCCCAACCAGTTTCTGCATCCTGAGCCATTCTCAAGCAAGATATACTGGGAAAAACTAGAAAAAATAATAAATAGGAAAAATTAATTAAATTGGAAAAAGGAACATTAAAAGAAGCCTCTCCTAAGGGGTTGACGTTGAACTCTATGCAAATGAAGATTCTTTATTGTTTTGAAACATTCAGGAAAATATAATGTGTTCAAGCTGATTCATTTCCATTTACTCTAAAAAATTGAATAATTTTTATTCATTTCCAAATCAGTCCATGCCTCATATATCCAAAATGGACCTGGCTATTTAACAATGAAATACCATGCTAAATGGAAATGTATAGAACAAAATAGACCATCCAAAGATGGATCAAGTTTGATATTTAGCTTAGTATTTTTATAAAGAAAGATAAAAAATTAGTAATCAGTCAAACTCCTGAAATTCCCTTACCTGAGCAGATGATATGGCAAACAACAAAGAATCTCCGTGTCTCCAGTGGCTTCCCCAAAAATGAAATCTATTTTTGGACTTGGCAGAGTTGTAAGCACACTAACAACATAATCAGAACAAACAACTCTTTAACAAAAAAATAGTAAAACAAGCTCAACAGAAATCAAGATGAAAAGCTGGGCAACAGTAAAAAGCATGAAGGGTGTATTCGATTGCCTGTGCAAGTCTAGCGAGAAGATACAATGCCAGAGTACGTCTTCGGCTAGGATCATCTAAAGCTAACACTGACAGTCCTGCCACAGATCCTGCCAGAAATCTAAACACATTATGCTTCATTAGTGATGATAAATTGTATGAATGACATCAAAAGTTGCAATTTAGTCCCCGAAGTAGAAATCTACCCTTTAAAATTTAAATAATATCAGGTAAATCAAGGGCATGATGCCAACCATAACACTCTCTATGCAGAGCAATATAAGCACTTACCCATTCAAAGGAGTCTCTTTTCCCCTTAATTTTCTCAACAAACAACGAAGACCATGGAAAGATCCAGTAAATCCACCAAATAACAAACCAATTCGACAAGCCTCTTCTCTTACAATCAAATCTTTCTCAGACACAAGCAACTGCAACAGTCATCCAAATTTAGCTTTTGTAAGATATTGTATTTAGAAAGTCATAAACATCAACTGCTCCAGCAAGAGTTTCTCAGAAACAAACGATTGTAACAGTAATCAAATTTTGGATTTCCTATTAAGAAAACAATTAGAAGGCGCCCAGATAACAAGACAATGACTAGAAATTGGAGGTTCTTTACAAAACCTACTTCATCAGTCTGGAATAAAATGCAAGTGCAAGATACAGTACTAAGAAAAGAAAAAGCCCAACCAATTTATGAAAAAAATCAAAATTTTAAATTAAAAAGAAGAAAAAAATCCCTGCTCACACCTCTAAAGTAACAAGCCACTTTAAAGTGATCAAGATTCAAGACATCCAAAATTTCCAAAAATATGTATATCTGCCTAAGAAGCAAGGAGATATTTCTTAGCTCATGAGAGGTTGGGTTTGGTGTAATGCTAGCATAGTTACAAGACTTGTCATGCAACTGCCAAACTTCCCAAGTCCCAAGACAGGGCAGGTCACATAAGGCCTGCAGAGTCATCCACGAGTTTCAGCAAGTTTCTGACAGATTTGTCAGTCTTGTAAGTCCCACCAGCCAGACCTGGCAATATAATAGGCCCTTAAAAAGCCAAAAGAAAAATGACCATATTTGATTTTTATTACAAAATATTTGGATTTTACCGAAGTAGCCAGACATTGGATTGATTAAAATTTATGGCACACTTGAGAACACATTCTTTAGCAAATATCCATTCCATTCACATCTAGGCAGGGATTCCTTATGCTCTATGGTCTCACCACCTGCATTATTTTGAAGATTTGGAGGTTAGTTAGAAGGGACAAAATTACTAAAAATGTTATGTGCTATGGACACTATGGCCTCAAAATCCTTAGTTTTTGCTTTTTGAAACTACAGTGGGCATCTACAGGCTGCCCACATAATTTAATAACCAGAAAATGAAAATTGCTTTTGTCCATGTTAAATGGAAAAAAAAAAAAAGTGGTTTCTACCTTATTTTGCTTTAAGTAGTAAAAACAATGTTTTTTTCTCAAATTGTGATTTTTTCAGTATTTCCCTAAATTTTCTTTAGTTTTCCCAAAGTAACTGAATTATAATTATACTTTTGGTTTCCCATGTTAGTCCTGATCCCAAGTAATGCTACTTTACTTGCAGTAACATCAGGGACCTACTTAAGACACAAGCACAAGACCCCTAATAGAGCTAGTGATGTTGGGTGTAGTGACACTGGGATGAATAACACAAGGTCCTCTCATCCACAGTTCATGATTCCATCATGTGATGATGTCCATGAGTTTTGTACTCCAAAAGTATTTGAAAATATTTATATATTAAAAAACTTCATTTACTTGAGCTAAATTTCACTTTGCAGTAATCATTCAATGCAAAGAAGCAAAAGTCACAAAAATAGTGATAAATCATCAACAAACCAGAATCACACTCGGGTGTTATTTTTTACCCCCAACAAGCTACGATTTTCACAATCAAATAAAATAAAATTACCCTTGCCACTACAAACTTCAAAAAATCATGATTGGGATTTGATTAAATTGCCCAATAAAACTGTCTTTTTCAAAGTCAAATGGCTATAATTGTGATTTTATCAAAGCAGTCCAAATTTTTTCATTTTTCCAAAAACTATAAACTGTATTTTTTCATATAATTCCAGTTGCGTGATTTTTTCAGGAACCCTACATTCTTTTCCAATTAAATCACAATTTTTTAAATCTTTATCCTTTGTTTTGCCAATTTATTCTCAATACTGATTTTCCTATTATGGTTACAATATGTACTTGTATGTGTAACGTCTCCTTTCTGAAACAGGATTTCATAATACATAATTAATAAAACTAAAATATTATTAAAAAAATTAAATAATAATTAAGAATAATTACAAGTTAATTAAGTTTGATGAAAGTTCAAGAGGCATGTAATGAATAGTTATGACCCCCTCAAAATAAGATATAAAAGGGAGGAGTTAATTTGAAAGGGGATATGGATGAAGGAAGGAAAATAGGAAAATGAAATATGGAATAATCATATTGGAAATGGAGAAGAATTCAGAAATAAACCTGAATACTAATGTTTGTTAATTTGTTTATATTCCAACACCGCATCTTTTATTTGCATCTAAGACTTATCTTGTTCTTAGCATCATTGTCTATCCCTTATGATTCTATTGGATCAAAGGATTCATTTGCCATGTTGATGTCTTAATCCTTGGTTTTTGCCCTCATATTCTAATTGGCATATTCTTTAGCGATTTCTCTTTGTTAACTACTCATCGTATTATCAGTCACGATAGGCATCGAATCTTGTGACTGTCATGTATCTGAAAGGATCTATAATGGTTGTCTTTGATATACTCTTGTGATTATCCGTGACCGCATACCTGCGTTTATTTGGCATCACTGAACCTTATGACTTAGATAATTTACATGATTATGTTATGCTTGACTATTATTTATTAACTATAATGTATTCCTTTGATTGTTTATTGATGTCCCTCTTTAAATAAATATGAAAATTTGTATTATAATATTATATATAATGTTTATTTATATTATATTGTTAATCTATTTCTATTTAATATTTATTTTCTTTGTTATCATTTATTTAAATAATTATATTATTTAATTGGTTATTTATTGTTAAATCCTATTTTGATAGGCACATTACACTAAGACTTGTTATGTCCTGTATACCCGTCCCTCCTTGTAAGCAAAAACTTGGGTCCCTCTTTTCACTTTTTGTCGTGTCCTATTTGGGGCATCTTTTGGTTGTTTCCGGTTCTTAGTTCTCAGTTCCCGCTTCCCTTGTTTGGGATGACAGTCCTTGTTGTGTTTCTGAAGTGAAAGGATTTCTCTGCCTCCCCTATGGCATTGGGTTTGAAAGAAATGGACTAAAGAATGTCAGATTTCGAGTTGTGTGGGTTTTGCTCTCCTTGTGATTCTCAACATGGTGGGAAGGAATTCTAAGGATCCTTGGTCTGACATGTGGTAAAAACTCACCCAAAAAGGTAAAAGTAATTAATGTACCCTAAATGCAATAATTACTGGGCTCTATAAGACAGCAAAAGGCTTCATTTTACTTTTTACCTTGTGATTAATTGTGTTCTGCGAAATCGCTCTAGGTGGGTTTTATATACTCAGAACATTGTAATATTCTTAATTTCACTGAAGTGGTGGTTGTCATTGAGCATGAGCATTCTAGGTGGTGTGAGCGTGGCGTTGCGACTTCATGTTGGTGATCTTTTCCTCGCTTCTTGTTCTAAACTTTTGTATCCTATTGTCGTTGTTTGCGTGGTGATCTTGTCTTCATTTTTTTAGGTTTGTGGGGTGTCCTTTGGTTTGTGTTTTTGTCAATGCAGGGCCTCCTTTTTGGCTCTACCCTCGTTTTGCAAGAGGCAGTTCAAATTGTCCTTATCGCAAGCATCAACTAGGGCACTCTTGCATGACCCTTTTTCAGTCAAATGCATTTCCGTGGTTCGGTGTTTGTGGAGGGGGGTTTTCCCTCGCTTGTTGTGTGCCCTTGCAAGGTGCCATTTGTTGTTGAGGGACCCGTGTCGCAGTTGTGGGTTTTGCGTATTTTTCTTTTTGAGTTACGGGGTGTGTTTTTGTACACCCCTATTGTTCTCTTGGCCGTTCGGCTCTACCCAGGACATAGTCTCAGTAATTAAGTTGTATATGCCCATTCCTAATTACTGAAATCAAGAACATACGTTTGCATGATTCTGTGGGTTCGATTACGTTATTTGAAGGGCTAAGTTCCGTGAAGGAGAAGGTAATTGTCCAAATTCCCCTTTGTGTGGGCCTTCGCTTTGGCGGAGAAGTGGTGGTTCAACAATGTTGCATTGGCAGCGTCTCCAAATGGCCTTGGTGGTGGCAAGTGGTGGTTTCCTTTTCTTTCTATCAACTCAAGCAACTGCTCTATCTCGGGTAGAGCATCTCACAACACCACTTCAAATATGTTGCTCATTTGAAATTAAAACGGTTGTCGTATCACGTCCTTTTGGGCAACACACATGCACATACATCATGTCATGGTCCTTACATGTCACACATGTGAGCATTAAATGTTTATCCTTCCGTGGTGATAGGATAGACTGGCATTGTGATCTATATCACTAGGTTTTCTTCTCGCGCAGTGTGATGTCAAGATTCCAAAAAAAGGATTTTTAATAAGGCAAGATCTTTTCTTTCTAATGATTTGTTTATATCATAGGTTCTTGGACTTTTGCAACTACCATTCCACTTTTCATTTGGTAAAGTTAATCTCTTGCAAGGTACAGTTTTATGGATCCCATGTTCTGTTAAGTACCAGCAAACTTCATTTGGGTCTCGTGCTTCGGGGGCCTCCCTCATAATCGTTTGTTGTAAGAACGAGAAAGACAACCCTAAAGTCCAAAAACCAAACAAACTCTTGTATTTATTAATTAGATCACTAATTGACGTTTGATGCTCACATGGAACCATGGTATCATCAAGCGAATCTGTGGTTGTTCAGGACATTGGTTCCTCCGCTAGAAGGACCAAGGCAGAAAAAGAATTCGAGAAGCTACCGCTAGTCCTCAAGTATCGGAACGACAAGGCTCTACGTCTCGCTAAGGTGAACACTAGTATATTATAGGCACAGATATCGGGGAATGGAAGGAGCTCCAGGCGCTCTAAGAAAATCTATTAGAAAGAGAAAGACAAGGAAAGTCGATGGCCATGATTATTGTTGCTAGCGATATCGTATAGCCTAGGTACTTTCCCTATGTTGTCCATTGTCTAGAGATGGTAGTTCTATATGCGCAACAATATAATCAGGAAAGATGCATGATCACTCGGGCCTCGAGTGACCCTTTCATAGCCATTGACAAGGAAGCAATGAATCAAAGCTTCCATTGTGTGGAGCTCCAAGATGCCCAAGCACCAGAAGGGGATGTATCAATGAAGGAATTTGGAGTTGTTGAAGGGAAAGTCTAGGGATTGATCAATGGGAGTTGTTTAAAGAAGCTAAGGTAAGAAAGCAAAAGATGTCCCTCTCTCCTTGCCCCAAGCTGATTTTATTGTACCAGTTCATTTTTGCATATGTTGTCTGTGCAAGATTTTGGGGAACCTCATGCCTACAAGTTTTCCCTATGGATGTATTACTTCATTGCATCCATTACTACCAATACCATCCAATTTGATTGGGCCAAACTTATTTCGCACAACATCAAAAGTCAACTTAAAATGCTATAGGAATATCTAGCTAAGCCGAAAGACCAAAGGGAGGGAGACAAAATGTCCAGAAGGACCAAGGCAGAAAAGGAATTCAAGAAGCTACTGCTAGTCCTCAAGTATCTAGACAAGAAGGCTCTATGTCCCGCTAAGGTGGACACCTCTCTGTACTATATTACAGGAACAGACATCGAGGAATGGAAGGAGCTCCAAGCACTCTATGAAAATCTATTAGAGAGAGAAAGACAAGGAGACCCAATGGCCATGATTATTGTTGCTAGCGGTATCGTATAGGTTGGGTACATTCCCTATGTTGTCCATTCTCTAGAGATGGTAGTTCTATATGCGCAATGGTATAATCAAGAAAGACACATGATCACTCAGGCCTCAGGTGACCCTTTCGTAGCCACTGACAAGGAGGCAGTGAGTCAATTCTTCCATTGTGTGGAGGTCCAAGATCCCCAAGCACCAAAAAGGGATGTAGCGATGAAGGAATTTGGAGTTGTTCAAGGGAAAATCTAGGGATTGATCCGTTACTACCAATACCATCCAATTTGATTAGGCTAAACTTGTTTTGCACACCATCAAAAATCAACTTAAAACACTGTGAGAATATCTAGCTAAGTCGGAAGACCAAAGTGAGGGAGACAAAACATTCATGACAACCTACCTAGTGTGGCTCACTACTCGGCAAACGCGAGCTTTTGGGCCTTGTTACATATGGAGTTATGACAATGACCTTAAGTGAGGACAGTCGCTCCCCATGGGAGTACTATCTGAAGCTACCATTTGATAGTTTCTTTCAGCATTATGTACAAGGTAACGATTGGTTCATCACTCATAGAACCCTTCTTTTGTCAGTGGACATTGAAGCTTATTTCATTGAGTACCGGAAATTCACGTATATTCGAGTGGCACAATATAGTGGACAACCGTTCATGCTTCCCTGGGTTTGCACTAACCAAGTGATTCTGCTGGAATTTTGACCACAGGCATTGGAATTCCACCAAGATTGTGTAATAAAGAAAGTCATGGGTATCTCCTTTCCCATTTGTTGTGGATTATACTTTTGTACCCTGACCCAGGCCAAGGAGGCCGAAAAGGAATAAGTGACCTACCATTTTGAAAGGTTTTACGTACAAAGGCAAGATTTTGATTATTTTGGTCGAGTTGGATGCTCAAATGTTGGCAAGAAGTTCCATGTTGCACAACTAGAGGATTACTAGGCAAATCTCCCCAGTAATTTTGATGTGCGGAAGAATTACAACCGGATGACGGCCAAACAGATGGAGGATTTTAGGCTACGCAATTTTACACGGAATTTCAAACACCACAGGGACCTACAAGAGTATTACAAGAAACAGAAGGTATTCTTCTCCTACCCATGGACTACGATACAAATGAGACCGTGATAATAGAGGAGACAACACAGGAGGTGATTGCACAAAGTCTCTAGCATTTTTGGCACAACTTGTCCCAAAAGCATCACTCTTCCTAAAGAGCACAATGAAGCTCCATCCTTATCTCGTCAGCCACAAGGCCAGGATAAAGGGAAATAGTAGGTCGACGAACCCCAAGCTCAACTAGAAATACAAGAGGAGCCCGCTACCGAGATTACCAAGCAAGGAAAAAGCTAGAGGAATTCAAAAGATTGGGGCGGTTGTACAAGAAAATATGGCAAGAACCCCCACTTCTCTCAGCAATACCCTATCAATTGTCCATGAAACCCCAAGGATGAAGTCAATTCAAGTGGATCTTGAGGCAAAGACGGCGGAGGATGAGGGTCCCCGCCTGGTCACAAAGACGAGGAAACAAAAGAATAAAGGCCCCAAGGGCGTTGTTGCAAGCCTCTCCAGGGAAGGGAATACCGAGCAACCAGTGGAAGTTGGAGAAGATTCTCCCACCCCAGATCATCCTGATATAACAAACTTGGAGGACCCATCGCAAACAAACATCCAAGATGTGCTTATGGAAGAAGCACCTAGCTCTCCAAGGGGGATCGACTTTGCTTAGGAGAAGGAAGAGGTAGATCGGGATATGTCGGCAGCCTAGGCTGCCTTTGAAGAAGAAAAACAAGAGGCTGAATTGCACCTCCAAGAAGAGAACAAAGGAGGTAGAACAAAGGGAGGTTGAATTGCGCCTCCAAGAAGAAGGGAAGAAGAAAAGAGAGGGTCTCTGGATGTGGGAGCATCTCAAAAGGGAACATGATTCCATGGAGGAGCAGCTGAGGCAAGAAAAAGGGAAGGCCCGTGAGGCCCAGCTAAAAGCTGCAAAAGAGGCCAACACACAAGCTTCAGAGGAAGAAAGGGTTGAAATTGATAGCCAAATTAGATTTACCTATAGTGAGCAAATCAGCATAAAGACAATGGGTGGGAAGTCTCATCTATCTTACTACTACTAGGACTAACCTCAGTTTTATAGTTAGCTACATTTCAAGCTTCATGATAGCCACCAAGGGTGATCATTGGGTAGCAGCAAAGAGTGTGGTACATTATGTGAAGGGCACTTCTGATTTTGGGCTTTTGTACAACAGAAGTTGTGATTTAAAACTTATTGGCTTTATAGACTCAAATTGGGGAAGTTCCACTAATGACAAAAGATCTACATTTGAGTATGTTTTCAGTTTAGGATCTAGAGCAATCACATGGATAGAACAAAAAAGCAAAAAACTTAAACACAAAAAACACAAAAGTTATCTAGGGAAAACTCTCCAACTTGAGGGGAAAAACCCAACCACATCAAATTGTCTCTTTTATTAATCAAAAAACCAATTGTATGAATACAGAGCTCACAATATTATTATAACTCCTCTAAGTTTGCAAATACGCAATAAGAAATACATAGAATGCACAACTCAACAATTTTAGACCTGCAAGATCATATGTGTAACCTGTGAAATCATCTATTTATCACACAATACTTTAAATATTCACCACTAGAAGAAGAACCCAGCTAATAGTCACCCCAAGAACATGAACGACTGACTAAACAAACAACCGCCTACAGCAAAGAGAAAATAATATAAATGATTGCGATATTGCTATCAAGATTTAACTAAGTCATACCCATTGACCCGTAGCAAAAAACTACACAGCTAAATCTAGATAGCAATATCACAATTTGACTCATTGTGGGAATATCTCCTACTTAATATAAATGATGTTGAGTCATCCATACCCGTTCCAAGAAAATGTGATAACTAACACCCAACTTGCATGGAAGATACCATACTAGGCTCTACATCACAATCACAAGAAACAAACAAGTTGTCGAGCCTTTCAATGATATGCATCTTCAGCATTCCAAAGTTGTTCAATTGCATACACACAACTCTTCGAAGTACAAGAAAGTCTTTTAGAATATATAAACCACTCGACTCTTTAAGTCTGATTGTCAATATAATGAATAGAAGACGCTTTGATGCTTGACTATCACAACACATAAACTGGTGACAATTACAAGAGTGAACATTCATATGCTAACATTTAAGACTCTTTATGGTCTTCATCATTTGAAACCAAATAGACAAGACTCTTCAATTAAGTGAGCCAATCAAAGTAAAAGACTCTTCATAGTCTTAATTCACTCGATCACAAGGAAGGAATAAATGTTGACGACAACAGACAATAGGACACAACCTATATGTAAAAATGCAACCATCACAGATTTAGCAGATAGCTCCTACAACTACCAAACTTCAACTCTACCTCTTAACAAAGTAGATATCCTACCAAATACTCGAGTCGTGGAATATCTCAACATGACACTAAAAATGGCTTCACCCAATTGTGAGAAAAAAAATTGTCACAGAATCTCTCAACATGATAGGATCATGGAGTCACAACATAAAGTCCACTGTTGGTTCCCAAAACCACAAATTGGGAATCCAAGAGCCTGCCAATTCTCCAACAAGATTCCACAATCAATTATGGCCAGTGAACAAGAATCAGCTTGATTCCCCTGCACTTTAGGCTTCATTACAACCAAGTGAGTGGACCTTCACGTCAAACACTAATTGTTGGTTCGAGTCTTTTCTATAGCGAATTTAAGCTTTGGAGTTCTCCGACAAGCAAGGTCTTTGAACTCGATTAATATGGAGTTATGTGATAATTTGAAATAAATGTTTTATATAAGGTTTTAACAATGGATTTGAGATTTGCAAGAAGGAAGTTATAGATTTTCTGACTTCAAATGATAAAAGACTAGTGCTTTAGTTACTTCGGGCAACAAAGTCAACTACAATGAAGATTATAATGAACAACTTTATAATGTTCTATGTACATACACTATAAACAGTTTAATAATCAAGATGCGATGGATCAAATATATATATGCAATTCTAAACTAGTCCAAATTGTGCTTTAACTCCTAAGGTCGAGGAGACAAATTGGACACAAATTCAGAAACAATTAAATATTTCACAATATCTGCGATGATTGAGTTTTAAATGCCATATTTGACCTCGTCCACTTATGATGCAGTAGCATCTTGGGCTTGCTCGGTGACTACTTTGGAGTTCATGGGAGGAGGCTCTATAGTTGCTTTGGAGGGTGCTTGAATTGCTACCCGGTCGAAGAAGGATTGGTGCTCGGCATGCTCTGGGATCTCGACATGGTCTTGGAGCTCGGTATGGTCTATGGAACTTGGCATGGTCTTGGATCTCGGCAATGCTTGGGAATTTACTGGTGCTCAGCTTGGTTTTGCTGACACTCGGCTTGGGCTTGATTTCTGTTGGTGCCAAGTTGTCTGTGAGCCAACTTTTGGCATTTAATTTATGTACGGGTATTTAATTTGTGTTGTGGCCAACTTGTGGCTCAACATATATTTAATATGAGGGGTTTATTTTAATTTGTAATTGCTAGGCTGACTTGTGACTTGGGTAAAAGTAGGGGGTCTTGTGGAGTCTTTTATTCATTCATTCATGGAGTGATTCATTCATTCGAAGGAGTGAGTATGGGAGCAACTGAAGGGCGAGTTTTCTTGAGTTTGTGGATAGAGCATCGAATGCGAGGTAGTTTACAGCAGGATTGTGGTGGAGTTGTGAGTGTGTGGACAGAGTGCCAAATGTGAGGCAGTTTATACTTGGACCTTGGATAAAGTTTGAGAAAAGCTAGTAGCTGCGGCTTGGAAAACAAGGAGATTGTTTGGAGGGCTTGCGAGCACAAGTTGAGATCTTCCTTGGAGGTTTCTACCAAAATATAGATTTGGACAAGCTAGTGTTTGGGTTGGATCTTGAGGGATCTTGCAGAACTATTATTGTAATTGCTTTGTATTTGGCCATAACCAAGAAGGCCTCATAGCCCGGCACATTGCATGTAACAGTTATATCTATGAATAAATTATTGTGACTTGATATCAAATCTTGCATTGTTGTTGTGTTTCCATTGTGTGGTTATTTGTTGGGGGCTAGGACATCTCCTCTGGAGATTCTCCTACCTTGCGCTGCGTCAACTTATCTGACATTAATTGTTTAAAGAATTGAAAATTCATTAAAGGACCAATAAACTACAATTTAATTCTCCATGCTATTTAAATAATCAAAAAGCAAAGGCCTTTATAAATCATTGAAATATACTATCAGAATATATTACAAAGTCATATTCTGCTCTTTATTTCTCCATCCAAATAAATAAATGAATGTCGAATGTGTTTTTTATCGAATGTGTTCTCTTCTTTTTTGAATAAACTCCATATCTATGTGTGTGTGTGTGTGTGTGTGTGTATGGATTTCTTGTCTTTCCAAAAGACATCTTTTAATAACTACATCCTTTCAATTTATTTAATCCCTTTTAACTATAATTGCACCTCTTCAAAATTAATAAGTGGCCACCGCTAATAGATTGGTAACATTTTAATTATAATCTAGGTCTATTCATATCAAATATAATGCCCAATCCTTAACTATAATCGCACTGCACAAGAATATGCTCCTATCATAGTGCAGACTTTTTGGACATCATCGGCAAAGTTTTTTGACACATTTATGAGCATCACAAACGACATAAGTGCTAACTCCATTCACAGAAGGTTAGAACAACCGCAAGACGCGATTCCTCTTATTGCTCACATGCTTCTTTCGTTGATTGTCTTTGACATGCTCGATATTTTGACTCTATCGCTGCCGATGTATTAACAATTGCCATAGAACTCCATCTCCATTATTGGCATGTATACACTTGAACTTCTGAAGACTTGTGACCTCCATATCTGTCGGCTCATTGATTCAAGGTGTTTATATTGGATGGAATACTGAACAATTTCATCACACTTATGTTTAATAGTGTTGATATCGTGAGCCACTGTAGATGGACCTATTTCGTCATGCTATTGTTTGACTTCACCGTTGTGTATGCTTTCAACTTTTTACGGCATCTCTCCATGGATTCATGCGTCTCCATCTAATCACATATCAATATTCATCCTCATATTCTGATGATATCTCAGATGTATTCTGAAGTCTTTGTATGTTCTTGGCTGAATGTCTTCATTGTCATTCTATGTACTGATAGTGATGTCCTGAGCATTATGACTGCATTGCTCCACCAGGGCATGATATTTATCCTCAGTATATATTGAGTTGGCTTTGAAATGACATATGTCCAGATATATGATAATTGTAGGGGCTTGCCAAAGCAATCCAAACACCCAATGAAGTTCTGATATATTTCACGGTACTTGCTGAAGAAAAAGATGCAGACTTAGCAATGTATAAGTCCATGTGGTCTGGTTTTAGAGGTTTTCCAATCAGAGTTGGGTATATATACTAGCAAATCGCTCAGACATAAACTACGTGATCAGATGAAGAGTAGGGGCCTGCCAAAGCAATCCAAACACCCGATGAAGTTCTGATATATTTCACGGTACTTGCTGAAAACAAAGATGCAGACTTAGCAATATATAAGTTCCATGTGGTCTGGTTTTAGAGGTTTTCCAATCAGAGTTGGGTATATATACTAGCAAATCGCTCAGACATAAACTACGTGATAAGATGATCTGGATTCTAACCAATTGCATAAACCTCCAATATAGCAAATGGGCAGTCCTGGACTATGAACAATCTGTGTTTGTTGTGGATCAGAGATGAAGAACTTTTATGCTATGATCAGTATAGCTGACTTAATTGAACTCGATAAATTGCTGTTCAAGATAGTCAGTCAGCTTCATGAATGTTAATTAAAGATCTTTTTCTAGAGAATAATCTAACCTGTGTTTGATCAGACCTGTGTACTGATTATTGAAGTATGCTTTTGATACTTATCAAAATCCCTGAATGTGAATTCTGATTTGATCGATTTCTCTGATACAATGAATTGTGATGACTGTTGTATCAACTAAATGCCTTAGTTATTGATTGTCTTCTGCAACAACCATTGGTCTTAATAAATATGACATCCAAGGGTCATGGTCATGAAAGGTTGCGACTTCCCCCATGGCAAATGCCATGGGGAGTCACAGCCTTTCATGATCGTGACTCTCCTTAGAGTATCAGCCTCATGAACATTAATTGCCAATTTATACTAATCTGCCGATACCTTATACTTCCTTTGGTATATATAAGAATATATATAAATATATTGTGACATAATAATAATCTATACAATTTTTTATATATATGTAAAACAATAGAGTGTGTATATATATATTTATATGTGTGTGTATGTATTATCACAAACATATATATTTTAATCTAGGTCTATTCATATCAAATATAATGTCCAATCCTTAACAATAATCACACTGCACAAGAATATGCTCCTATCAAAGTGCGGACTTTTTGGACTTCATCGGCAAAGTTTTTTGACACATTTATGAGCATCGCAAACAATACAAGTGCTAACTCCATTCATAGAAGGTTGGAACAACTGCAAGACGTGACTCCTCTTATTGCTCACATGCTTCTTTTGTTGATTGTCTTTGACATGCTCAATATTTTGAATCTATCGCTGCTGATGTATTAACAATTGTCGTAGAACTCCAACTCCATTATTGGTGTCTATATAGTTGAACTTCTGAAGACTTGTGACCTCCATATCTGCCGGCTCATTGATTCAAGGTGTTTGTATTGGATAAAATACTGAATAATTTCATCGCACTAAGGTTTAATAGAGTTGATATCATGAGCCATTGTAGACGGACCTATTTCCTCATGCTATTGTTTGACTTCACCGCTGTGTATGCTTTCAACTTTTATGGCATCTGTCCATGGATTTATGTGTCTCCATCCAATCACATATGAATATTCATCCTCATATTCTCATGATGTCTCATATGTATTCCGAAGTCTGTGTATGTTCTTGGCTGAATATCTTCATTCTATGTACTGATAGTGATGTCCTGAGCATTATGATTGCATTGCTCCACCAGGGCATGATATTTATCCTCAGTATATGTTGAATTGGCTTCAAAATGGCATGTGTCCAGATATATGATAATTGTAGGGGCTTGACAAAGCAATCCAAACACCCGATGAAGTCTGATATATTTCATGGTACTTGCTGAAAACAAAGATCCAGACTTAGCAATGTACAAGTCCATGTGCTTTGGTTTTAGAGGTTTGCCAATCAGAGTTGGGTATATATACTAGAAAATCGCTCAGACATAAACTATGTGACAAGATGATCTGGATTGTAACCAATTGCATAAACCTCCAATATAGCACATGGGCAGTCCTGGACTATGAACAATCTGTGTTTGTTGTGGATCGGAGATGAAGAACTTTGATGCTATGATCAGTATACCTGACTTAATTGAAATCAATAAATTGCTGTTCAAGATAGTCAATCAGCTTCATGAATGACTACAGATATGAAGTTTGTTCATTGATAACAATTGTATCAATCTGTTGATGTAAATTATAAATCAACTGATTTGTGGGGATGCAGGCACATTTTGTCTGTTGGTATGCAAGATATAAACAGAGATACAGAATTTCATGATAATGCATGATTCTGCTGCTCAACTTTCATCAAGCCCTTGATATCAAGAGTCCTTGAAGATCTGCAGCTGCTCCTTGTGGAAAGAGAGCTCGGTATGTATCTACCACAAGCTTCATAGGAAACAGGATTACCTTTAAAACTGTCTCAGCTTTATCCAACCAACAAATTTCGTATAGTCAGGGGAAGAAACACTGTTCAACATGGGTCTTTATCTATCTCTGTTCTGAATCTTCATATCGTCCTATTTATATCATATCGCCCATTTTCTTTGACTCAAACAAACTTCTTCCTGAATGCTTTATATCTAATGGTTTTATCATATATATTCAACACATCTCAGATGGAGGCCCTAATTTTTTGCAAAATAGTTGATGCATAGTATTTGCATACTCGAACCAGATAATATATTGGACGTGCTGCACAATGCAAAGAAGAAACCTGTAGGTTGCAATTACATACAAATACAAGCCCACTATTTGTAACTTCTTGCCCAGAACTCATGCAAGATGAATATGCTTAGCACATAATAAGAGCTGTTGGTGCTGAAACTCCCTCTCGGTAAGGGCAGCATTCTCACAACTTGGCTTTAATGTTTGACCAAACAAGGAGCTCTTGAAGCTATACTGCTTCATTATCTTGTTGATCCTTTTGAAAGGACTTAGCACTCTTCCTCTGTCGCTCAAGCTCCCTCTGAATGACATTCGCATAGACTTCTAGATTGATTGGTGAGCTACCCCTTTCCTTTAGGAGATATATAAGAAACGATGCCTTAACTCTCAAGATGAATCTCAGCACACACAAATTTGATCAGTTGTACTACAAAAATCTACTGCATGCATCAAGAGTATAGCTGGCATTAATGCACATAAAAACCTTAAGACGTGGTGCCTTCTATCTTTCCACCATATAAATAACCCAGCAGTGTCATAAAGCCCTCGAAGCCAACATTTCCCTAGTTAGAACTTATGATTTCATCTATATGAATATCTGCACCTTCCAAAGGGACTTCTGCAGCAGGAAACCACAGTTGCTCATCATTGCATGTACCCTCATTGTTCTCCCACCTAAGAACGGTATGATTAATAGGTTCACTGTAGTACATGATAAACACTAGATTCCCAAAAAAACTTCCTTCACCTGGTCAGATTTCTAATCTCAAAAAACATTTACTGCACCAACTTCCTCAACATCAGGATGCACTAATGGAAACTTCATAGGCCCAAACTACTTGTGATTTCCATGGAATACTACAGCACTTTGCCTATCCAGCCCTAATGACAACAATCCCAGTTGAAAGTAACCCACAACTAGTAGATCAACTATCTGCTCAATGTGGTGACTCTTGATTCTACGAAGGTTTCCTTAATAATGCCAGCTCAATAAGTCTAGAATTATAAAAATGTAGTGTCACTGTGCGCAAAAGATTTTGTCAACATCAAAAAGTCTGAACAATAAATATTAAAACATCAAACCTAATAATAAAAGACAGCTTTCATTAGAATATTCTGGCAAAACATCACAGAATATGAATAATATTGTAAATAATCTCACAACTTCACAATGATAATTATTGACCTACGACAGCTATAATATTTTATACTTATTTCAATTATCTCATGGGTAATAATATACTCACATAATCTTGACACAGATCTATCCACAAACGTATAGTACTCAATAAAAATATTCCAATTTAAAATATAAACTTTCAAAGTAGTCATAATATTAGATAGGACTTATCTGCAAATTTGTTCAGCAAGAGATGTCCTTTGTTTTGTAGCTGGAAATAGTGCCCAAGTATCATGTTTCTCTTCTTGAAAACAACAGCAGCTTAAATAGCATTTGTACTACACTTGAAGAGGACAAATTACATTTGGAATTTAGAGTTGCAGAGTATCAACCCACATCTCATACCAAACAAGAAAGCCTTGGATATTTCTGACTCTACCATGGTTTTATGTTTATTCCAAGTTACTAAATAGCAGCCCAGGTCAAATTTCTTCGGCAAAAAATTCCTGTGAACAAGAGCGGACCTAGTAATTTCCAATGACAGAAATGTAAACATCTGAGGTAGTTGTAGCTTGTCTTCAAGTGGACATAATTGATTATCTCCCTATGCCAACCTTAAGAGAATCAAGGCATACAAGAAAACTATTCGATCTGAAAAGAGAAGCATTAAGATTATTTCTGCCAATAAAAATGCTGCTACAGAATATAGCCCACAACAACTTCCTCCTTACCGCAGGAAGTCCAAACTTCTGTATTTCTTAGAACAAAGAGTTGAGAAAGAGATTCATGGCAAGAGCTCTTGACGCAGGGAGAAACAGTGACTCATGAAAACGTGTGGAATAAACTCAACTTAAACCTTCTAATATCCCCTACTCAGAGTCACACACAGAATCTTTAGACAGAACTCAAATAGACAACAGAGAACACAAGGACAGATGCAGCAATTTATAGGTTTAATTATTTAACTTCGCATACAAAACAACAACAACATGCCTGGCTGTGAGGCCTTCTAGGTTGCGGCCTTATACAGAATTTATAATTACAATTTTGGAGTCCAAGCTCGCATCTTCGGTCTCTTTCCTCTAAAAATGCTACCTCCTACATCTAACCAAGCTTCTTTTATAGCTAGCTAAGCCACAAATCAGCTAGTCAAGCATTTAATTACAATTTAGGTCCAGTCTTGGAAGAGTAAGCCAAAATCGAAACAAAGGACAACATAAAATTACACACACTTAAAGATAGGTCCACACATGCATTAGGAGTCGGCTCCCAACTGTGCAAGATGCCATGTAAGCATAGGAAATTGTGCGAAACGGATCAAAACACTACGCTGGATGAAAACAGCAGGAAAACAGGGACTGCAAATAACAGCACAGAACTCAAAGTAAATGAAACATAAGAACTTGTACACTTAGGACAAGGATCTAGGACAGGTCCTCGACATGATATCAACTACGCACAACACAAAACCAAAAGAAACAATGGCTACTTTGCAATAAGCAAATCGGAATAGAAACAAGAAATATTGTTTGGCTGATGCAAGATTGCTCAAAGACCCAAGATGCTCCTACATCAAACATCTGGGGTTAATAAAGAACAAATGTCCACATTAGGCCTTCCTAATATTCTAACCTGAATCATAAAGATCCAACTCAACTTGTGTAATCCATAAACTGTCTTCAACTGGTTTGTCTCTCCACTGAACTAGGTATTCCATGTAGTCTTTTCCTCTGGTGCTTTTACTTATTATGTTATTCAAAATCCTTTCAATACTATATGTCTTCTTCTCAGGATAATCCAAGTCATTTTTTAACTCATCATCTGATTCAAAATACTCAAAGATATCTATAATGTTAAATATAGGTGAAATATCCATATCTTCTGGTAATTCAACTTCAAAAGCATTTCCACTATCAAACTTCCTCAGAATCTTACAAGGACCAAATTTCTTCATCTTCAGCTTGTTGTAGGTGCCAACTGGAAATCTATTCTTCTTTAAATGAATCATAACCTCATCTCCAGCTTCAAAAGGTTTATGTCTCTTCCTTCTATCAACTATTGGTTTGTATACCAAATTACTGTTCTCCAAGTTCATTTTCACTTCCTCATGTAAAGTCTTCATGAAATCTGCAAATTCCTCAGCTTCAACACTTCTTTTTGTCTCAAGGTTCAAATTTCTGAATTCAGTAGTTCCCTTAGGATTCATTCTAGTAACAATCTCAAACGGTGTCTTCTTAGTGCTCCTGTTCACAAAGTTATTATATGCGAACTCTACTTGTGCCAAAATCAAATCCCAATTAGTACACTTATCTGCAACCAAACATCTCAATAAGTTACCCAAACTTATGTTCACAACTTCTGTTTGTCCATTTGTTTGCGGATGAAATGTAGAACAAACTTTAACTCTATATTCAGCTTCTTCCAAAGTGTCCTCCAGAAATAACCAGTAAACTTAATATCTCTATCTGAAACAATAGTTTTAGGCAAACCATGCAATCTTGCCATTTCTTTAAAGAATAATTTAGCCATATGTTCTGCATCAAATGTCTTCTTACAAGGTATGAAATGAGCCATCTTTGCAAACTTGTCAACTACTACCAAGATAGAATCATGACCTCTCTGAGTTCTAGGTAACCTAAGAACAAAATCCATACTGATATCTTCCCAAGGCTTATCAAGTACAAGCAATGGTGAATACAATCCCAAATTTTGACTAATTCCTTTTGTTGTTTGACAAATTTTGCAACTTCTCACCATCTTTTGCACATCCTTATAAATATGCAGCCAAAAGTATCTATTTGAAATCAACTTCATTGTCTTATCAATCCCAAAAGGTCTAGCAACTCCGCCACTATGCTTCTCCTTCATGATATTCTCTCTCATAAATCCCTCTAGGTATACACAATTGAATTCCTTTAAACAACATATCTTCATAAATAAAATAATCAATCCACTTATCTCTTACCATCTGATCTTTACAAGCTTTCCAAGGTTCTGCAAAGTCAAGATCAGTTTCATACAAACACTTCAAATCAATTAAAACCAAGTACATCCACTCTCATTTCTGTCAGCAAATTTCTTCTTCTCAAAGCATCAACAACCTTGCTTGATTGTCCACTCTTATGTTTCAATGAAAAGGAAAATTTTGCAAAACCTTGACCCATTTCATGTGTCTCTGATTCAACTTATTCTAACTTCCCAAATACTGCAAAGCTTTATGGTCAGTATACAACACAAAAAATTAAGGCATCGAATAATGTATCCATTTCTTCAAAGCTTGAATAATAGCATAGAATTCTTGATCATAAACTGAATATTTTCTCTTAACATCATTCAATTTCTCACTAAAGAAAGCTATAGGTCTTCCTTCTTGACTCAAAACAGCTCCTATAGCACTTCCACTAACATCACATTCAACTTGAAAAACTTTACTCAAACCAAGCAAAGCAAGTGTAGGCATATCTGTAATCTTTTGTTTCAATGTTTAAAAGCTTTTATGTGTTCCATGTGTCCACTTAAAATCCTTTATGCCGTCTCTCATAGTCTTAGTCATAACATTACAAATAGAACTAAAATTTATGATGATCTTCCTATAAAAACTTGCCAAACCATGAAATGGTCCTATCTCGCCAATATTCTCAAGTATAGGCCAATCAAGAATAACTTTTACCTTTTCAGGATCCATCTTCAAACCATTAGCTGAAATGACAAAACAAAGATACACAATCTCTTCCTTCATGAAAGAACATTTCTTCGGGTTGATCAACAATTTCTCCTCCTTCAATTTCTCCAAAACTTGTCTAATATGCTCAAGATATTCTTCCTTAGTTTTACTAAATATCAAAATTTCATCCAGATATTCGACGACAAACCTACCCAAAAATCCCTTCAGAACTTCATCCATTGGCCTCATAAAAGTACTAGATGCATTAGTTAAACCAAAAGGCATAACTAACCATTCATAGAGGCCTTCATTAGTCTTAAAAACAATTTTCCATTCATCTCCTTCTCTGATTCTAATATGATGATAGCCACTTTTCAAGTCAATCTTGGTAAAATACTTCAGTCCACTCAAACTATCCATTATGTCATCCATATTAGGCAAAGGAAATCTATATTTCATTGTTATCTTATTTATAGCTCTAAAACCAGTGCACATTCTCCATTCTCCATTCTTTTTAGGTACTGCACAAGGACTCAAACTTTCTCTAATCACACCCTTCTCAAGTAACTCTTGCACTTATCTATTCAATTCAGCCTTTTCATCAAGTGTCAATCTATGTGGTGCTTTATTAGGCAAACTGGCTCCAGGTATAAAATCCATACAATGACTAATGCTTCTTACAAGATGGAAACCATCAGGCACATTATCAAAAATAATGTCTTGAAACTTCGCTAACAAGGATTCAATCTCAGCTGCATGCTCTAACTCATATCGTTTCTCGATCTTTCTAGGAATCAAAGAAAAACAAACATTTTGTTCCTTCACCTCTTTAATAAATTGATTACCTTCATCCAAGCATACTTTGATTGTGGTACAGTGATTCTCATCAAGTTTTTCTACCAAAGGCAACAATATTTGTTTCTTCCCATCAACCCAAATAGCATACTGATTCAATCTACCATCATGCAAAGCATGTCTATCATACTGCCAAGGTCTACCCAAAAGAATATGACAACAATCCGTAGGCATAATATCACACAAGACTTTATCATGTTGATTCCCAATTTTGAATTTAACAAGGCATTGCTCACTTACAAGTAATTTATGCTCCTTCTGGATCCAAGCAACATGATGAGGCTTGGGATGTCTCAGTCTTTGCAATTGCAATTTGTTAACCAGCTCCTCAGATGTCAAATAATCAGAACTTCCACCATTAATGATTACATTGCAACATTTTCCAGCAATCTTACATCTAGTTTTGAACAAACTTCTTCTCAAAATAGGCTCTCCATCAACTTCTTCATTCCACAAGATCCTTCTTAACCTCAGGTTCTCACCATTTTCAGGTTCATTAGGTGTTTCAGAAACTTCTTTACAAGCCAAAGTGCTTCTGCTATTACCTTCACTCTTCTTTCCAAAGTTTGTACATTCAAAGGCTCTATGTCCTTCTCAACATTTGTAACAAGTACCCTCAAACCAAGATCTTTCTTCTCTTTTTCCACCATTATTATTCCTAGAGTAACCACTATAGCTACCTCTAGTGTAATTACCTCTTTAACCTATAGGTTCTTCCTTCCATTCTAATTTTCCTTTATCTTGCATTGTGTTGTTAGATCTACCTACCCCATATCATCTACCTCTGCTTATTTGAAATCCGCCACCTCTTCCTCTTTGTCTTTGATCATGTTTCTTTGCCAATCTTTCTTCAGCCTTCAAAGCGTATTGATATGCTTCTTCTACACTATCCATCTTAACATAGCTGATCTCATCTTAAATTGATGTTCTCAAACCATTCAGGTATCTAGCCACTTTCTCAACTTCATCATCCACATGTCCAAATCTGATATCCAATTTGTAGAATTCTTTTGTATATTCGTTCACACTCATGTCCTTTTGCCTGAAATTTCCCATTTTCCTCAACAAATTCACCTAGTAATCTGCAGGGAGAAACTTCTTTTTCATTTTTCCAACCATCTTCATCCATGTCTTGATCTTTTCTTTTTCCCTCTTTTGTCTCTCAGTTTGCAAATGATCCCACCAAAGTGAAGCATGAGCCTTCAACTTTGTGACTGCTATCTTAACCTTCTTATTATTAGGAGTACCTTCATACTCAAAGTATTTATCCATCTTAGCGATCCAATCCAATACTGCATTAGTCTCAAGTCTTCCATCATAGCAAGCCACTTTGTCATGACCCCATAATGACATCTAACTAATATAAATACAATTATTATTTTAAATATAAATATATTCAACTATTTCAAAATACATTATTGTGACCCATCAATGTCAACCATTTATACAAACTGATTTACTACCACTACTTAAATACTTATTATAATCATATTAAATATAAAATAAAATATACTAATAATCATATTTACTCATACCTTAAAAATAACTTACTCATTAACAAATATTAGTCGAAGTGTTGTGACCCGATGAGCATGAATCAAACATATAAATGGAAGGAAGGGCGCCGATTCAAAAGAGGGGGGGTATAGAGAGATGAAGACCAAGTACTAAAAGCATCGCGAATATAAATAAAGGAAGGAAAAACATATCTTAGTGGACACCATTCGACAATACCAGATACGAAGGACACATAGAGACTTGACAGGAAATCAAGACGCCATTTGAAGAGGTTGACACATAAGTTGAGAACCTAACGGAAGGACATTCGAAAATAGAAGCAAATACATTATCGCTGAAATCCAATACACCGGGTTACAGGGAAGAAGGTGTGATTAACATCGCCAACGGTTCACTTAGTGTGATCCCATATCACACAATAAGAGGAGCTAGGCCGACAGTTGGTAAACAAGAAGGGGTCTCGTACATGCAAGGATATAACGAGGTTGTGGGGTTAGTACAAGGAATCGTCTGACTCGTATAAAAGGTATATTCATTGCTACATCATTTAACAAATAATTATCTATTTATAAGATGCAAATGCTGCTAAAGTAATAAGAAGTCATTTTTAATGAGCATAGATTTTATATATATATCTGATGAAATCAAAATTAAAGTAATAAAAGATTGGATGAATATAATATCTACGATCCAAACTATGTTTGGTGGAGGGTATTCTTATGAATGTTGTAGTACGATCCAAACTATGTTTGGTGGAGAATGATCCGAGCCTAGCTTGGTGGAGGGCATTCATTGAGAATGTCATGAAATGATCCAAGCCTAGCTTGGTGGTGAACGATTCAAGCTTAGCTTGGTGGAGGGCATTCATCGAGAATGTTGTGGAATCATTTAAACCATGTTTGGTGGGGAACATTCATTATGAATGCTAATTATTTTAAACTAAACAACATATGACATATTTAGCTATATTTAGTATAATGTTATCAATTTGTTTGCAATTTATTATTGTCCCTTCCTAACCCTAATACATGGGACATTACAGTGGTATCAAAGCATAATCCTATCATCCTGTGAAAAGTTACTCCAAGGAAATATGGCCCAACAATTAGCCCAGGAACTAAGGAACTTTACAGAGCAAGCTAATGAGAGATTTGAAAGGACTGAAAACTCCAATAAAATACTATTGGAAGCTATACAAAAATTAAGCAATAATAATAACCAGGATGAAAGACCTAACCCACAAAGTGACCATCATTCTACTCATGAGGAAAATGAACCCTCGTCACAAAGTTCAGTCCCACGAGAAACTTTCCCCTCATTCATTCCAAGAGAAGAACCTATTGCGAAGGAGGGAACAATCATTAATAGTGTGGAAGAAATTGAACAAATGTATGCTAGCTTGGATCCCAATCTTCGACAGCTTATTTCATTTAAAGAATAAGGAAAATAGAAAGAAACATCATGTAGATAAAGACCTTCATGAGAAAGCAAATAAGGTAAAATTACCATGTTTTGACAGGTCAGGAGAAGAAACTACTCAAGCATGGGTCCAAAGATTAGATACATATCTATCCTATTGTCCTATGATGGAAAAAGGTGCCATCAAGTTTGCCATACTTTATTTGAGAGGATCAGCCCACAAATGGTGGCACTATGGCCAAAATTCCCTGGGGCTCAAAAAAATCACCTCCTATAGTGAATTCACTCAAAAATTAATGAGCAGATTTGATCTAGAAGATCCTGAATGGTATTACCAAGAACTAACTCATCTCAGACAAGCAGGGTTAGTTGAAGAATTTGCCAATCAATTTCAAGACCTAGCTATAATGGTCCCAAATTTATCCCAAGGGCAACTCACGCACATATTCATAGAAGGACTTAAAGAATCCATTAAAGCCCAAATAAAACCATTTGAACCTCAAAACCTTGAAGAAGCTATTCGAAGAGAAAAGAAGGTTGAATCTAATGGGCCCAAGAATCCTAGAACATCTTTTGAACATAAAGGGACAAGGAAGGAATACCAAGAAAAGAAATGTCGCATGTGTTACGAACCATGGAATGTCAGTCATAAGTGCCCAAAGAGAGATGATTTGTTAAAGAAAGGATTGTGTTTCAAATGTAAAGAACCTTGGGAGCATAATCATCAATGTAAGAGAGAACAATGAATAAAATAACATGTAATGAGGAAAACTCCAACAAACAGAGTAGATTTGATGAATAAGATCATGGGACATTAGCAGTCATTACTCAAGAGAATGGCGATAATCCTTTTCGAGTCAGGAGTTCATTCTAAGGTTATTAGATCTACATTAAAAGAGTTTGTATTGCTTGAGGACAAGCAAATTCAAGAGGGGCGGATTGTCATGACCCCATAATGACATATAACTAATGTAAATACAACTATTATTTTAAAATAAATATATTCAATTATTTGTGAATATATAATTGTGACCCATCAATGTCAACCATTTACACAAATTTATTTACTATCACTACTTAAATACTTTTTATAATAATAATATTTAATAAAATAATCATATTAAATATAAAATAAAATATACTAATAACCATATATACTCCCACCTTACAAATAACTTACTCATTAACAAATATTAGTCAAAGTGTTGTGACCTGATGAGCATGAATCGAACATATAAATGGAAGGAAGGGCACCGATTAAAGGTGGGGGAATAGAGAGACAAAGACCAAGTATTGAAAGCACTGTGAGTATAAAAAAAAGGAAGGAAAAACATATCTTAGCGAACACCATTCAACAGTACTAGATCAAAGGACACATAGAGACTTGACAAGAAATCAAGACGCCATTTGAAGAGGTCAACCCATAAGTCAAGAACCTAAGGGAAGGACATTTGAAAATAGAAGTAAATGCATTATCGCTGAAATCCAATGCACCGGGTTATGGGGAAGAAGGTGTGATTAACATCACCAACAGTTCACTTAGTGTAATCCAATATCACATGGTAAGAGGAGCTACGCAGATAGTTGGTAAGCAGACAGGAAGGGACCCGTACATGCAAGGATATAACAAGGTTGTGGGGTTAGTATAAAGAATCGTCTGACTTGTATAAAAAGGTATACTCATTGCTACATCATTTAATAGATAATGTCATTTTAATGAGCATAGATTATATATATATAAGACGAAATCAAAATTAAAGTGATAAAAGATTGGATGAATATAATATCTACGATCCAAACTATGTTTGTTGGAGGGTATTCCTTATGAATGTCATAATACGATCCAAACTATGTTTGGTGGAGAATGATCCAAGCCTAGCTTGGTTGAGGGCATTCATTGAGAATGTCATGAAATGATCCAAGCCTAGCTTGGTGGAGGGCATTCATTAAGAATGTCATGAAATGATCCAAGCCTAGCTTGGTGGTGAACGATCCAAGCCTAGCTTGGTGGAGGGCATTCATTGAGAATGTTGTGGAATGATTTAAGCCGTGTTTGGTGGGGAACATTCATTATGAATGCTAATTATTTTAAACTAAACAACATATGACACATTTAGCCAAATTTAGTATAATGTTATCAATTTGTTTGTAATTTATTATTGTCCCTTCCTAACCCTAATACATGGGACATTACAAACTTCAACAGCAAGACTAGCATCCACCCTAGACAAAACTCTCAAAAGTCTCTCCTCATCTTGTTCAACCTCAAGTTCGGGATTAGGATTCGTTATTGCCTCTTCATCATCACTAACATCCTCAAGATGTACACTCTTCTTTGCGTTGTCTCAATAGCTTCAAGTTTCGCTGCAATCTGCCTCAACACGTCCATAATACCATTATCAGCATTTCCTCTTCCACGAACCATTTTGACAATAGTTCTTGCAAGATTCGTAATCTTCTACAATTTATAGGTCGGATTTCAGATCTGCCACCCTCCAACCAAATTCAACAATGTTCTCCACAATCCAAGCCTTGAGAAAGAACTCGCTCTAATACAACCTGACGCAGGGAGAAAAAGTAACTCATGAAAACATGTGGAATAAACTCAACTTAAATCTTCCACTATCCCCTACTCAAAGTCACACACGAATACTTTGTACAGAATTCAAATATACAAAACAGCAACATGCCCAGCTATTAGGCCTTCCGGGTTGCGGCCTTATACAGAATTTAGAATTACAACTTTGGAGTCCAAGCTCGCATCTTCAATCTCTCTCCTCTAAGAATACTACCTACTACATCTAACCAAGCTTTTTTTATAGCTAGCTAAACCACAAATCAGCTATTCAAGCATTTAATTACAATTTAGGTCCAGTCTTGGAAGAGTAAGCCAAAATCCAAACAAAGGACAACATTAAATTACGCACACTTAAAGGTAGGTCCACAAGTGTGTTAGGAGTCGGCTCCCAACTATGTAAGACGCCACGTAGGCATAGGAAATTGAGCCAAACAGATCAACACGCTATGCTGGATGAAAACAGCAAGAAAACAAGGACCGCAAATAACGACACATAACTCGAAGTAGATGAAACATAAGAACTTGTGCACTTAGAACAAGGATCTAGGACAAGTCCTCGACAAGATATCAACTGCACACAACACAAAACCAAAAGCAGCAATGGCTACTTCGCCATCAGCAGACTGGTACAGAAACAAGAAATATTTTTTTGGTTGATGCAAGATTGCTCAAAGACCCAAGATGTTCCTGCATCAGCTCCCTAACTTGCATTGCCAGTAATCATTATCAAACATATAAATTCATAGCAACTTTAAGATTATTAAATATCTCATTCTCAGACCAATGACAATAAGAAGCTATGCGCCAGAGAATGACCAAATATATATGGCCTTAATCAAAACCAAAACATCAATAAGAATTATTTAAAAGGCACGATGATATCATTTGCCAACATATTAATTCACAGCAAATTCTTGATAATTCTTCACTAGACTCATAACAAGAAGCCCAGTGAATCATTTAAATGAAACAGGAGTTAACATTATAGCCAAGTATAAGCTTCAATGCGACCCCCAACTTTTCATCAACTTGTCCCCAGTGTTCAAAGCTATCTAAATATATCCACAAAGAAGAATACACCATAACCAATAACAAGAGCACATACATGTATTCCTCCCTCCATCTCCTCTACCAGCATTACATAAGCAGGGGAGTGGCGGACATGAAAAATGAGATCACTCATGAGGTCCATAAACAACTTAATGTCTGTCATTCCACAAAAAAACTTGTTCCCAACTGCACCGAAATCCCATGAGTTTCTCCCACTCCACTCACTTCACATTTGTCAAACCTTAAAAAAACTTGTTCTCCTCATGCTGTACCTTTTGAAAGTTATATTTATGAGCAACAATATCAAGTACTCATGTAGGGTTTCGCTTACAGATGGAAACTATTGCTAGCTCTTACACAAATCCATTTCATTTTCATCAAAAAACTATCTAGCTGCAAAATCGGTTTTCTATCTCTCAGAATATTTGTGCACAAGCCCCAATTTATATTGCTATTTCCATTTGCAGGGAGCTGAAAGAGCATTGAAAGACCCCAACATGGCCTTGTACTTTCTAGCACCGACTAGAAGCATTTGAAAATGGGACTCATGGCTCACTCCATCATTCTACTTCTTTTGATAGTATATTACTCCCTGGTGGGCAATAATTGTTCTCCCCGATGGTCCTAAAGCAACCACTTTGTAAAACCTAGAGAGCCATTAAACGTCAAGACGTGAAAAAAAAATTACCTTCCCAAAATACAAAGAAAGAACTTGTGCTCTTCTTTTTCTAGATCACTAACTTGGCTCTAATACCATGTTTAATCTTTATAGCAAAAATAAAACAAAACAAAGAGCAGAAAACTCGAGCATGAAAGTTATCCTAGGGAATCCCTCCAACTTGAGGGGGAAAACCCAGCCACACCAATTGCCTCTTTTATTGATCAAATAGCCAATAATATGATCAAAATGCTCACAAACTTAAGCAATAATAACTCCTCTGAATCTGCAAATGCTCAATAAGCAATACATAGAATGCACTACTCAACAATACTAGACCTGCAAGGTCATGTGCTTAGCCTACGTAATCATCTATTTGTCACACAATACTCTAATATTCACTGCTAAAAGAAGAGCCTAGCCAGTAGTAACCCCAAGGCCATAAATGACTGACTGAACAAGTAATCACCTACGGCAAAGAGAAATGAATATGAATGATGCTGAGTCATCCATAACCATTCAAAGTAAATGTGATAACTGACACCCAGCTTGCATGGCAGATACCATACTAGGCTCCACATCTGAATCACAAGAAATGAAGGACTCTTGGTATTTTGTTTCACATGTCACATAGACAAGTTGTCGAGCCTTTCAATGGCGTGACTCTTTAGCATTCAAGAGTTGTTCAGTCACACATGGGAGCCCCTTCGTAGCATAAGTCTCTTAGAATATCTCAACCGTTTGACTCTTCAAGCCTGATTTCTGACATAATGAATGTAAGGCACTATGATGCGTGACTGTGGTGGCACAGAAACTGACGACAGTTATAAAGAGTGACAATTCATATGCTTACATTTAAGATTCTTCATAGTCTTCGCTGTTTGAAACCAAAGAGACAAGACTCTTCAAATAGGTGAACCAAACAAAGTAGAAGACTCTTCACAGTCTTAATTCACACGATCACGAGAATAAATGTTGACAGCAGCAGAAAATGGACAAAGATCACACACAACCTTTACGTTGATGCAACCATCACAGGTTTAGCAGATAGCTACTAAACTTCAACAAGCGGCAAGTGGTGTCTCTTTTCTTAACAAAAGTTGAGTATCGAGGAACAGTTGAGGTAGCTTGTGAGGTAGAATGTCTTCGAAGGATGTTTTCAGACATGCAAATGTCTCGAGCAAGTCCTATTCACCTTTACTGTGGCAATCAAGGGATGCTCAAACTGGCCAAGAATCCAGTCTTCTACAAGAGAATCAAGCATGTTGACCTCCATTGTAATTTCATCTGATAACTGGTTGAAGATGGGTCAGTTCAGTTGTTGTATGTTCCGGCTGTGGATCAGACAGCAGATATTCTCACCAAGTCTTTGAGCCTGGACAAATTTGTAAAATTTAAGGGGGGACTTGGTGTAGTTGATAGATTGACCATTTAGTAAGGGTAATATGATAATATCTTTATTATCCCATATTTAATAATTAATATTGTAGATTCTGTAAATATTAATAGTTTCTAATTTTGTGATTGTTTCATAATAGAAATATCGTCTCTTTGTACTCTATAAATGATCGCTTGATCATTCATTCAATATTTTATCAATTACTTGCATAATACAATGTACCAGTTTAGAATTAGAATTTAGACAAAATATTTGATTGCTTGCAAGCACTCTTTTTTTAATGAACTGTTGAGATACGGGGTAAAACATATGCTATATAGTCTTGAACACTGATGTTTGGAAATGGTTAAGATTCGTTATTTTCATCTCCTGACAAGACATCACTAATCTCAGTTCACATAGTCATATGTCAACTAATAAATGAAAAGTTATCAGAACCAAATCAGTTATAGAAGAGCTTCAAGAAAACAGATATAAATGTATAGCAAAATGTATGTGGCTATTTGATTTATTTAGTAATTGAAGCACTCTTTGTTTTCAAGAATCGTTGAGGTATGAGGTTAAATGTATGCTAAACAGTATCAAACGTTAATGTTTGAAAATGGTTGAGACGTAACAAAAATTCCAAAATTTGTGTTTTTTGTCTCCAAACAAAACATCCTTGATCTCAGTTCACAACTTCACACAGTCTTCTGTCAACTGATAAATGAAAAGTTATCAGAATCAAATCAATTGTAGAAGAACTTCAAGAAAAGATATATATGTACAAGAAAATGTGTGTGGCTATTTGATTTCTTTAGTAAAGGCTGTCTGCAATTCCCAATAGTTGCAAATGAGAACTAGGACTCTTTCTACAATCATATCTGCTTATAGTTTATAGAGGAATGGCTAAGAGCTAGAATGTTTCGCTTTATCATTATGTAAAGGAGAGTTTGGAAAAAGCTGGCACTTCCTAAGAACTAAAGTCCAGAGTTGTTAGAGCATGTGTACTCCGCAGATGGAAAAAGTGCCAATACAGCGTCCAAAAACAAAAGGAATCCCATGTTTTTGGTAATTGAAAAACAAGCACCCGGTCTATTAAATACTCAAATGATTCAAATTAAGAGTTAAATCCACTGTGCAGCGCCCACAGAAAATTATGCACGGTCATTTCCATGCCAAACTAAATTTAAAAAGTTGTTTAATCGAAGTACAATTTCATGCAATCAATGCACGGTCCCCACAAGGTTGAACATGATATGCTGAGGTGGTAAATAACCAGGTTTCTAAGGCGGACCGCAAGGTTCAAATCTCAGGCAATAAAACTATGCTTACAATTGGGTACAATATAGTATCCACTCCTGGCGCAGCACACCCCAACAGACAAGACTAGGCGCAAATCCATGTAGTACCCAACTGCAGGGTGAGGGCAGTTGCAAATCCTAGGTGACTTACAAAGAATGGATATCTCAAGACATATAAATCAAGAACCAAATTAAAAAGGTTTGAGTTATCACAAAAGAGAAATTCACCCTTTTTTCTCGGAATTCGCCCTCTTTTTCTTTAAAAGCGTATGTATTGCCATCCGAGAGTTTTATAAAAATCCTAACCATAGCAATTTCGAAAGAGGAACTGACCTTCAAGTCAAGAATTGATCGGTATGACTGCCTCTTGGCAAGCTTGAAGGCCCTGAGAAGAATCCCAATCCCCACTCTGACGCCATATGCCAAGAGAAAACTCTGGCACAAGTTACCAATTGCATTGGCCACACAAGAATCGGCATGCGCACACAGAGGATTCTGCCCCTGCCCCTGACCCTGCTGCTTCTGCAGCTCCTGTATAGCCTCTCTTAAGCTGGCCTCCGCCTCCCTCAATCGTCTCACTGCCGCCTCTTTTTCTTTTTCTACAGCATTCAATTGCGCGCCTAATGATTCAGAGGGAAGCGTCATTGTCAGATGGTAAGGGGAAGAAGCCTCATGACGGGAATGAGAATTCAAAATGCAGACGGAGAGGCTGCAGTTTCAATGCGTTACTGTGTAAGAGAAAACCTCAAACAGTAAAGTGCTAGAAAAGGACAATTTTGATTTTGTTAATTTTAGTAACGGTATCGCCGTTTACTGAATTTGATCTAGTGCCGGTACGACCAGCAGGGTTCCATTCCTATACATGAACTTTGCCTTTTTGCCGTTGCCATACCATCTTTTTAAATTATTGTAACTTGTTGCAATTTGACCTACCTAGCTTTTGAAAGGTTTTACACCGGACTTAAGATTCATTCGCAAGAAAAAGAAAAACTTTTAAAAGGTTTTACACTTGACTTAAGATTCATTTGCAAGAAAAAGAAAAACTTAGTTCCCGTTCCTTGAAGATTCCCTTCATTGCAAGGAAAAAAGTATTTTCAATCATTAACGGTAAGAGGCATTAGGCTTATTAATTTGTATATATAATTTGTTTCTAAAATATATGTTGAGAACATTAACAAGTTAGGTGGCCTCATAATCATTCTATATAAAAAGTGAATAGAATTAACAAAGTTAGTTTAGTGGGAAAGGTGTTGCATAGACTATGTTTAGTCTTATGAATGTTAAAATTTCATCTATCTATATATATCTATCGACAATTGTCATATTTAGTTTGTTTTTTGAATTTGTTTTCAAATTTTTAGGGGTTTATTCCAACTCACAAAATATAGAGGACCTCTAATTTTAGGCTCTCAATTTCGGAGGTGGTTATCCTCAAGACAAAATGCACCTTTGAAAAATAATTATAAAATTAAAAACACAATTTTTTTTTGAAATTTTTAGCATTTTCTCTTTATGATCTTCATGTTTTGTAATAAAAAATAGCAAAAAATTAGAGAAAAATTCACGGTATCTTCAAAGATCTCGAAAAAAAAAAAGTTTGACTTTTGGTGTGTTATGTATAGAGTTTAGCCATCACCTTTAATTTGAACCTAACATATTGGTGCAGGGCATCTCCCTAAACTTGAGTGTGTGTGTGTGTGTGTGTGTGTGTGTGCGCGCGCGCGCGTGCGCGCATGCGCGTGCATGCAATAACTTTCACATGTCCTAGGATGACAACTACTCCAATTGTAAGAGCTCAAATGCTCATTAGGCCTTAATTGTTCAAAAATTGCTCATTGAACCAAAGTTGCTCAATAGGGAAAATTTGGGAAGAGGTGAGTAAGTAGGGCCCTTGATTAGCCAAATAGGTCCTAGGTATTCTATCTAAGGTCCTAGGATGGTCCTAGGTGGACCCATTTGGCCACAAAGTCTTGTGAGCAAAAAGTTGCTCCAAAGTTGCAAAATTGCAAAAAGTTGCTTCAACAACTTTTTGAAATTTTTGCAAGAAAATGCATTTATCAATTTTGGTGGTTGTAACTACCCATGCTTGGGTATATGAGCAAGGTAGATGATATTTTGAGGGGTTGGAAGAATTACCAATAAGTTTGGCATGTGAGACAATTTTGTACGAACTCCTCTACATGTTTTCTTGTATTCTCAGGTAGTTGTATGGCCTTGTATAGATTGGCACAACAAATCCATCGTATGTTCTTGGTAGCTTAGACTTTACTAGCTTTGTTTCATATTCCTTTAGGTGATGGAGTGTTAAGGTTTGAAAGCTTCAAGTTTTTGTTTGTTGATTGGTTTAGGCACCAGTTTATAGTGTTGCTTGCACAAAATGCCCCTAACCTGATCACCCCATGGTGGAAAATGCATGAAACTAATGGGAGTGATAGGTTAGAAGATGCACACTTTGCTTCCTTTTTGTTTTGAATTTGTTTGAAGGAATTCCAAGCCAAATGGTAAAGCCCTAGGCTGAATCTTGGGAATCAATGAGCTTAGACAGTTTGACAAATGGAAATGCAGGGCAACACCCATGATCGTGCTAAGGCAAACCAGCACTTTCCTAGTAGCCCTAAGATGTCAAAGTGAATATGCAAAAGGAATGGAGTCTTGTTCATGAGTTTGCAGTGTTTGGGAGATTTTTGTTTAGTAACTGGACCAGAGGCCTAATGTTAAGGCTGAAAACTAGGGCTTAGTATTAATTAGGGTTGTGGGTTTCATAGAACCTTGCCAGTTTGGATTCTTGGTGTACTAAGAGATAGCTACTAGATTCATAAATCAGTTTTGGGGAGTGTTTGGAGAAAATAAAAGAATGGAGGAAAAATAGGGTCACTAGACGTAAAATATAATAGGCCTTTCTAGCCTAAGTGGAGTGTTAGGACATTCTCAGTGTTTTGTTGGGATCGGAAGTGACTAGTGAGATTAGGAAGGCTAAGGGGAGTATCTACATGGACGGTAGACTCCAAGGAAGGTTAAGATCCTAAGTAGGGGTTAGGGTTCTAGGAGTAGGACTAGTTGGACTAGTGCCTAAAGAGGGGGTTGAGTCCTCATTAAATCAACTATACCTAGGAGGCAAGTTGGAGGAAAATCCTTGGAGGCTTGTATTGGTGAAAGGACAAGTATAAGAATCTTAGAGGTTCAAAATTGAACCTTAATTGAAGGTTGTTTGATTTGAACCTTAAGCCTCTCTACATTAGAGTGGTATGAGAGCCAACATTCGGGTTGGTACATGTCTAACGAGGAAGGAAGTCAAAGAAGTCAAGAAGTTGATAGTATGCCACCCAAGGCACTAAGAAAGGGTGCCATAATGGACTTGGTCAAGGACCTACTAGCCAAGGCCAATCAGGAAGAATCCAAAAGAAAGAAAAAGGTCACAAACTGGGGAGATGAAAGTGATGAGGAAGATGAAAGCCTTATAGGGAAGACAAAAAAAAATAAAGAGGAGGTGGATCAGGACAAGAAGGTGTTTTTGGAAGCCTTCAAGTCTCTTAACAAGGACAATATGGAGCATATTCCTTACTACAGTGGTAGTTTGAATGGGGATGAATTACTAGATTGGTTAGAAGCCATTGACAACCAATTTGACTGAAAAGAGGTACAAGAGGAGAAGAGGGTCAATTATACCAAAGCTAGATTCAAAGGATCAACATTGATTTGGTGGAACATGATGCAGGATGATAGGATAGCAACAAAGAAAAAGATAATGTCATGGGAGAGAATGAAGATCAAAATTAAAGCTCAATTCTTTCCCACTGACGTTAAGATCCAGATGTATCAAAAGTTTGAGAATCTAAGGTAGAGGGATATGATAGTAAGTGCTTACACTAAAGAGTTTCATAGGTTGAGCCTTAGGGCTAGAAGATAAGAGGAAGAGGTGGAAAGGGTAGCAAGATATCTTAATGGCTTGAGGCAGGGGATCCAAGATGAGATCACCATGATGGCTATAGATAGTATGCATAAATGTTTCCAAATGGCCTTGAGAGCAGAGGAAAAGGCTAAAAGGAGGAGTAAATCATATCAAAGAGGAAGAGGCAATAATAAAGGGTTTAGAGGTAGAGGTAACTTTGGGAGAGGACAAAGTCCTAATGGGATTGATGAAACACCATTTGCTAACAATAGTAGGAACAATCAATATAGAAGTCCATCTCAAAGGGGTGGATTCAGAGGAAGGGAACCACCAAGAGGTAGATGTCAGTCACATGGTAGGGATAACACTATTTTTACTAGTAGATGTTACAATCATAATCAAGTGGGGCATACAATGGGTAGGTGTCTAGGGAAAGCCTCTTCTTCATCCATGGGAGAAAGGAGGAATCAGTTAGTGTAAGAAGAGGACACTCAAAGTGTCACATCACCTATCTCTAAGGCAAGACTAGTGGTAGGTGGTGAAAATCTGATGTTGAGGAGGACCTTTCTAAAGGTACCTAGTGTGATTGAGCCACCACCAAGGAAAAGCTTACTTAGGACAACTTGCAAGTCACATGGCAAGATTTGCAAGGTGATAGTAGATTCAGGCTCCACTGAAAACATAGTATCTACTGAAATGGTGGACAAGTTGAAACTTAGAGGAGTACCCATACCACACCATACAAGGTGTCTTGGTTGAGTAAAGGCCAATAAGTTATGGTGGATGAGCATGCCTTAGTGGAGTTTGAGATTGGGGGATATGAGGACAAGGTCCTATGTGACATTATGCCTATGGGTGCATGCCATCTCTTGTTGGGGTGTCCATGGAAGTATGATGTAAAGGCCATCCATGATGACGAGAGGAATAATTATGTTATAACCTAATAGGGAAGAAGTATCAAATGGACCCTTTGGTAGAACCTAGTAAAGGCAAGCAGGTTGGAAGTAGTGTCATGCTACTAAGTGGCAAGGAGTTTTGAAGGTCATGAAGAAGGAGAAAGGGATGTGTTGTGCAATGATTGTAAAGCTAAAGGAAGAGACCAAGAAAAAGGTTAGTATGCCTCAAGAAGTGCACTATTTTTTGGAGAGATACCATGAGATAGTGGATGGTGGGATGCCTAGTGCACTACCACCAATGAGGGAAGTGAGTCACCAAATAGACTTGATACTAGGGGCCAACCTACCTAATAAGGTTGCCTATAAAATGACACCAAGACAAAATGCAAAGATAGAAAAAAAAAAAATTCAAGATTTGTTGGAGAAAGGGCTCATAAGGAAAAATTTGAGTCCTTATGTAGTCCCTACAATCCTTGCACCTAAGAGAGATGGCAAGTGGAGGATGTGTACGAACTCTAGAGCAATAAATAAAAACACTATCAGATATAGGTTTCCTATGCCAAGGGTTGAGGACCTATTAGACAACCTAGGAGGCTCATACTACTTCTCCAAGGTGGATTTAAAGTCAAGATACCATCAAATAAGAATGAGGCCCAGTGATGAGTGGAAGAAAACCTTTTAAAAAAATGAAGGGCTATATGAGTGGCTAGTAATACCATTTGGCCTATCCAATGCTCCAAGTACCTTTATGAGACTCATGAATGAGGTGCTAGCTGAATTTATTGGTAAGTTTATAATTGTGTATTTAGATGACATTCTAATCTTTAGAAAGTCCAAAGAGGAGCATATGAAGCACTTGGATATGGTATTGAGGAGGCTACACCAAGAGAAGTTGATGATCAATCAAGAAAAGTGTGAGTTCTTAAAAACTGAACTAGTGTACTTTGGTTTTGTTGTTTCTAATAGGTGTATCAAGATGGATCCTAATAAGGTCAAGTCTATCCTAGAATGGGCAACTCCCAAGTGTATGGGGGATGTTAGAAGTTTCCAGAGGTTAGCATCCTACTATAGGAAGTTTGTAAGAGGTTTTAGCCATATATGTGTACCTATATTGAACACCATTAAGGGAGGCATGAAGTGCCAATTCAAGCGGATAGAGGTAGCAGATAGGGGATTTGAAATGTTGAAGAAGAGGATAGTAGAATTTCCTACTCTAAAGTTCCCTAATTTCAATCAGTTGTTTGTAGTGGATTGTGATGTTAGTAAGCTAGTCATTGGGGCAATTCTAAGCCAAGAGGGGCATCTAGAGGCTTTCTTCTTAGAGAAGCCAAATGAAGACAAATAGAGGTAATCCACCTATGATCTAGAGTTATATGCTATGGTGCAGGCCTTGAAGAAGTTGAGGCATTACCTCCTTCCAAAGGATTTTTTGGTCTATATAGATAACCATGCCCTTACTTTCTTAGAATGGGCAAGAAAATTTGAATCAAAGGCATCTCAAATGGGTAGAATATATGCAAGCATTCACTTTGTAATCAAACATAAGGAAAGTGTAAGCAACAAGGTTCTTGATGCTCTTAGTAGAAGAGTTATAGCCATCTAAGAGATTCAGTTGCAAAGTATGGGGATGAAGGATCTCAGTGACCTCTACAAGGAGGACAATGATTCCAAGGAAGCATATGAGGTATGTGTGAAATTTCAGCAAGTTTTAAAATTGATTTTACTGAGTATATGTTGCATGAGAGATTGTTGTTTAAGGGACATCTATTGTGTAATCCTCAATGTTCTATGAGGGAAAATATCCTCAAGGAAAAGCATCAGGGTAGCTTGGGAGGCCATTTTGGAATAGACAAAAACATTGGAGCAAGTTTCCAAGTACTATCATTGGCCTAGATTAAAAACTAATGTGAGGAAGTTTAGGAGAAATTTCATGTGTGTCAGAGAGCTAAAGGACATAGTAGTAATGTAGGGTTATATCAACCACTCACCATACCACAGAGGCCATGTGAGTGCTTGAGTATGGACTTTGTTTTAAGACTTCCTAGAACATGTAGAGGACATTACAATGCATTTGTGGTTATAGATCATTTTAGAAAGATGGAACATTTCATTCCATGCAAACAAATAAATGATGCTTCCCATATTGCAGGACTATTCTTCAGGGAAATAGTGAGGATTCATGGTTTTCCACTTAACATTGTGAGTGATAGAGACACTAACTTCATAGGGCACTATTGAAGGACCCTTTGGAAGATGTTGCAGACTAATTTTTCATTCTCTTTGGCTTACCACCCTCAATCTGATGGGAAAACAAAGGTTGTGAATAGATCTTTGGGAAACCTATTAAGTTGTTTAACTAAATAGCATGGTCAATCTCAGGACCATGTTATAGGGCAGGCATAATTTTCTTATAATGACTCCATCAATAGGAGCACTGGAAAGAGCCCATTTGTAGTAGTATATGGAGCTCGCCCTTGGGGGATCTTGGAGTTGAGAGATCTTAGTCTACAAGACAAAAGGAGTGCCCAAGAGGAGTCCTTTGTTGAACAAATGAAGGAGCTACATGACCAAGTGAGGAAGACATTACAAAGCCAAGTGGACAAGTATAAATCAAGGGAAGATAGGACAAGGTGGGATTTACAGTTCAAAGTGGCAGATTTAGTACTTGCCTACATTAGAAAGGAAAGACTACCCAAAAACCATCCAACTAAGCTGCTGATAAAAAAGATTGGGCCTTTAAAAATCCTCCACAAATATGACAATAATTCCTATGAGGTAGAACTTCCTCTAGAAATTGACATTTCTCCTATTATCAATATGTGTGATTTGTTTACATATAAGGTCACTCATCCAGTTGTTGATCAACATACTCTTACAGATGTGGAAGAGGCTGACTAGGTACAAGATTTACCCACACCCCAACCTTTACAATTGGACTGCATTGTGGACTCCAAGGTGATCAAGAAGACTAGGAAGGGTACCTACAAGAACTATTTGGTGAAATAGAAAGGACTACTAGGTGTTGAGGCCACTTAGATGACTAAAGCAGACATTCTAAAGCATGGGGTCACCATTGAAGACCTCCTAACTCAAGGGACTTGAGTTCTTTGTCCCAGGGGAGTATGGTGCAGGACACCTCCCTAAACTTGATTTTTTGGTGTGATTAGAGGTTGGTCAAGTGTGAGTGTGTGTTCAATAACTTCCACATGTCCTAGGAAGACAACTACTCCAATTGTAAGAGCTCAAATGCTCACTAGACCTTAATTGCTCAAAAATTGCTCATTGAACCAAAGTTGCTCAATAGGGAAAATTTGGGAAGAGGTGAGTAGCTAGGGTCTTTGATTATCCAAATAGGTCCTAGGTATTCTATCTAAGGTCCTAGGATGGTCCTAGCTGGACCAATTTGGCCACAAAGTATTGTGAGAAAAAAGTTTCTCCAAAGTAGCAACATTGTAAAAAGTTGCTTGAGCAAGTTTTGCAATTTTTGCAAGAAAATGCATTTACTAGTTTTGGTGTTTGTAACTACCCATGCTCGGGTATATGAGTAGGGTAGATGATATTTTGAGGGGTTGGAAGAATTACCAATAAGTTTGGCACGTGAGACAATTCTGTATGGATTCCTCTACAGGATTTCTTGTGTTCTTAGGCAGTTGTATGGCCTTGTACAAATTGGCACAATAGATCCATCTTATGTTCTTCGTGGCTTAGAATTTACTAGTTTTATTTCATATTCATTTATGTGTTGGATTGTTAAGGTTTGAGAGCTTCAAGTTTTTGTTTGTTGACTGGTTTAGGCACCAATTTACAGTATTGCTTGCACAAAATGCCTCTAACCTGATCACCCCATGATGGAAAATGCATGAAACCAATGGGGGTGATAGGCTAGAAGATGTGCACTTTCTTTCCTTTTTGTTTTTCATTTATTTGAAGGAATTCCAAGCCAAATGGTAAATCCCTAGGTTGACTATTGGGAATTAGTGAGCCTGGATAGTTTGACAAATGCCAATGTAGGGCAAAAACCATGATCATGGTAAGGAAAACCAGTGCCTTCCTAGTATCCCTAAGATATCAGAGTGAATATGCAAAAGGAATGGAGGTTTTTATATGAGTTTGAAGTTTTGGGAAGATATTTGTTTACTGACTGGACCAGAGGCCTAATGTTAAGCCTAAAAACTAGGGCTTGGTATTAATTAGGGTCGTGGGTGTCATTAAACCTTGCAAGTTTGGATTCATGGTGTGCTAGGAGATAGCTACCAGATCCCTAAGTTGGTTTTGGGGAGTGTTTGGAGAAAATAGAAGAATGGAGGCAAAATAGGGTCACTAGACCTAAAAGATAATAGGCCTATCTAGCCTAAGTGGAGTGTCAGGACATTCTCAGTGTTTTTTTGGGATCAAAAGTGACTGGTGAGATTAAGAAGGCTAAGAGGAGTATCTGCATGGATAGTAGACTCTAAGGAAGGCTAAGATCCTAAGCAGGGGTTAGGGTTCTAGGAGTAGGACTAGTTGGACTAGTGCCTAAGGAGGGGGTTGAGTCCTCATCAAATCAACTATACCTAGGAGGCAAGTTGGAGGAAAAGCCTTGGAGGCTTGTATTGGTGAAAGGACAAGTATAATATTCTTGGAGTGTTCAAGATTGAACCTTAATCGAAGGTTGTTTTATTGGAACCTTAAGCCTCTCTACATCACATATTATCATTTAGACCTCATTCATCCATTGGCTCCTCTATCCTAGACTTTCTATTAAGTGTCTTCAGACTATTCAATTTGATTTCATACTAACCATTTAATATAATTATATTTTTGTCATAATAGGAAAATTTCTAATTTTTTGAATATAATTAATTAAATCATATGTGATATAGTGTTTGGAATCATGTGATTCTTGTTTCTCTTTTATAAATTTCACATCTTTATGTTTAAGATTGATTTGTTTACAATTTTTATTATTATTTATAAATTTGTATAATAGATCACTTCAAATTGAGTATTGGTGGCTAGAGGATCCAATGAAGATTGCCAAATCAATTAAATAAATGCACAAAAAACTCAATATAATAATAAAATAACAATATAGTTGAACAAGTTTTTCTAGATTCAATCATGTTCATTTTTTTGTTCAACATTTCAAATCGTACTCAGTGATCCATCTTTAAGAGATGAGTTACAAAACAAAAATTAAAACCCTATAACCTTGTAAAGTTAACTTGTTTTTCTTATTTTTTAGTAATTTTTGTTTTGCAACTCATCGCCCTCTAACTTTGCACTCTTAAATAAGGTTATATTAACAATCTTAATTCATTTTTCTTCTTCCTTATTATGGATAACCATGTGTGATTTGAAAGATCAATCTAAAAATTGTGCATACTTGAATCCAAAAAACTTGTTATAACCATTCCTGGATTGTGAAAAATCATGAAATCTAACAATACAATATCTATCATTCATTATCATAACATGACTACAATATGTCACAAGATCATTCATAAGATGTTATGTCAATACAATAGAATGCTTCCAATACTAAGTAGTGAGTGGGTTACACTTTTTTGGCCACACTTGATATTGAAATTAGTCTTTGCACCAAAATCTTCATTTTATAACACTTAAGTGTAGCTAAATTGTTAAGAATTTGAAGGTGAAGTAAAGTATTAATTTATCCTAGTCTTTGTCTGGATTCTAAATATAATTAAATATAAAAAGAATTTGTGTATATTCTTTCATAAGTTTTAATAACTTATGTACTACAATAATCAACATTTTCAAAGTGGCATTTATGTAGTCATGCATAACAATTTTTATAGAAAGAATACAATTCTAACTTTCCGAATACATATTTTCCACACCAATGTCTAGTGTATTGATTATTTTCATAATTATAAAATATTCAAAATTGTACATTTTATAACACTTATAATATGACTACATACATGGAACATGTAGCTTTTAAGTAAATTTATTTGAACTTCCAAAAGCTAAATTAAAAGTGATTTGTTGTCATCATTTTGATAGGTACACAAGAGACTCAATTGTAAGTATGATTTAAGACCGGGGGTTTCTATTCAAGGGGGTTTAATATAACCCTGTTGAATTAATTCTTTCAAATGATACATCACAAAGCTTAAATAATATTTTCTAAAACATTAAATGAGTTGAGGCACAAATTAAGATGTACACAATTTATAACTCATTATTATTATTTTGATCAGTAAATGACCACAACCTTCTATTATATTAATAAAATTAAAATAATTACAAGAGTTTCTCCATTCTAACGGGCATTGGTAGGAAAGAACGAAGCAAGAAAACCTCTAGTCTAGCCTAGGACCGAAGTCCTATTCTTATACATAAATAAAAGGGGCATACCCCAGTAGAAATTAATAAAAAAAATTACATGATAATCTACAAGTTGTTATGCTTTTTAACTTTGATCTTTATAATCCAGCTGAGCTCTGAGTAATGCAGTCTTGGATTAATTATCACCCTGATTACTACAAGACATCACAAACTAACCACCACATAGAGTTAAATGTTAGAGTAAAATCAAAACCTTCACATTAATCCATGGAGGGCTAGACCATTAAAAAACCTGAAAGGTGTGAAAAATGATACTTAGTATTAAGAACGATAAAAAAAGAGGAAACAAATCACTCTGGTTATCATATTCTAAAGAGTTAAATTTAAATAGTCTGAAACATTAAAATGAGGGGTGTCAAAATCTTTAGGAGAAAATAACGAATCATAGATCTAAGAGTAAATTTTATAATTATGATGTCCTTACTTTGATCTGAATTCAAGTTCTAAGGAATAGATATCAAAAAGCTTGAACATGCCAAATATTGCTCTAAAAGTAGAAAAAGGGATATGCGTGAAACAAGGACAAACCTAAAAGGAAAAATCAGGAAAAGACTCACAGGTCGAATGTACAGAGGCCACCAAAACCAACCCACAAATGATAAAGAAACATATTAACAAGGAAGAAAGAGTATATTGTATTCCATATAGAAAATTTTACAAAGGAAGTTGATAAACTATACAACAGAGAAAGTGTTTATGCTAATGGCTAAAGGACTACTTATCAGATGTAGCCTTACAACATACATATAATGTACTTTATACTACTGTTAAAGGGAAAAAAAGCAGCCAAGATAAATTAAGTAAACTTAATCAATATACAGAGAATCTATACCCAATACAAAACTGGGTTTGAACTATTCATCAAAATTGACCCAGTACTTCTACTATTACTATTAATTCTATTTATTGAAAACCATAATAACTTATGAAGCTTCATGGAGGTTTTTGGCCTTTGAACCCAACAAAAATTTGTAGGCAGTCCTTCCTTTGATGGATTTATCATAATTTGGGAGGCAAAATTTCACTACTTCCAAGTTTGAGAGGTCTGCATCTAGATGGATGTATGCATCAAAGGCCTGCAAGTAATTCAAAAGCCAATCTCTGCTAGGATTCTCTATAATTCCTCTCCATCTCAGCAAAAAATGAATGCTTGCTTCCATCATCGGCCACTCTCTAAAAAAGAAAATATTGTCTCTGATGACTAAACATGGACACCTAGGGCTACTTGCTAGCTTAGGGCTTCCTAATTCATGTTCCAGATAAGCTTTGGGTAGGGGGATTCTCAGCCTTTCATCAATGTTGGCTACAACTATCTTTAGCCCTATTAGCCAACATGGGTTGAATAGATTGTAGCTAAGCCTAATGATATCCCATTTCTCAACCTGCGCCCTAGCAAGGCAACCTACCCATTGCCCCAAGATTCCGCTATTAGTTCTCCATGAATAATCATAATTAAATACCCCCTCTCCCAATGCTCTACTGACTAAAATACGGCTTATGTCATCTATTAGCTTAAAAATTCTATTCCATCTTTCTTGTTTTACTGGACCGCAGAAAGCCATGGAATGATTTTTGCGAGCATGATACAAACAAATGTTAGTATCCATGTTGAGGGTGTATGACAAACTTGAGATTTACTATGCAAGGTATGAACTTTAGATCAAAAAATTGTTTAATATAGACTAAGGGGGAAGAATCTAGAACCCGAAATGATGACACCATCACCCACATGGGTTTGATTATATCACTCAATCTCATAATTAAGCAGATACTAAAGGCATGGGAGAAAGATATGCATCAAATTCTAGTACGAGGCCCAAATTAATGATAGTTAGGAAAATCATGAATACATAGGATAGTTGGGGGTGAAAATTTAAAAGGGAATATGATAAAATTATCTTAGCTCACTTTGATTAAATAATAACTGATTTTCTCCATTTATACCTTTGTTTGCTAGGCTATTTGCTTCAATGTTACCTTCTCTATAGATATGCAAGAATCTTACCTCCTCAAATTTTTCTAATAGTTTTAGGGTTGCTTCTAGTCAAGAATTTATGATCTAGTTTGGCGTTCCCCCTTGCCTAAGAGTGTTTAATATTATTTGCAAGTCTCCTTCAATTATAATCTTTTTAATGCTAAGGTTAATACATATTTTTAGACCTTCTTCTATTGCTTCTAGTTCTACCATGTTAGTAGTCATTATGTCCAGCGGCTTTGCCCTTTTTGCTAACTAGTTTCCTATTTCTTCCCTAATTATACATCATATTCCTGCCTTGCCTGGGTTGCCTCTAGAGGCTCTAGCGAAGTTCATTTTTTTTCCATCCACTTAGTGCGGGTTCCCATTTACATTCTTTCCTGGCTATATTATTTTTCTTCTTATATGTGAGGGGAGGATTAATAAGGTGAGGCCATAGTTTTTCAATCTTGGCATCCCATTCTATGAATGATCCTTCTTCTCTCAGTTTTTTCCTTAAGTCATTATTCATAACTTCCATAATAGCGACTTCAATTTTCGTGTAAATATCTTGAGAGTTAAGTTCTTGATCTTGAAAAATATGTCTATTTCTTTCTTTCCAAATTTCCCAAGTTAAGATAGCTGGGGTGATATTCCAAAGTTTTCCATATACTTTATTGGTTGGTCTTTTGGCCAACCAATTAATTGATCTTGCCCATTACCTGCTAGGGGGGCTATCCAATTGAGTTTTTTTTTGAGCCACCTCTAACATTCCTATGTATATTTACAAAAATTTAGAAGATGTTCTATATATTTTGCTCTTTCTTTACAAAGAGTGCATCTTGAAGGTCCTTCAATTCCCATTTTTTGGATTCTTTATACTACTAGGATTCTCTTTTGGATGGCTGCCCATAGAAATATGCCTGCTTTAGGAAGCCTAGCTGAGTCCCAACATAGATTGATTGGGAGGGTGCTTATTTCCCACCTCTGGGAATTAGTGATTAGTCTATAACCTCCTTTGACTTTATAAATCCCATCCTTTGAGGCTACCTAGATCAATCTATCCTCTCTCTTTCTAACTAAAATTAGACAATTTTTAAGGATGTTTCTAAAATCTCTGGATCTGCCTAGTTTAACCCACAGTTAGCAAGAGATTTCCATTTCCAGCACGTTTCTAACTTAGAGTAAGTTATTTGTATATAGTCTTTCACTTTTGCACCCCAAATTGATTTTAGGTGAGTTTTAGCTTCTAGGGTAACTTTTGAGAGATCTATAGGGGGGTACCCATTCCATGAATCTTCCCAGAACATTGATTGTTCACCTCTTCCAATGTCCCATGTTAGGTATTTGTTTATTAGATGCTGGCAATTTACTAGGAAGTTCCAAGCTGCTGAACCCTTAAGGGGGTTTTCTAGTTCTAAATAAAGAGGTATTGTTCGATGAATTGAGGTATTTGTTAAATAGGATTCTAGCCCATTTGCTGTCTCATTCTTGATACATTCTCCAAACTTGTTTAGCTCCTAACACTTCATTTTTCCATTCTAGATTTTTGATTCCTAGACCATGTACTTCTTTAGGTTTGCATATTTTTTTCTAGTTGATTAATGGTGCCTTCTTTTTATCCTCTAGTCCATTCCAAAATAATTCTTGTAATTTCTTTTCAACTTTTTGCTTTATGTTCTTAGGTAATTGTGAGCATGAGAGTTGATAGGTGGGTATAGCTAATAAAATGACTTTAATTTTTTTTGTTCTCCCAGCCTTAGTCAACCATCTTCCTTTCCATGTCTCAGTCTAGTTATCAATTTTCCTTAGGATGTGATCCCATCCTAGATTGATCTTATTACCTTTGTCTAGGAATATTCCTAGATATTTAAATGGTAAGGTGCTCTTTTTAAATCCTAATTTGTTGCATATGTGATCTTCTCTTTTCGTAGCTGTATTTAAGAAAAAGATTTCTATTTTTTTTGCATTAATTCTTTGACCTAAGGCTTTAGTATATGCTTCTAGAATATTTTGCATGTGTTTAGTCTCATTCATAGTGTTAATTCCTACTAAGATTATGTTGTCAGCAAACTGTTGATGCATCATATTTTCCATGTTATTGGTTACTTTTACTCGTTTAATTTTGTTGTGGAGTTGTGCAGATTTGATTGCTCTTCCAAAAGATTCTACCATAATGATAAAGAGAAATAGGGAGATAGGGTCTCCTTGTTGGATCCCCCTTGATATATTGAAGAAGCCTTCCAAAGTATTGTTGATGAGAAGGGAAATTTTTGGGATGGATATGCATTGAAAGATTATGTTTATCCATTTTTTTGAGAACTTGAAAGCTTCAATAATTTTACAAAGAAATATCTAGTCTACTTTATCATAAGCTTTTTGGATGTCTAGTTTTAATAGTATGCATGCTTCATTGTTTTCTTTTGCTAAAAAGATTGTTTCTTAGATGATAGAGATACCATCAAGGATGGATCTCCCTAGAACAAACCCTATCTATTCTTCTGATATGACTTTAGATAGAAATCTGTTAAGATGGTTGGTTAAAACTTTTGAGAATACTTTATAAATAGTATTACATAGAGCAATGGTTTTGAAGTCTCCTAGTTTTTCACTTATGCTTTTTTTGGGGATAAGTGCTAGGAAGGTATGATTGACTTCTAATAAGAGGGATCCTCCATTCCTAGAAGCTTCCAAAGCTTTCCATGAGTCTTCACCTAGGATGTCCTAGCATTTTTGGAAGAAGAATGCTTGGAATCCATCAAGTCTAGGGGATTTATTAGGGTTAATATTAAAAAGAGCCTCTTTGAATTTTTGGAGAGAGAAGGGCTTATTTAAGATTTTATTGTCTTCTTCTATAATAAGCTCAGGAATAGATTTAAGCATTTACTCTTGTTCTATTATGTTTGAGGTATCATAATTATTGAGGATTTCTTTAAAGTAGTCAACGAAGACTTCTGCTATTTTTTCTAGGTTTTCTATTTGCTCACCTTGCAGATTTTTTATTTTTGTTATATTATTATGTGACCTATTGTTTACTCTGCTGTTATGAAAGAATTTCTTATTGCAATCTCATTCTAACAGCCACTTCTCTTTGGATTTTTGCTTTTAATATATCTCTCCTTTTGCTAGTATCTCTTCTTATTTTAGGAGGCACTCTTTCTAATAGAGAAGTTTCATTATTCATTTTTTTTAATGATAATTTCTTAATTTATCTAGTTTTTCTTCAATATCTAGTTTTTCTTTAAAGATCTTTTTAAATTGTGTTTTGTTCCATTTTAGAATATTTTCTTTTATGATTTTTAACTTTGAAACAAAAAAAAACATATTTGAACCTTGGAAATGTTCTTCCTGTCACCATCCTTTTATTTGTTCCATGAATGTTTTGTCCATAAACCACATCTTTTCACATTTAAATGATTTCCTACTTGGTTTGATCTGCTCTTTGATTTCAATTTTCATGGCGAAGTGATATGAACTTGCCATTGGTAGTATTTCTGCATTGATCTCTTTATCCAAGTTGCTAAGCTCTCCTTTTAGGAAGAATCTGTCTAGTCTTTCTACAATATAAAAAAAGCCTTTCCTTTTATTGTTCCAAGTATATAGGCCATTTTTGGTAGGGATGTCTATTAGGGCGTTCTTCCCAATCCATTCTCTAATATCTTCCATAGCTCTGGTTACTGAACTTATCCCACCATATTTTCCCTATTTTTTAATATAACATTAAAGTCTCCTCCTATGATGATAACCTCACTTGGTTTTGTATTAATGAATGAACTGATTTCATTCCAAACTGGTAATTTCTCTATTGATTAAGTAGGCCCATAGACATTTATTATAGTCATCTTTATGTTTGATTTTGTGCTAATGACTTTGCTTCCCATCGAGTTGGTGTGGGTAGATATATCTTCTATATTGACTTTCCAAGTATTCCATATGATTTTGAGTCCACTTGAGGCACCCTGTGATTGTTTAAACATTGATTTCCATTTTCCCAATTTCTAACTTAATTTTATGCCTTCTTCTTTGTTTAATTTAGTTTCTTGAATTAATATAATATCTAAGACAAACAATGTGAGATTATGCTTTAATAAGTGTTTCTTGCTAGGAGTATTTAGGCCCCTAGCATTCCAAGTAGTAATTTTCATTGATCCTTGGGAAGGTGCTTCCCCTTCCCACCTTGTAGAATTTCAGAGATCTTAGTTTGCTCCTTTACCTATCCCACAACCTCCTTAATTCTTTTAGTGGTTTTCTTCCTCGCTTCTACTTGGGTTTTTTGACAATTAGGTGTCCTTAGTCCTTCCCAATTTATTGATAGACCTATCTTTTCCAAGTTTTTCTCTTTTAACATGTTTCCAGCTATATCAAAATCTTCTCTTGCTTGAGTGTCTTCTATTAGTATTTCTTTGAGTAGCATTTTATTTATTTGATAGTCTTATACTTTTGAGTTTTTCTCTTTTTCTTTTAATCTTAAATCTTTGATATCTTTTCCTTTGCTAGAGTTGTCTCCTAAAGCTCCTAAGTCATTCCATATTGCTTGCTCTTCATTTTGAAAATTTATTTGCTCTATATCTAGGGTTGTTTCCCTTGCATATGCTTTTGATTCTTTTCGTTCTCTTATTGGGTCTAACATGTCTAGACTGTTGCTAGAAGTCTACCAAAATTTGTAACTCTTCTTTTTTGTTTTTTTCCTGATAGTAATATTGCTCCATTGAGCTAAATCTGCCAGTGGGGTACTTAGTTCTTATTATGATGTCATTGATTTATGAGCTTCTTTTTTATTTATGTCTTGCTCTAATTCCTTTTCTTTATAGTTCTCTTGTTCCATTTTTTTAATACCTAGCTTTCCAACTTAGGCTTCTAATGACCCTTCTTCTAGACCTTTGGTTTGGCTATTACTACTTTTTGATGTATCCTCTATTTCTGGTATTAACATCCTTTTGCCTTTGTGCTCTGTGTGGATGCCTTCTACTATTATGCTTTGATCTATCAAGTTGTTCTATAATAATAGGATCTCATGTGATAGCATATTCATTTTTTAATTTTGAGTTCCATGTCTTCTATTATCTCTTTTTCCATTTGGCAGTCCTTGCATTTTTGGAATTTGTCTAACAAGTGGTGGTAGTTCATGTTTGTCATCCATTCATTTTCCTCCTTACCTTCTCCTTTCGATTCCTGAAATGTCCCTTTTAAATCTGCACTGTTCAGCACAAAGGCAAACTCTGTATGAGCATGCACATGGAATGGCTTCAAACTCCCGTCCTTAGCCTTCCTGGAAACCTGCAAACTCCCGTTCTTGGGTCTCCCTGGAAACCTGCAAACTCCCGTTCTTGGGTCTCCTTCTCCACAGGTTTGGCAGCCTCTGAAGAATAACAAAGAATGAGCGAAAATCAAGTCTGGAATCCCCCCAAAATGCCTCCAAACCTCTTTAAAAAGGGCATAAATGTAACTCACGTCCAAGAGAGGTTAATGAAACATATTTTAATAATAATTATCATTTATTAGTCCAACGGTTTCCAAAGATTAACTCCCTTTTTCCGAAACTTCACTTTCTTGGGCCTGCCTGTCTTAGCAAGGATTATTATTTTTTAATTATTTGAAAAGGGGACATGACAAGTCCTCCCCTCCCAAACATTGCTTGTCCTCAAGCAATGGCTGAACAATAAACCAATCAATCCTCCTGGATCCCAAATGTAGTCATGAACTATACTACTACCAATTAACACAGACTCCTGCAAGATCCTCTGCAATATGACCAAGAGGAATCCATAATCAAACTGGCAATTATAGCTCAACCAAACTCCAAAATCACCATTACCACAGTCAAAAACCCATGAGACACAAACTCTTAGAATATCAAAACCCAAGTAAAGTGGACTACCAACATAGTAAATACCATCAATGCATTCCACTGGCCTATATGGAATGTACAATCCAACTCTGCAACAATGGTGAATGCTCTCAAATGAAACTATACCAAGTATGGAGAATCCACACACTATACAACTCCTGCAGTCAACACAACTTTGTAGATTATTGGCCACTGTCTCATAACCATAACTCCCATGCATCCCTGATGGTGAAAAGCCATCATAAGATAAACAACAAGAAATGGAACCCAAACCAAATTTTCCTGCCATCAACTCCTCAGCATAAGGATCAATTGTTAACTGATGTACATACCCTGCAATATAATGTTGATTAAAAAAAACCAACCTCAGTCAACAGCTCACCATGAACAAGTGATACAACCCACTGTGACTGATCACTAGCTAAGTCAGGAGATGTCATAGCCAAAGGAGTAGAATCAATAACAACACTTGCTGAAGCATCACTCCAAAACTCCTGCTCTAAGTCATGTATTATCAAGCTATCAACTACAGAACCTATCGCCATGTTGTGCCCATCACAACTCTCATCTTGAGGCATCAAACTATTCCATAACTGATGATAAGCACTAGGAACCAAAGTACATCTCTGTATCATAATCTCATCAACATGGTCATCAAAGGTAAATTGATGAGCGTACCTCACAGTGTAATGCCGATAGAATGCGCCAATCTCAGTCAGTGGCTCAGACTGTAATCTAGATGAAACTAACTGCAATTGATCATCAACCATGTTGGAACTGACTGCTACCTCCAAAGATATCACCAAGGGAGTAGCATTACTAGCAGGAACCATGCCAACTGTCGACTCACCAACATCACACATGACCTTTGATACATCTCTAGTCTCTGTGCCTTCAGTACTAGAGGCCACCACCCTATCAGGCATACAATAATCTGCTACAATACCCAACTCAACTAAACCTGGCTCTAGTGGGAATGAACCTGATATGCCAATGTTAGTATCAAGGATGGATGCATCCCCATCTCCACTGTCTCTGACAATCTCAGCCATAGACATCCTCGAATCACCAAACACCATAGCTTGTGACTGTATAGAATTAGATAAAGACTGTAGTCGCTCTAACTCCATGGTCACCTTAGCCAAATGAAACTGTGACTCCTTGAAAGCCAACTGTGTACTCTCAAGAATCTCAGAAGTCACCTCAAGCTGCTCAGTAAGCTCACTCACCTCATCTTCCTTGGCCAACAATGCATCATATGCTGTACTACCCCACTCCATAAGATAATCTCTATCAGCTACCAACTGCATATAATTCTGTCTCAAAATCCGAATAGCCTCCCATAAAGAGTGGATCTCTGTCAAGGAAAGATAACTTCCTTCCTGCTCATCACTAGTAGGAGAACCCCATCCATAAACTGCTAATAACTGACGAGCAGCATCAAAATGTTGGCAAGTGATAGCAATGTCTCGGTCACTAACTCTCAACTGATTAGACACATGATGGCATTGGCTTGACTGTCTCCTACAAACCTCCTTTGATGCACTGTCTAAAGGAGTATCCTCAAAGTTACTAGTCTCTAGAGTATTACCATCCATGTCATGTGAATCAACTCTAAAGCTCATATCAACATACAGAGTATCAAAAACTGTAGCACTGCTGTCCAACTCTTCTGTACCCAAAGAAACTAAGTCTTCAAAATTGCCCACTACATCCTCCTGGGTGTCATCAATGCCAATATGATCCTGGGACTCATCTGTACACACTGCCAAATATGAAAGATCATCAACACATTCCAGCAAGTATGGTCGACTGGATATACGAACAAAGCCCAACACTGGTGTATAAAAACTAATACCAACATCAGACAAGATACTGGCACAAGAAAAGACAACACCGTGTAATCTGCTAATCAAATCCATGATAGCACCCAAACAAACACTGCTACCAAAAAGTGTTAGAGATCTCCAGTCAACTGAATCCCAAACACCAATATAACAATCTCGAGTCCATATCTGTAAACTAGAATCAACTGGTAACTCAAGAAAACTCCTCACCTGAGTAATATGACCAATACCAACTAACTCCACATACCTGTCATGATGAGGTAATGAAGTCACAATACTATCTTCACTCACCTTCAACTGGCGGAATAAATCATGTGAAGTACTACCTGCCTCAACCTCATGTGATGAAGCATCTAACTGCGCCTGGTACTCTTTCTCAGCAAAGTCATGAATGCTCAATGTCTGCTCATCTCTACCAGGTATCTCACCATCCTGCACAACAACATCCTCATAATCATCATCTGAACCCACTACACTGTAGTCACTGCCTGTTGTAACTATACCATCCTGAATACCTGTGGCATCACCCTTTGACAACCTGTAAACAATTGTCTCAATTTGAGTATCAAGTTGACTGTTACTATCAATCTGTGCAATATCCTTTCCCACCACCTCCTGTGGCAAAGTAGAATCTGAGACCTCTACCTGGCTATCAGCTAGTTTCTCAAACTCCTCATGCAAGTTCTTGGGAATTGTATCATCTGTCCTGTGAGAAAATCTGCCAAATAGAAATCCAGTCAACTTATCCACCTTAGCTGGGTCAGATAACATGTCATTCATTATACGGTGGTGCTCAACCAACTGTTTAGACATGTCATGGCTTATTTTCATAAGTTTATCTCGAATGTCTAAATAACCATCCTTTCTACTATTTTGACTCTGGCTATCAATTGTCCAAGATCGTTCCCTCTAAGACTCTGTACTATACCTGTCCATTCTGGATAAAGTAGAGTGTAACCCCAATAGGATATAACTTCTTCAAACACCAAGAACTAACATGCAAATGATTAGAAGTAGCATGCAACCATAGATTTGGACATGCAACTGATTAGAAGCAACATCCAACCACCAAATTATGACATGCAAGATCTGGGTAGTTGTCAAAACTGCAAACTTCTACAAACCCTCAGGCTGGCAAGATCATGGCTCTGATACCACTGAAATGTCCCTTTTAAATCTGCACTGTTCAGCACAAAGGCAAACTCTGTATGAGCATGCACATGGAATGGCTTCAAACTCCCGTCCTTAGCCTTCCTGGAAACCTGCAAACTCCCGTTCTTGGGTCTCCCTGGAAACCTGCAAACTCCCGTTCTTGGGTCTCCTTCTCCACAGGTTTGGCAGCCTCTGAAGAATAACAAAGAATGAGCGAAAATCAAGTCTGGAATCCCCCCAAAATGCCTCCAAACCTCTTTAAAAAGGGCATAAATGTAACTCACGTCCAAGAGAGGTTAATGAAACATATTTTAATAATAATTATCATTTATTAGTCCAACGGTTTCCAAAGATTAACTCCCTTTTTCTGAAACTTCACTTTCTTGGGCCTGCCTGTCTTAGCAAGGATTATTATTTTTTAATTATTTGAAAAGGGGACATGACAATTCCCCTATTGATGCTCCTCTACTGTCTCTGTATTTTCCATATTTTGATTTTTAATCTTTTTTGGTACTCTTTGGCTATCTCTGTTATCCTTTTTTGTTAATTTTTCTACCTTGATTTTCTCCTTTTCCTTGTTTTTTCCTTTCCTTATCTATGGAGTACCTTTTAAACTATTCTTGATATGCATATTGATGAAGTTTGGATCCTTAATTTTTCCTATTTCTCCTATATATTCTTTGAAAGTTAAATTATAGATCAATCTATTGGTTATGATTTTCCTACTTACTTCATAGCTTAGATATGTTTTCACCAAGACTTTAATTTTGTTGGTTTTAATATTGATGGCTTTGATTCCTATGAGAGATCCTAGAAATTTTCCTATTCTCTTAATGATATTATTCTCCCTTAACTCTGATGGTATGTCTGTACATTCCATCCATTTGATTGATTGTTTATTTTTATTATGGTTTTCATTGAAGTTTGGTTGCCATGCTATGAAATTAATGTGATGCCCCTTATAGAAATAGTTTAATAAACTTAAAATTTCATGTTTAGTTTCTATGTTTAGGCATTGTATAAACCAATGTTTGTCAGCATAGGGGGTTATATTACTTACCTTTTTGCCCCATTTCTCGGCTAGATTGCATTCCAACTTACTTTTGAATTTTGTTGGCTCATTCCAGTGTGCATAAAAGCTCTTCTCAGTGCATTCCATCCATCTAGCTTTGTTGTGAGTATTACTGATGATTATGGTGTCATTGTTCTTGATTTCGGCTGAGTGCCCTAGATTAGGGCTTCTTCCCTTGCTTAGATTAATTGCTTCTTGATTTTTCTTTTGATGTGGGGAAATGTATGCCCCTTTTTCTCAAGGGATTGCTTCCTTACCTATGTTATTTTTGAAGTTAAATGCTTGAGAGTTGTATACTCTAGTTCATGCCTAAGTATTGGTCGGTGGAGGGCCTAGAGGTATGTTGTTGGGCTCTGAAATTGCTTTAGGCCAATCTGGTTGCTTTTTTTGGATGATCTTCCCCGAGCTAGGGATTTGGTCTTCCAAAATTGAGTTTTTTTTTTTTGGTAAAGAAATCTCTTTGAATATGTAATCTCAATGCTATGTCATCCTTTTTGCTTTGTTGGGGTGATCATCATTTTTATCTTTTCTTATTTTGAATGATCTACCATCCATCCTCGATTTTTCTATGTTGATTCTCTTGGATGACTGTGTTTCATTCTTCATGTAGCTGGATTAGGTTTTCAAAGTTGTTTGTTTTGGTTTTGTAGGTTCGGTGATTTTGTTGGTTAGAAGAGAGGGCTTCAAACTAGTTCCTTGTTTGCAATAGGCCGATATCCTTTTTCTGATGTTGATTCACCTCATGGAGAGGGGAAAATTTATTCTCGCGAATTCATTTGAATTAGAATTCCTTCAAGGAATTCACTGTATTCACCATTTTGCAAAGTAGATTCTATTTATTCACGAGATGTTTTTTTTAAATACATTATTACATGTTAAAAAAAAAATTATAGGTAATCGGCCGAAGCCTAGATTATTTATTATTCATTTTATTATTATTGTTAAGGTTAATTATTATTATGTCTTAATCTGGAGTAGATTCAAAATTGGGACCTCCCTAATGAGAAGCTCACAATTTACCATTGCATTGTAGGCTCTTGCCTATAATTCATTATTGTATTGATCTTAAGAAGGTTTTTCCTATGAGGGTTCAATCTAAGAGCCTTAGGTCATAGGCTCTTTAAGGTCTATAAACTATTACAACAATCTAATTTCAAAAGATGTAAGAGGGCTATCATAATGACACTTTTATCTCAAAGTATATTGAATGTTAGAAATGGATCTACTAGGTTTAATATTAAATTAAGATCATTTATAAGATGTAATGTTATTAAAGTAGATGTAGATAAACAATGTAATCTATTAGATGTAATAATTTAGAAAACATCTAAAGTAATTAATTAACAAACCTAGAGAAAGACTCTTTATTTCTAAATTCTAATAAAGATAGCCCTAATGATATTTTGGGAGCGGTCAAGAATGTGGTGGTGAATAATTTAAAAATTCAAAGGTATTTTTTCCATGAATTGAATGATATGAATACCAAATTTGATCTCTACAAAACAAATTTGAAAAAATCTCATATGGAAATGATTTGAGGAATGAAAAAGAAGGGAAAACGTAGTTGGCTCTATGAGACTGCAATCAAGGATTTTGAGTATATGAAAGAGGACTATGGGGATAGAATCATCATATTGGAGATCAATTATAAAAAATAAATGCTAATCGCATTACCTTGGTTAGTTTTAATTGCACAAATTAATTAATTATAGTGTTGACAATATGAAGGTAATGAGTGGGAAATTTGAGAAACTACATCAAGGCAAGATGATTTTTTGTATTTAGAGGCTTCAAATATGGGTAATAAAAAAATCCCAAAGGAATAAAAAGGGCCCGATACTCACACATGGGGTCATGTCAAAAGAGTTAATGAATAGTCAAAACATGATATAAGGGGCATGGAAAATCTCTCTATGAATTGGCTTGACTCAATGTTTAAGTGGTAAAGGCTTAAAAACCCCTAAATTGGTTCCTATTTTGATTCCTTTTTTTTGTGGGTTAGTAGCCTCCTTCTTTATTGTTTTTTTATGACATCATGTTGTAACTAAGGTTTTTAGATCCTTCAAAACCTATTTCAACCTTAATTAAAAAAACCAATTAACATGGAAAATTGTATATCATGGCAATATAAATCAATTGTACTAGTCATGATACATATGTTAGAATATATAGTCCACTAATATAATTGAGAAGGGAGGGGGGTGAATCAATTATCCAACTAATATCACAATTATCAACCTTAAACAAACTTAACCATATGAGTAATAGAAACTAAAATCGCAACAAGATACACATACACAATAACACCAGATATGTTAACTAGGGAAACCCTTGATCAGAGGGAAAACCCTAATGGGGATGGCAGTCACAAGATGATGTACTAATATAAATATTCCTTATTAGAGGATGGACCTTGTCAGGAGTCTATGAATACATTCAGTACATATGAGTCCCTTTTAGGAGACTTGAAATCCTTGTTAGGAGATTCCAACCCTGTTAGGAGTTGTGGAAGATAGCTGGACCCACTACCCAAATAGCTTCAAGGGCAAGACCAATGAACCCACTATCCAAATTATATTGTTTCTTCCTCTTTCTCTGTCCTATCAACCAGACCTTTACTACTTTTGATCTTGTAACCAGATCACAAATCTCACATCCAAATCCCTTGGATCACTTACAAATATTTAGTAAGCACTCTACTCCTTTTCATACTTAGCACTTCAACATGATAGTTATAATTTAGTAAAGTGTATTTGTTCAAGTAGTATAACCCCAAGCATAGTTCAAAAGCACTTCAACTAGTTCATACTCAAAGTGAAACCAAGAAATAGCATTAAAACAAAATTCTACAAAGGTTACCCAAATTGCATACGACATGATGTAAAGTAATTGCTCAACATACACAAAAGTATTGGTCAAGAAAATATCTAGTGCACTTTGTACTCCAAGTTGGACACAATCTATGTGTTAGATAGTAAAGTCCACCAAGATAATTGAGAGGGAGGGAGGGTGTAGTTATGAAATTAAAATAACTCTTAATATCTTATTTAATTCTAAAACATGTAAAAAGTAGATGCAATAACCATAAAAAGAAAACCATACACAATAACACCATATTTGTTAACTAGAAAAACCCTTGATTAGAGGGAAAACCCTGGTGGGGATGATACCCACAAAATAATGTACTAATATAAAAGTTCCTTGTGAAAGGATGGACCATGTTAGGAGTTAATGAAATACAATCAATACATATGAGTCTGTTTTAGAAGTTGAAAGGAAGACACAAGGACCCATTGTCCAAATAGCTATAGTATTATCATAGCTAAATAATATAAGTACACATCAACAAATATCCAACAATTTATGTTTCCAAACATAGTTCATTGTAATATCATTGTGCCTCAACTACACCAATCTCTATTCTAATCCAAAAGATATTTGCATTCAAACTCACATAATACATCACACACACACACACACACACACACACACACACACACACACACACACACACACACACACACAATCATATATTACTCTTTTATTGCCATGTTCTACCTCAAGGAAATGACATTTTCTTTATACCAAGTCATAGAATAAATTATTGAGTTGGCCTTGAAACTTTCCCAGTTTACTACAATAAAATAGGGCCAACTGAAGATATTAAATTTAATGTTTCATTACATATTTATATATTTCACAAGTACAAGTAGCCTGAAAACTTACAGTCTCCATAACTTTACATATAATGAACATCTAATCATGCGTGATTAACCAATCCATCTTCAAAATTTCTACAACCTTTGCCTCATCTTTCTCAACCAGATTCCATTTCTGTTAGGAGATAAAATCCAAAAATATGTATCCACTTTCCATAAATGTTGTTTGAAAACAACCTTAACCAAATCCTTCATAACTTTTTCTAGTCTTTGTAATTCCATACATGCTCTTAGTTGTAGCATCTAGGCATACTCTAGAACATAATTCAAAGTGTGCATAAGTTGATCTTTAATCCTTGAACCTCACAAACCTGATCTATGTTTGGTTCTCTACAAGTCTTCATAGAATAACCAACATGTTGACATCAATGACAAATTCTGTCATGAATGCGATACAAAATCATTGAATCATGTCTCCAACACTACCATGATACTCACCCATCACCATTCATGCTAACAATTTCCACCGTTGTTATTGATGACAACATAGATTAAAATTATTCAAGTTCCATGAATACCACATATATCTCTACTACATCTGCTCCCTATTCATGTTGTCCATGAATGTCACCATGCATAAGGAACGTGTCAATCTTCCCCATACATCAAAATATTTCAAATCATTTTCATCAATAAATATGATTCTCTCCCTCAAGTATATCTCTCCCTCATAGAGTGATCTTTTTCATAGCATGGTTTTCATGTACTATCTCTCCCAACTGACATCAATGACAAATGCATCATTATGTCGATTGTCTAATAATGATCATGCAATAAGCTCACGTTTCTAAAGACACTATTAAATACCAATACCAAGAGTCCTTAGTGACTTAGCTCAAACACAGATACTCCCCCATACGAGAAGCATCAAGCATCCAATTCAGATAAGGAAATAATGCTCTATTACCATTGGACTGATGCAATCTCTGCATCAATTACTCAAAACTAGGTTGGGTCATAACCCAAAGCATACCTCTAAAGTAATCACATGTGTCATTTTTCAAAGGTTTGTGCTAACATACTCCAATATAGTCTCTTTCTCTCTCAAAAAGTGACACTTAATAGATATATGCTTTGTTTTCTAATGTAAAACTGGAATCTTTGACATACTCATTATATTTATGTTATCAAAATGTATGATAACATGCTCTATAAATTCAATGCCAATGTCTTTTAGCATTTTCTTCATCCAAACAATTTGATTACAACTATTTACTACTACTACATACTTTTCTTCTAGCATACTCTGTGAAACACAATCGTATTTCTTGCTTACCCAAGAAACCAATCTTCCTCCCAAAAAAATGCTCCACCACTAGTGTTCTTTTTTTCATCTACACCTCCTACCTAATCCACATCATTGTATTCATATTAAGTAAAATCATTTGATGTTTCATACCATAATTCATAATCAAGTGTGCCTTTTAAATATCTAAAAATTCTTTTACTATTGCATAATGTGTCTCTTTAGGATCTTCCTAAAATCTTACCACAATTCCAACTGCATTAGTTATATCAGGTCTAGTGTGTTTCAAATACTATAATCCACTAATCATAAATCTATACTTTTTATATTCAATAGTAGGGATTCATCTTTGCTAGACAATTCACATCCAAATATCATAGGTGTTTCAATATGTTTACAACTTTCCAATCCAAATCTTTTCCATAAATCTTAAATATACTTAACTTGTGATATGAAAATGCCATCTTTGTTTTGTACAATTTACAATCCCAAGAAGTACTTCATCTCACCAATCATACTCATTTTAAATTCATTTTTCATCTCCTCTAAAAATACCCCACTTACTTCATAATTACCTCCAAAAATTATGTCATCCATATACTACAACAATCAATAGTCCTTTTATCATTTTATCTTAGATACAAGTTACCATTAGCATTACCTTTCACAAATCCCAAGTTTTTCAAATGTTTATCCAATCTCGTATACTAGGCTCTAGGTGCTTGTTTCAGTCCATATAATTCCTTTTTCAATCTAGAAACCATATAATCTTCATCTATCAAAGGAAAACATCAGATTTCTCAATGTATACTTCTTCTTCAAGATCTCCATTTAGAAAAATTGACTTGACATCCATTTGATAAAATTTAAAATTGTTGTTCATTGCATATACCAAAAACATTCATACTACTTCTAATCTAGCAATAGGTACAAAATTTTCTTCAAAATAAATTCCTTCTTGCTATGAATAACCTTTACATACCAACCTTGCCTTATTTCTTACAATTTCACCTTGTTCATTCTTTTATTTTCTAAATACTCATTTAGTTCTAATAACATTCTTTGTTGAAAATAGATTGATACAAGTATGATAAATGTGTTTTAATCATTGTTTTGTCACTGATGCCAAACTTTCTACTTGCTAGTAAGATGATTGCTTATATGATTTGAGTACTATCATTTATTTGATTGATGAAGAGGATTTGATCAAATGAGTTAACGATAGCACCTAGAGGAAAGGTTGAGTTATGATATGGAAAAGGAGTACAAGGATCAGTTAAGATAGTGATATTATAGTGCATTGATAATCTACTTAAGGTTGCAAAGGAAGGTTATACTGATTAAGTTCTAAAGAAAAAGTTAAATAAAGTTTTCCTACCAAGCTTGACAATCTACACAGTAGGTGCCGAGCAAAGTTAGTGCAAGCCGAGCAAAAAATTAGTTAGAGTCGAGCAAAGCCAATTTTAGTGTAAGCTAAGTGAAATAGTGTAAGCCAAGTAAAGTTTAGTTGATTTTGACTACCACTAAGCTTAAGTTCATGCCAAGTGATTTGATAGAGGATGTGAAGCGTCATAGTATGTGCCAAGCATTAGAGGTCAATTAATGCCGAGTTTCAACATTATGAGAAAGATTGAGAATTTTATGAATCTAAGCTGACAAGTTTGATTTCTTGGATTGTGTGAACCATGTGGAAGATAAGGTTAGTGAGCTAGTGATACAAAAGTCACGATGAACCATTTTTAGGAAAATTGAAAGACTTTGAAGATTGAAGCAAGAGTTTCTAGAAAGGGATGAAATGAAATAGATGGGTAGAGTCATTGAATCCTACCTAATCTAACCTAACCCTAAAATGGATGATGGAGGATGAATGAAAAAAGATCTTAGTTCTCTATTTATAGAGATGGCTAGTTAGAAGAAAAGGTTTTCATATGCAAGAACCTAAGGAAGACAAGGAGTCTAGGGTATTTCTTCATTTAGTAACCTAAGAGAAGAGACTGCATTGGCAAGAAAAGCAAGAATTCTTAATGGTATGAATGCTTGAAGGATGAACAAGCTATTAGAGCTGAAGTGTGTGAAAGCTAAGTAGAATGCAAGACTAAAAGATAAATCTGTAATCTACAAATGTGTTGTAGGTTGTTATCAAATCAAGCCTTACTATTACTTTCAAATCATTGTATCGATCTAGGGAAAATCCTTTAGATTAACGTTGACCTAATAGTCATTTGTAAATCTTTTAACTAGGTGAATTTCAAGTGAATGATCTAAAGTCATCTAACAAGGCTCACTCCTAAAAGGGTGATTGAAATCCTTTAACCAAGTCACATTTAACATTGTGCATTGTAACCTTTAATAGGGTTGGCCTTTCACATGACATCACTTTAGAAAAGTGAGAATAAGTAGCATGTTATTGGTGATTTTTCCCAAATTGGGTTTCCACATTAAATCATTATGTCAAATGTGTTATTGAAACTATTATGTTTCATGTTTACATTTCTAACAAGTTGATTTGATAGTAACCTACAAGTTTAAGTGATTGCATAATCTAATGGATGCATGCATGATGAAAATATTTTATGGCTATGGGTTCATTGAGTTGTGAAAAGTTTTAATTTTACATCTTGATGTTGGATAACTAATTCACTCCCCCCTCTTAGTTATTCTAAATAATCCCAACATTTGGTATCAGAGTCATCTTCTTAAGAGGACTAGTTTGAAGGTACTATATGCAAAAAATCAACATGTCAAAAAGAGAGGTACCCAAGCTTAATAGAGATAACTTCCCTGCATGGAAAAGTCTAATGAAGCTATACCTAGGAGGTCTTGGAGATCATGCACAATCTACCATTGCTATTGAGCATATTGATCCTACTGGAGGCCTAACTACTGAAGATCTAAAAAATAAGAAAGAACACAACCAAGCAATGTTGGAGATTTCCTCTGCCCTAAGTTATGCCAAGTTTGATGATATCAAAGGTTGTGATAGTGTGAAGAAAATGTGGAATGCTCTTCACACCATCTATGGAGGTGACAAGAATGATTTAAGAGCTAAAGCTGAAAATCTCAGAGGTAAGTTCGATGATATTAGAATGCAAGAAGATGAGAATATTTATCAATATTGTTCTAGGATAAAAGATGTTATTAATGCAATAAGAGGAGCTACTAGTAAAATAGATGATGATACTGTACTAAGCAAAGTTTTGGGAACACTACTACCTATTTATGCTATTAGAGTTTTTGCTATACAATAATTGAGATGTATGCAGGGGAATGATCTAACTCTTGAAGGTTTGGTAGGCAGGGTCACTATTTTTGAGCTATCTAATTTTGACAATTATAAACATGGAATTTTTTTATCTGCTTTCAATGCTAAGCTATCATTGAAGAAACCTAATGAAAAGAAGAAGAAAAAGACAAAATATGTATCTAGTGATAGTGATACAAATGAAGAAGATATAGATCAACTTAAAGCACTATTAGCAAGGAGATTTCATAGAGGTAAAGGCAAGTTCAAAGGTAAGTTACCCATCATGTGTTTCAACTGTAATGAGGTTTGACATATTGTTGCTAGATGTCCACAGAAGAAGAATTAGAGAGGTGGTGACAAGTACAAAAGTAGAAGAGATGAAGACAACAAAGATTACAAAGACAAAGACAAGAAGTCTTGCTACATTGTTGAAGAGGAAACAAAAGATAGATTTGACAATCATGATGATGAAGTAGTGTATTGCAATGAAGGATGAATTTGATGAAGATGAATCAACTACACTAGTGTATTATGTGAACAAGAATGACAGATGGATCATTGATAGTGGGTGTTCGCATAACATGACTAGAGATAAAAGTAAGTTCATTTCTTTAAATTATTATGATGGAAATAGTGTAAGGTTTGGTAATGATGCTCCATGTCTAATAAAAGGAAAAGGTTCTATCAAGCTCACAAAAAAGATTTTATGTGACAATGCTTACTATGTTAAAGGACTTAACTATAATTTTTTGAGTGTGTTACAACTAAATAATTCAGGATGTAAGGTTGAGTTTGAAACCAAGATTGCTATGATATATGATACTAATGGAAAACTGATTAGAAAAGGTGATCAAACTAGAGGTAATCTATTCTAACTTGATATAGAGGATGCTACTTGATTAATTGCATAATTTGATGATGAGTGGCTATGGAAGAAGAGGTTATATCATGTTAATTTTGATAACTTGGTTAGTATCAGTAACATGAAAAGAGTAAGAAGTTTTCCTAAGTTGAAGAATATTAACAATATAATTTGCAAACAATGTCAGTTAGGCAATATGAAAAAGTCAAGTTTTAAGAGTAAGACTCATACCTCCAAAGGAATATTAGAGATTGTTCATACTGACTTGTGTGGACCAATCGAAGTCCAAAGCTACAAAGGAGATAAGTACATTATGTTTCTTGTTGATGATTATTTTAGAATGATGATTGTTATGTTTCTAAAAAAAAAATTTGATGCTTTCCAAATGTTTAAGTGGTACTTTAGCAAGAGTTGAGAAAGAAACATGTAAAAATCTAAAATATTTGAGATCTGACAGAGGGGGAGAATTTACATCAAATGAGTTTGAGATGTTTTGTAATGATAAAGGAATCAAAAGATAGAGATCTGCTCCTAGAACCCCTCCAAAAAATTGAATTATTGAAAGGAGGAATAGATCTATAATGGACTGTGCTAGGACACTAATGATGGAGACAAATTTTGCTTTGAAATACTAGAGAGAAGTTGTAAGTATAGCTATCTATATCTTGAACCATGTACAAGTCAAGAAAGGTACTCATTTGACACCTTTTGAACTATGGTATGAATACTCATCCAATATAATACATTTTAAGGTATTTGGAAGCAAGTGTTATATTCTTAAAGATTTCAGGAATGGTAAACTAGATGCAAAAAGTGTAGAAGGTATATTTCTTGGTTATTCCACAAGAAGTAAAGCCTATACATTTTTGAATACTAACACTAACAAAGTTGTGGAAAGTGCAAATGTGAATTTTGATGAATATACAGAAGTATATGAGGTTGAACCTATGAAGGAACTAGAAGAATACAAATCATTTGTATACTTTTATGAAGGTATGCCTACTAATGAAGATGTTTTAAATCAAGTTGCAAACCAATGGCAAGTTTTAGTGACTACTGAGTCACATACTATGAATGTCAAGTTGCATTTAGGAACTGAGCTACTTTCAATTGCTGAGTTATAGAATGAAGTTGAGACACATTTTGATTTTGAGATTAGTGTATATGATGTTGAACTACCTAACAAAGATGTACATAGTGATTTAGAAGTTGAGAGACCAAATGAACAAAATAGAGCAGAACCAAGATTGTCTAAGTATGTCAAGAGATATCAGCTTGTTGCATAAATCTATGGAGATAAAGATGCTAGACCAAAGACAAGGAAAATTTTGAGAAATGATACATTTTTTCTAAGCATGCAGGAACCCAAAATATTAAAAGATGCCTCAGAAGATGCAGACTAGAGTAAAGTCATCGAAGAATAGATTAAAAATTTTGAAAAAAAATAAGACATGGACTCTAGTTCCTAGACCAGAAGACAAAATTATGACTAGCAACAAGTGGGTATATAGACACAACTTAGATGAAAATGGTGAAGTCAAAAGGAACAAGGAAATATTAGTTTGTAAAGGATATGCACAAGAAGAAGGGATTGACTATGGAGAAACATTTGCCCTTGTTGCAAGACTGGAAGGAGTAAGAACTCTGCTTGCTTACTTTGCATATAGAGGTTTCAAAGTTTATCAAATGAATGTTAAGTCTACATTTCTAAAAGGTATATTAGAGGAAGAGGTTTATATAGAATAGCCAGAATGATTTGTTGATGCTAACAACAAAAACATGGTATGTAGACTACACAACACTCTATATGGCATGAAAAGGCTTCATAATTATCTTGTGAAGATTGGATTTGAAAGGATTCATGATAAAAATAATTTGTACTTGAAGACAGAGAAAGGAAAAGGTATTTTTTAATTTGAAATTTTTGTTGATGATATCATATTTGGAGGTCAAGACACTTTACATAATGCTTTTGCAAATGAAATGAAGAAAGAATTTGAGATGTCTATGCTTGGAGAGATCAAGTTCTTTGTGGGTTTGCAAGTACATTAGATAAAATATGATATATACATCACTTAGTCAAAGTATGTTAAGGATATATTAAAAACTTTTGGATTGGAGGATTCCAAGCCAGTAAGTACACCTATGTTGACATGATACAAATTGTCAAAGAATGATGATTCAATTGAGGTGAATCAAATATTATACAAATCTATGATTGGCAAATTACAATATGTAGTACACAACATACCTGGTATAAAATTATCTATAGGGATAGTTACAAGATTCTCTACTAATCTCAAGGAGAATCAATTGATGGCTGTTAAGAGAATAATGAGATATCTGAAAGGAACAAAGGACTATGGTCTATACTAGAAGAAAAATGAGAAATTTGAATTAAGAGCCTATACCAATGCTGATTAGGTTAGAAATATTGATGAAAAAAAGAGTACCAGTGGAGGAGCATTTTTTTTAGGCAAAAGGTTACTAGATTTCTCAATCTACTACTGAAGTTGAATATGTTGCTGCTATAGTAAGTTGTACAAGCATTATATGGATCAAACAACTATTCAAAGGTATTTAGGAGGAAATCACTGAACCTTTGATTCTTTATTGTAATAATACAAGTGTTATAAATATATCAAAGACTCCTATGATGCATACAAAGACTAAGCACATTGCAATCAAGTATCATTACTCAAGATAATTAGCTCAAGATAAAGAGGTGAAGATGGAATATGTTAACAAAAAAGATTAAATTGATGATGTCTTCACAAAAGCATAACCTAAGGATGCTCATGAGTATCTAAGAGGTAAACTAGGGCTGATACCCCTATCAAAAGCTATCTAAGAAGCATGAGGAGTTCCCTGCATCAAATAAGTTGATTGATATATGTTATACATTGATGCAATGGATCTTACTTTAGGAGCTACCTAAAGTAATCAAAGAGCTGGAGCTACAAACTGGTCACAAGCAAAGTGACTGAGGGAGAAACTAAAAATATTCATACCTACATATAAAGATGACATGTCTTTGGCATTATTGTCAAAGAGGGAGAAAATGTATTGTGTTTAGGGAGAAATCATTAAGAGAAAAAGACACAAAGAGGGAGACATCTAGATAGAAGATACAAAACTATGGAATATCTACTTAGAGGGAGAACTTGTACCTACTGATTACATCTACCTACTAAGAGGGAGATAATGTTGCGGGAGATATAAGAAGTAATCAAGAGGGAGACATAAGGATGAGTTGATTGATTTTCTATTGATCAGAACAAAATTTTATAACCGATTCAAAAGATGAAAGTTGCTAATAGAGGGAGAGATTTCAATACAAGAAATTATTTTCTTTTTGATATTTTGTTGGCCATATTGATTAAGTCTAGTAAGCCAAGTGAAGTAGTGTAAGCCAAGTAAAGTTTAATTGATGTTGAGCACTAGTAAACTTTAATTTGTGCCAAGTGATTTGATAGAGGATGCCAAACATTGGAGGTCAATTAATGCTGAGTGTCAATATTATGCGAAATATCGAGAATTCGATGAATCTAAGCCAAAAAGTTTGACTTTTGGATTGTGTAAACCATGTAGAAGATAAGGTTGATGAGTTTAAGGATTCAAAGAAGATTGAAGGAGAAGTTTCTAGAAAGGGATGAAATGAAATAGAAGGGTAGATTCATTGAATCCTACCTAATCTAACCTAACCCTAAAATGGATGATGGAGGATGAACGAAAAAAGATCTTAATTCTCTATTTATAGAGATGGTTGGTCAGAAGCAAAGATTTTTATGTGCAAGAACCTAAGGAAAAAAAGGAGTCTAGGGTATTGCTTCACTCAATGACCTAAGAGAAGAGACTACATTGGCAAGCAAAGCTAGAAAGCTTAATGGTATGGATGCTTGAAGGGTGAACAAGCTATTAGAGCTGAAGTGCGTGAAAGCCAAGTAGAATGGGGGATTGAAAAAAAGATCTATAATCTACAAGTATGTTGTATGTTATTATCAGATCAAGCCTTACTATTACTTTCTAATCATTGTATCAGCCTAGGATAAATCCTTTAGATTAAGGTTGACCTAATAGTCATTTGTAAATCCTTTAATTGGGTGACATTCCAAGTGAATGATCTAAAGTCCTCTAACAAGGTTCACTCCTAAAAGGGTGATTGAAATCCTTTAACCAAGTCACATTTAATAGTGTGCATTATAACCTTTAATAAGGTTGGGCTTTCACAAGGTATCACTTCAGAAGAGTGAGAATGAGTAGCATATTACTATTGGTTTTTCCCAAATTGGGTTTCCACATTACATCATTGTGTCAAATGTGTTATTGAATCTATTATGTTTCATGTTTACATTTCTATAAAGTTGATTTCACTCCTAAAAGGGTGATTGAAATCCTAAAAGGGTGATTGAAATCACAATGTATTACTTTAGAAGAGTGAGAATGAGTAGCATATTACTAGTGGTTTTTTCCAAATTTGGTTTCCATGTTACATTATTTTGTCAAATGTGTTATTGAATCTATTATGTTTCATGTTTACATTTTTGCAAAGTTGATTTCACTCCTAAAAGGGTGATTGAAATCCTTTAACTAGGTCACATTTAATAGTGTGCATTGTAACTTTTAATAAGGTTGGCCTTTCACAAGGTATCACTTCAAAAGAGTGAGAATGAGTAGCATATTACTGATGGTTTTTCCCAAATTGGGCTTTCACATTACATCATTGTGTCAAATGCATTATTGAATCTATTATGTTTCATGTTTACATTTCTTCAAAGTTGATTTCATAGTAACCTACGAGTTTAAGTGATTGCATAATCTAATGGATGCATCCATGATAAATTTTTTTTATGAATATGGGCTCACAAGATGTGAAAAGTTTTAATTGTACATCTAGACCTTGGATAATTGATTCACCCCCCCTCTCAGTTATTCTAAATAATTCCAATAGTTCTTATCTTTAGGTCTAGGAACCAATTCTCATGCATTTTTATTTTCAATCTTCTCTAGTTCTTCTTTCATAGCTTTTACCCAATAATCATCCTTACAAGCTTCATCAACATTCTTAGGTTCAATTTGAGAAATTAAGAATAGTTATTCTTGTACTGGTTTCTTATCATCACTCATTCATCTATGCTTCCGATAATCTACTCATTAGGGTTACTATTTATCAAATTTATGTTAGGTGTCACTGTCTCTATTAGAAATGTTTAGAATAACTTGGCAGGGTGGGGTGTTGTGGGGGGGGGGGAGGGTGTGGTTGAATCAGTTACTCAAGGTCTATAAGTACAATTTGAACAATTAAACATAAAACGCTGATTGTCCTACTTATCTTGTTGTTCCTCATTATCTACTATAATGTTAACCAAAGTTATTATCCCAAACATAACATACTTTGTTGAATATAATATTTATCAAATGTAAAACATATAAAGCATTCAACATAAGTTTGACACTAGGATTTTATGTGGAAACCCAATTTGGGGAAAAAACACCAGTAGCATGTCACCATTTTTTTACTCATTCAAAGTGAACTCTATTAGGAGCCAACCCTATTAAAGGTTTAAAATACACACTATTAAATATGGCCTGGTTAGAGGATTTAATCACCCTATTAGGAGTGGCCTTGTCAAAGAACTGTGTTCAACATGATTCATTTTATTTTTCCACCTTCTTGGTCATACTCTAGAAAATTCTTTGGAATCTATCTATTAGGTCTTTACCTAATCCTCACCTTGAATTTAATGATCCAAATTATTAATCTTATCTTCAACATGGTTTACATCTTCTAAGAAATCAAGTGTGTTGGTTGAGAATCACAATTTCCTCAAATTCATTCTCAACATTATTACTTGACAATCACTAAGTTCTAACACTCAATCATTGTAAAAATTTTGGGTCAGCATCAACTACCTTTCTTAGTTGATGCTAATGCTCAGTCAATACTAGATTTTCTCATCACTTACTATCACTTGGTTGATACTAGCATCACTCGACATTCCTTAACTATTTTACTCTATTGCTCAGTTTAGCTTAAATTTCTTAATATAAAAAATCACTTTGTCTTATCAATGTCTATCTAATAAAATGTCCATTGTAGCTTCTTTTTCATAAGTCAACCTTTCCTCTAGGTGCTATTGTTGTGAGAAATTTCTTAAATCCTCTTCATCAATCAAATAGATATGACATTTACATTAGGTAGCAATATGTGTTATCAATAGATTTGACATCAATAAGAAAACAACAATTGTTCCAACTATAAGTTTCCAACAATCTCCCTCTTTGGCATTGATGGAAACATCTCTACATCTCAATATTTAGCAATATCTTAATGTATCATATAATCCAAAAGATTTTACTATCATGAGTGATCAATACCCTTAGTTTTATTATGATTTTCTTTACTAATTTTTGTATATCTCCCTTTTTGTATATTGCTTCTTTTGTATATTTTCCTTCTTTGACAATAGTGCCAAAGACATGTAGCTTTCTTAGCTTCAAGCTCTTCATACATCTGAATTTTGGAAATTTTGTATGTCTAATTAGTTTCTATCATTTGTCTATGACTGAATTTTTATGATGTACTTGACTATCTACCTTTGGCATTTCCCAAAGTAGAGTTTATTTGCATCAATGTGTAAGATATTCTAATTAACACATTTAATTCAATGCAACTTTTCTCTTTAAGTAGATTTGTTTAGGGGAATCACCCCTAGTTTATCTCTAAGATATTCATGAGCATCTTTCAGTAAGGCTTTTATTCATATGTTAGCAATTTGTTCTTTGGTTTGCACATATTCTAGCTTCACTTCTTTGTCTTGAACTAGTTCCATAAAGTAGTGATACTTGATAGCAATGTCTTTTGTCTTAGTGTGCATCACTAAATTTTTTGAAATGTTAATAGCACTTGTTTTATAACAATAGAACACTATTGGATCTGCAATTTGTTCTTTCATCCCTTTCAGTAATTGCTTTATCCATATAATGTTTGAATAATTCACTACAACTACAACATACTCATCTTCTATTATTAATTGGGAAATACAATTATGTTTCTTACATGTCCATGACACCAATCTCTTTCCTAGAAAGAATGCACCTCCACTAGTGTGGTTTTTGTCATCAATATTTCATGCCCAATTTGATTCAGTGAATACCTTTAGTTCAAATCTATCACTTCTCTTATAATACAATCCATAGTCTTATGTACCTTTTAGATATCTCATTATCCTTTGCATTGCCATCATGTGAATCTCCTTAGAATTTTCTAAAAATCTAGCAACTATCCCAACTGCTAATGTAATATCAATGTTGAAAATAATTGGTTAATTATGTATTTTCTTTGATGTTACACAAAATGTCATATCTTTACCAATCAATGTATGTTCAGCTCCCTTGGGCAATGAAGATGGTTTCCTATGTTTTTCGAGCACTCTAGTGTTTTCCAAGTTCAAAAGGCATTGCCTACCGAGGTCACTCAAGCATTAAAGAGAAGTTCATAGAAGTTGAGTGTTAACTGAGCTCACTTAGGTAACAAAAGAAAATTGGATGAAACTAGTGTTAACTGAGCTCACTCGGTTACCAAAGGTAGTTAGTGAAGATGTAGTGTTAACAAAGTTCACTTGGTTAACACAAGAAAATCATTTCTAAGTTAGTGTCTACCGAGCAGGGTTGAATAACGAAGTATTTTCTTGCTTTGGCATATTGAATTTAATTGATTTGTTTGTTGATTCTAGCTAATTCAGGAGATGAATATTAATTATTCTAAGTTTTATTCAAGTTGACTTGATAATGGATATGATATAAGTATAAGGTCAAGTGGAGGATTGAATGTGAGTGTGAGTATATAGAAGAATAGAAGATGCTTAGAAGAAGCAAATTAGAAGGATAAGCAGAATATCCTTGAGGAGCTACAAAGATACATTCGATCAAGAAGGATCAAGTATTCAAGATAGAATTGAGATATGAAAATAACAATATTGTTGCATTAGAAATCAAGTCATCTCATTGTTACTCTTTATCCATTGTAGCAGTGATCCAAATCTCTTAACATAGTTAGCTTAACAACTATTCATAAATCCTCTAACAAGGTGGAATTTCTAAATTGAAGTGTCTAAAGACCTCTAAAAAGGCCACTCCTAATAGGGTGATTAAATCCTCTAACAGGGTCACACCTAACAGTGTTTTTTTGACCTTTAATAGGGTTTCTCTTAATAGGGATCACTTCAAAAGAGTAAAAAATAATAACTAGTTGCAATTGGTGATTTTTCCCAAATTGGATTTCCACACATTAAATCTTGGTGTTACTTGTGTTCATGTTATTTCTTTCATGTGTATGAAACTAAGTTAGTTAAGGTTAATCATAGATAATATTCTAATATTTGCATGTTAAGGATTTGTAAAGTTACAGTTGTTATTTCAATGGTTACTGAGTTACAACATATTATTAGTATTAACCAAGTGCTTGTGTTTTTACGAAGCTACAATATTTTAGAGTTTATGTTTTGTGCTAACATCTAATGGATCTGGTATTTATTTTAGTGGTAACTAATTCACCCCTCCTCTCTTAGTTACTCGTCTTATATTTCCAACAATTGGTACTAGAGCTTTTGGTGCTTGCAGAAAAAGTTTCAAGGACCTAAGCTAAAAGATTAGGATGTCTTACAAAAGAGAGATTCCCAAGCTGAATAGAGATAACTTTGGGGCATGGAAAGAACTTATGAAGTTGTACCTAGTAACCATCAGTAATTCAAGTTTTAAATATTTGGAATATTCTTACAAGGCTCCTACCAAAACATTGACTATAGAGGAGATTTCTAAAAAGAAAAATCATAACATTGTGAGGATTAACATTGCATCAACTCTTAACTATGCTAAATTTGATGAGGTCAAAGGATGTGATACTACTCATGACATGTGGACCAAACTGAAGGATATCTATGGAGGTTATGATAATGTGAAAAGAGCCAAAGCAGAAAGTTTGAGAGGTTAGTTTGATCAGATGATAAGAGAGGATAAAAACATTGCAAAACATTTTGAGAGAATCAAAGCTAGTGTCAGTGCAATCAAACCCTTTGGAAAAAAAATTGAAGATGTAATAGTAGTAAGCAAGGTACTCATAACCCTAGTTCCTATATATGCAATTAGAGTATCTAATATTCAAGAGATGATATGTGGTCCAAATAACAAGATAACTTTAGATGCTCTAGTTGGAAGATTGACTGCATTTGAGCTAGATAACTATGATAATTATACTCCTAGTTCTAGCAATCTTGAGTCTACATCTGAAGCCAAGTTATCACTTAGGAAGAAAGCAACAAATTCTAAAGGAAAATAGTCTAAAAATGAAGAGGAAGATAGTCCTAACAGTGATCTTGAAGCCTGTTGTCACAGAGGTTTGCACCCTTGTCCAAAGTTTTTACCTAAGGACAACCTTGTGAAACATGGAAACAACCTCCAAGCTATGGGACTTGAACTACGAGGTTGAGTCTCTAGAGAAGGCTAGCTTCCTTTACTATCAGGGTGCACCTAACTACTCTTGGAGAGGAAAAGGGAGAAGAAATACATGAAAAGAAAATCTACCTATTCTAACCTAAGGGGGTGATGCACCAAAATAGAGTGTTCAACCAATCCCTACCCATATATGCACTATTGAACCATCATGACACCAAAGGATATACACATTTAGACTTGTTTTAACCTAGCAACCACATGCAGATCAGAAAACCCAAATGAATGACACAAGGAAGAGAAGATTCACTTATATATGTCATTCACAGGCCAAAAGAGATACAGTCATGCAGATTACAAATCTCTACAAAACACCAATGAGAGGCAAATAGTTCTTGCACTTCCACATTAATGGCTAAAAGAGATAAGGAAGAATGTCATACAGTTCAAAAGCAAAGGGAATTTATAGTGAAATTGTAGAGCAATAACAGAGAAGTCAAAGAAGAGTCTACCTTTACAAAATTTACAAAAATTGCCTTTATAGTTTAGGCATAACTAAGATATTTCTCAAATAAAATTACTCTACAACCACTGCTATTAAGTCCTACAGAAAATAATCATGGAGATCCATATGCAAATCTGATCTGAGTACATATCCAGATGCAATGATATCTAATCTCTTGTGGAAACAAAGCCCTGAGAAGATAGAAATAGTTCCATTAAACAGTCCTGGCCAAGTAGATGGATTGGATTAGAGGTGATAGAGTGTTCTCCTAGGATTAGCATTCATTTGAGGGTGGTTGGAATTCATCACAGGGATTAGATCATGCAAGAAAACCTAATCTCTTGCATTTCTGGCTCATGAATCAGCATGATCAACAAGTCAGCCTAACTCTAGCACCAGGATGAGCCATGTGGGCCAATGATTTCTTTTCATTTCACCACCCTACAAAGTCTCCACACAGTTGACCACATCTTTTCAACTAACTATGCCACCTCCTCAAACCCTGACCGTAGTGTTACATAATTGCCAGCCTCTAACTGTCAATGTCTAGATACAATGTATCCCCCTAGGCTCATGAGGACATGTGGCATTTAGGCACTTCCCCATAATGTTTAATCTTCATGCACTTCCATAGTGCGAGAAAGCGTTGATTGTCAATCTACAAAAGATCAATGATCGGGTAAGATTCTCTGTATACTGTGCCTATCCATGAAAACTTGGGCCCACAAAAACACTTGACATCCAACCTGGTCTGACTGAGCATTACCCTGGCATACAACTGGTGCCACCTGGAAAAAAATTGACCCCACAAGGATACGCGGCAGCAAGGCGCATGCCCGCATTCCTTAATCTTCTTGCATCTTTATATTGTGGGCATGCGCCAGTCATTGATCTCAAGAAATATGATGGTGCTCATAACACGTGCATTCTGAACCTCTACGAATAACCACGATGATGTCATCCAGACAAGTGTCATCAAAGTTCTTCCCCGCACTATCAGAAGGTTTGATGAATCTCAGAATGCGAGAAAGTAAGCAACAGTTGAATTGCCAACTCAGCTAGCCACCTTGTATCTTGCAGCTCACAAGAAGAACATGGACCCACAATCCACGTGTTGCCAAGGGCTTCCCCACAATGTTTAAAGATTGCTTGTTTTGATAATGTGGGAAATCACCCACCATAGATCTAGGCAAGATCTGACGGCACAAAAAGTTGTGGGCCAGCTGAAACAAACAAGGAAATACACTAAAATTTTAATTGTTTAATTTTGTATTTCCCAGGTAATTAAATAATATTAAAGATGGAAGTGACCATTGGATGGGTTGGTATTCAAAGTTAAAATTTTGGCAGGAAGCAAAATGGGTAACATTTTTGGTGACTTAGAGGGAATGCAAGCCAGCTATGCATATGACCAATGACTCGAAACATCCATTGGGCTATGGAGTCATGAAAGATGTGGATCAATGCACTATAAAACCCTAACCCTACCACTGCAGCAACAAAACATTGAAATTATCTATCTTTGCAACTCTACAACTCAGCAAAACACATGTGCCCAGGTACTTCTTGGAAAATTGGAAAACAATGGAAAGGAAACTACTCTAATATGTACAGAAAGCTTCAAGCCCTATCAGAAACATGGTTTGAGATAGATCCCGTTGACTAGGATAGGCAAGATTTCACCACCAAGCCTGCTTAAATGAAAAGCATTGGCCTACTTACAACTAACAATCAAATAGGGACCACTCCACAGTGCATCAAATTTTAAGTGCCTCGCTGGTTTTGCCCTATCTACATCCCATTTCAAAACTAAATCACCCTCCCTAAAGGTTCTAACCCTAGCCTTCTTGTCAAAGCTCCTTTTCACCTGTTGCTGATGCGTTTCTAGGGTTTGCATGCCCTAACCTCTTTTGTCTTCTAGCTCCATCAGCTTTTCCATTTTTACTGCTATGGCATCATTTTCGATTAGCTCCAGCTGATGAGCTAATTCTAGGGATGGAAATTCTAATGAAATTGAAAGCCTTCCCTCTTTGCCATATACCAAAATAAATGGTGAATTCCCTATTGACCTCTTAGGTGTTATTCTATTAGCCCAAAGTGTAGTTCTCAACTTTTGATGCCAACACCTCTTGTTATCCTCTATAGTTCTTTTCATAATCCTGATTAGGTTTTTGTTGGATAACTCAACCATAGTAGTTTGAGGATGTGCTCAAATAGATATTATGATCAACTGCCCATGCACAAATCTGAGCTCCAACAAAATATTTTGCATTATCTGAAATAATGGTTGAAGGGACACCAAACTTGGTCACAATTCCATCAAAGAACTCAACAACTGAAGATTTTGTGGCATCCTTCAATGCAACTTCCTCTATCCATCTAGTGAAGTAGTCTGTAGCAGCTAAAATCCATTTGTGACTAGAACTAGAAGGAGGATTGATAGGGCCTATGAAATCCAATCCCCATTGAGCAAAAGGCTAGTCTACCTGAATGGGATGAAGAGAAAGAGCTGCAAGCCTTTGGTTGCCAGAGAAGAAGGCACATTTTTCACACTTCCTCACATACTTATGAAAATAATGGAATAGGGATGGCTAGTAGTAACCAGCCCTCATGACCTTCATTGCAGTTGTTCTTGCTGAGAAGTGACCACCTTTAGGACCATCATGAAGCTCTTTGATCATTCTTGCATCCTGGTCCTTGTCAATGCACCTTAATAGGGCTTCATTAAAATCTTTCCTGAAAAGGATATCATCAACTATGACATAAGAGATTGACTATAATCTATACTATCTTCTTTTAGTTCTATCTAACCCCTGAGGATATCCATTGCTTAATAAGGAATTCTTCATATCATCCATCCAATTCCTTGGGTCATCATTTATTGCTCCTTGTTGCTCTATTAGTATCATAAAAACTTCTTCATCTAATTCCTGAGATGATATCATCTATTTACACAACCCCCTCCCCCTTACTAGCTTGGTGATTTGGATGTTGACATCATATTCCATCACTTTAGTAATCCAGCCAGCCCTCTTCTCACTAATATCTTTGCTCAAAAGGAAATCTTTCACATTGGCATGGGGTACTAACAGATGAATTTTGTTATGAGACAGGAGGTGTCTAAATTTCTTTAAAGCTTTGATGGCTGGAAGAGCCTACTTCTCTACATAGTTGTATTTGTCTTCATACTCTTTAAGCCCTTCACTAAAGAAGGCTATGGGCTGCTCTTCATCTTTATCATTTGTTTGAGTCAAGACAAAAGAAATACTTGACTCACCACCTAGGGTATAGAGGATGAAATCCTTTTCAAAGTTTTGAGTAATGAGAGTAGGGGCTGAGGCTATGGCTTCCTCAATCTCTTCAAAACTTTCCTTCCCTTCCTTGGTCCATGCAAATACCACACTTTTCTTGAGCATAGTCGTAAGAGGTTTTACCATGTTGGCAAGATTAGGGATAAATCTTCTCACAAAATCTATCCTACCAAGGAAACTTTGCAACCCTTTCTTATGTTTAAGAAGAGGGAGAGCAAGTATTCCTTTTGTTCTTTCTGGATCAATGGTTAAACCGCCCTCAGATTCAATGTGTCCTAATAATTTTCCTTGATTGGTAGAAAAGACACACTTGCTTGGGTTAAGGGATACCCCAAACTCTCTACACCTTGAAAACACCTATCTTAAATGATCAACGTGATCTTTGACACTCTTTGAATACATTGTGATATCATCAAGGTAAACTAATACAAACTTTTCAATCACATTTTTGAAAGACATCTCCATTGCCTTCTGAAATGTAGTACCTACATTGGTTAGCCCAAATGGCATCTTAAAATAAGCATAGGTACCCCACTTGGTGGTAAATGCAGTCTTGTATCTATCAAACTCTTTGACCAGTACTTGATTGTAGCCATAAAATCCATCAAGAAATGAAAACATCTTTGAACCGTTGACCTTGGACAAAATTTGCTCCATGGAAGGGAGAGGATGGTGATCTTTAAGGGAAGCTTGGTTAAGGTCCCTAAAGTCCACACATAATCTAATTTATCCATTCTTCTTCCTAATAGAGACAAGGTTTACTACCCATGGTGAGTGCTTGATGGGGAAAATTATATTGGCCTCAATCAATTTAAATAGCTCTTTTCTCATTAAGGGTTCAATTTTGGGATTCACTGGCCTCTTTTTTTGTCTTACTAGTTTGACATTATCAATTAAATCTATGGTATGCTAAAATAGCCTTGGGTCAAAACCCTTTAAATCATCATATGTCCAGGAAAATATATCATTAAATTCTTGACATAGATGAATAAAACTTTCTTGCTCAATCTTAGAACATACCTTCCCCATCTTTAAGGATTTTCCATCAGCAACCATGATTGGGGTGTGATCATCTTCATCAATAGCTAGGTTCATGACTCCACCTCTTGCTTGATCATCAGGATTAAAAACACTCCCTAAAGTAATGAGACCCTTAGGCAGCTTGTTGGAACTAAGATTAATGATTTGATCACTATATTGATCCTTCAGTCTTGACTGATTTCTATCTGATAATTTTGCTTCATTCTGCAAGAAGCTTACAATTTGTTCATCAGATTCAAACACTTGCTAATGGATGTTGTTGTCAGGGATGACAGGCCTTACTACCATCCTGATTTGTTGCTTCTTCTCCTCCTCAAGATTCCTTGGCACATCATGAGATGCACCTATTGCTACAAGTCTATCAACATGTTTATTTTCTCTTCTAGGGATGCTTTGAATATTAAATGCACTAAAACCCTCAAGAAAATCCCATACCCTATGTTTATAACACTTGAGCAAATCGTTCTTGGTGATATTCTGATTTCTCACTTGATTAACCACCAACTCACTATCTCCATATACACTTAAGGCTTGAATTGCTCTTTTTCGAGCAAGTAGGTGACCCTGAATCAAGGATTCATACTTGGCCACATTATTAGTGCAACTGAACTGGAGCCTAAAGGAGAAGTAGTGCCTTACTTATGCAAGAGAAAACAACATCATGCCAACCCCTGATCCATTCTTATTCCTTGATCCATCAAAGTACATACTCCATATCCCACTCATGTCTTCTTTAGTCTCCACAAGATTGGGGACTAGAGCATCTTTCTCTAACATACAATATGTAGTGAGGCCTATTTCAAGGGTTTCTGACGTAGGATCAAATTGATATGTGTTAGCCCATTCATCTAAGAGAAAATTAGGTATCTCTACTAGGGAAGTAGCAAGCTCATTCACTATGTCATTCTCATCCACTTCTAGGATAATGCAATTCATGTTGATGAGATTAGGGGTGTAGGGCTCAACATGATGGAGGGCTAGAGGCTCTACTCTGATTGAAGCTTTGGTTCTATATCTTGTTCAAAAAAATATATATGACCAATCAGAAGATACGTAACCACCTATTTGGGCAGTGAAGTCTCTTGATAGGAAAATGGAGAAATGTGGCTTGACTTTAGCAACAGATATATCTTGAGTTACAGTACAGCCAAGGCATGCATGTAGGGCCATTTCTACATTCCTAAGGATCCCTATAGTCTTGACAGTACTACCATCCAACTATAACACATCCCTAACAATGGGCTCATATTTCATTCCCAAAGTATTAGCAACATACCTAGGCATCACTCAACTACTAGCCCCTGAATCAATCATGCAATTGTGGACTAGTTTATCCCCTATAATTAGAGAAGCATAAAATGGAGGGGGTTTAACCTTTTTATTTTTTTATTCCTCCCTTGATGGTTGTATTATGCTGGTGGTACTTTACATGCTAGATGGTTGATCCTTTGGTTCAATACTTTCCAATTCTTGCTGCAGCAACCTCCGTTGCATGGGTATAGTAGCAAAAACATCCCACATGGAAATATTCACATTTTTTCTACCACACCAAATGGCTTAGTAGGTTCTTTGGTAGAAACCTTGGGAGCTACATTTGTAGGAGGTTGAGGGGGAAAGACTTGAGGATCACTTACATTCTTTCTACCATCATTTCACCTTTGCTACTTAGGGGTATTTGACTGATCATTTACTGCTCGTTAATGGGGTATTGCATTTGAAGTCGAGGCCTGATTGGGGAGAGGAGGGGTAGCACCTTCAATAGATCTCCTCTTACTCCTAGTGTTGTGAGCAATGGAATCCTAGTTTACATTACAATGTTCCTCCATTTGATGATTCATAAAGGAGGAATCACCTTATCACTGCATATATGAGGCCTCTTTAAATTGGTTCTCCTTGTATGATTGTCCTGCTGCAGGTTCTTGGATGGTCAAGGCCAAATAAGATTCAACCTTCTAACACATGTAACGAGCATAGGAGTATTTATAGGAGGGACAAAAATCTTGATCCTGGGCCACATTATTTTGAGGGAATATGGCCCTATTTTTGTTTACATTTGAGGTCGAAGCATGGCTATTTTGCCTATTTTGATCAAAAGAATGGCTCCCATAATTCTGATTTGGGAGCCTACCACCATTCATAGTCTGATGCTACAATTTATGAGCCTTACTACCTTGATCTTGTTGTCTTTCTAAAGTCACCAACTTATTGCTCATTTTCTGCATCATAGAGAAACTATCCTCTAGCTTCTTCTCTTGACCTTGCAATATTTTATCTATGTTTAGCATCATTGATTGCATCATCTCCTTGATTTCATCTATTCCATTTGAAGATGTGGAAGCTTGAGGGACTAGAGCAAGGGATTGTGATGTGGAAGCTATGGGAAGAGGAGCCATTTCTGGTTGGTGATTTGGAACATTAGGAAAGAGAGGCATGGGAGGCCTTGGAGCTAGCTTACCTCCTTGTATTAGGATATTTTTTGACTTTATTGCTATGTCATAAGCATTAGGCAAGGTATCTCCTCCCATAGTTTGGATTGTAGTGGCAATGTCACTGTTAAAAACTCTGAGGTAATGCAAGAAGGCATTACCACAGGTAGGTTTTACTGAAGTAGGTATTCTATCCCATGTCTTTTGAAATCTATAGTTGAAATCAGTCATACATTCATGGGGGGCTCTTTTTATAGTAGGCAACTATTCTAATAGTGACAAATGGTCACTTTTGTCCTCAAAGTGTTTACATAGTTCTGCTCCTAATCCATCCTAATCTGTTATGCAACCATGAGCCAAACCTCTATACCACTGTAGTACTTTTCCTTTCAAAGATGAGGCTAGAAGCCTAACTGCAACATCATCTTCTGTAATACCATGGATATTATAGACATTTGCAACCTCTTGAATGTGTTCTAAGGGAGAGATAGAAGTTTCACGAGTAAACTCTAGTATACTTTTGAGTGCAACTATTGGTATGTCATGTCTTTGAGCCAATAAAAGAGGATTGTCACCATTAAAGGTGGAAAAAGTATAAGCTCTAGGCTGTGCCATAGATCTATTTATATGTGCTGATGGCAATCTAGGCTGAGATCTAATAGTAAGAGGAGTAGAAATAGGTCTTGCAGGTGTATTTTTTATTGTTGCACTCCTAATTGGTGATAAAGATACTCTAGTCCTCCTTCTTCTAGGATTTGAAAATGAAAGCTCTTGGTACTGAAATTTACCTCTAGAAGATGCCCTTGTTTCAGCTTTGGGCATGAATTACTGCAACTTTGGTCTAGAACCAGATGTATTTGAAGCTCAGAGTCACCAAGTACTTGAAGAATGGACCTCTTGAAGGCTTGAACACCAAAGCTAGTACTATCTCTTCAGTATTAATCTTGAAATCTTCCTTTTGACACTAGTAGACTTGAAATTTTCTAAATATTGTCCCATCGGGTGTGCCAAAAACTATTGTCACAGAGGTTTGCACCCTTGTCCAAAGTTTTTACCTAAAGACAACCTTGTGAAACATGGAAACAACCTCCAAGCTATGGGACTTGAACTATGAGGTTGAGTCTCTAGAGAAGGCCGGCTTCCTTTACTATCAGGGTGCACCTAACTACTCTTGGAGAAGAAAAGGAAGAAGAAATGCATGAAAAGAAAATCTACCTATTCTAACCTAAGGAGGTGATGCATCAAAATAGAGATATAGTCATACAGATTACAGATCTCTATAAAACACCAATGAGAGGCAAATAGTTCTTGCACTTTCACATTAATGGCTGAAAGAGATAAGGCAAAATGTCATATAGTTCAGAGGCAAAGGGAATTTATAGTGAAATTGTAGAGCAATAACAAAGAAGTCAGAGAAGAGTCGACCTTTACAAAATTTACAAAAATTGCCTTTATAGTTTAGGCATAACTAAGATATTTCTAAACTAAAATTACTCTACAACCACTCCTGTTAAGTCCTATAGAGAATAATCATGGAGATCTAGATGCAAATATGATTTGAGCATAGATCCAGATGCAATGATATCTAATCTCTTATAGAAATAAGGCCCATAGAAGATAGAAATAGTGCCATTAAATAGTCTTGGCTGGGTAGATGGATCAGATAAGAGGTGATAGAGTGTTCTCTTGGGATTAGCATTCATTCGAGGGTGGTTGGAATTCATCACAGGGATCAGATCGTGTGGGAAAACTTGATCTCTTACATTTCTAGCTTGTGAATCAGCATGATTAGAAGGTCAACCTAACTCTAGTAATAGGATGAGCCATGTGGGCCAATGATTTCTTTTCATTTCACCACCCCACAAAGTCTCCATGCAGTTGACCACATCTTTTCAACTAACTATGTCACCTCCTCAAACCCTGACTATGGTGTTACATAACTACTAGCCTCTAACTATCAATGTCTAGCCACAACATATGCCCCCAGGCCCGCAAGGACACATTAAATTTAGGTGCTTCCCTGCAATGTTTAATCTTCATGCACTTCCATATTGTGGACAAGTGTTGATCATCGATCTGTAGAAGATCAACGATCAAGAAAGATTCTCTGTATACTGTGCATGTCCATAAAAACCTAGGCCCACAAAAACACTCGACATCTAACCTAGTCTAACTCGACATTACCCTAGCATACAAGTAGCACCACCTAGAACAAAAGTGACCCCACAAGGACACGCGGTAGCAAGGCGCATGCCCACATTCCTTAATCTCCTTGCATCTTTATATTGTGGGCATGTGCAAGCTATTGATCTCGAGAAATCTAACGGTGCTCATAACATATGCATTTTAAACCTCTACAAATACCCACCATGATGTCATCCAGACACACATCATCAAAGCACTTCCCCTCATTGTCAGAAGGTTTGATGAAGCTCAAAATGCAGGAAAGCGGGCACCAATTGAATTGCTAGCTCAGCCAGCCACCTTGTATCCTACAGCCCACAAGAAGAAAATGGACCCACAATCCACGTGTAGCCAAGTGGCTTCCCTGCAATGTTTAAAGATCGCTTGTTTTGATAATGTAGGAAAGTGCCCACTGTAGATCTAGGCAAAGATCTGATGGCGCAGAAAGTTGCGAGTTGGCCGAAACAAACAAGGAAGTAAACTAAAATTTTAATCGTTTAATTTTGTATTTCCTACGTAATTAAATAATATTAAACATGGAAGTGACCATTGGATGTGCCGGTATTCAAAGTTCAAATTTTGGTGGGAAGCAAAATGGGTAACAAAGCCATTGAAGCATTACTTGTAAGAAGGTATCCCAAAGGCAAAGGAAAGTATAAAGGTAAAATTCCTTCAATCTGTTTTTCTTGTGAAGAAGTTGGTTACATTGCTACAAGATGTCCAAATAGAGAAGAAAAAGATGAAAATAAGTACAATAGGTACAAAGGACAAGATGAATCTGATGATGAAGAAGATAAAATGACACTTATCTCTCATGCTAGCAAAAATGATACATGGATTATTGATAGTGGTTGCTCACATCATATGACTAGTGATAAAACAAAGTTTGAACATCTGGAATACTATGATGGTGGAAGTGTAAGATTTGGAAATAATGAACCATGTTGCATAAAAGGAAAAGGTTGTATGTCACTAACTAATGAACTTAGATGTGATAATGCATATTGGGTTGAAGGACTAAAGAATAATCTATTGAGTGTGGCATAGTTGAATAAAATTGGATTAAAGGTAGAATTCATGAATGGGAAGGCCAAGCTACTAGATGGAAAAGGAAATCTTGTTGGGTCCGATAATCAAACAAAAGGTAACCTATTCTACCTAGATATCAGTGAATGTTCATGTTTCATTGCTCAAGTAGAAGAAAGTTGGTTATGATATAAAAGGTTATGTCATGTGAACTTTGATAATCTAATCAAGAAAACCAAAAACAAAAGAATGAGAGGTATTCCTAGCTTGAGGAAACCTAATATAGGCCTATGCAAAAAATGTCAATTTGGTAATATGGGAAAGACAAGTTTCAAAATAAAGAACTATCATTTTGAAGAAGTCTTGGAGTTGTTTCATACTAAATTATGTGGACCTATTGGAATTGAAAGCTATAGTAGAGATAAATAATTTATTCTTCTTGTTGATGATTATTTTAGAATGATGACTTTAATGTATCTAAAAGATAAATATAAAGCTTTTCAAAAGTTTAAGTGGTATTTAGAAAGAGTAGAGAAGGAAACAAGAAAGAAGTTGAAGTGTTTGAGATCAAATAGAGGTGGCAAATTTATTTTTAATGAATTTAATAAATTCTTCATTGAAAGAGTAATCAAAAGACAAGTATCAACCCTTGGTACACCACAGTAGAATGGTATAGCCAAAAGAAGAAACATATCCATCATGGATTGTGCAAGAACTTTGATCATAGAAAAGAGTGTTGTAATCAAATACTGGAAGGAAGCAATTAGTACTATAATGCATACCTTGAATAGAGTATAACTAAAGAAAGACTCAAATCAAACTCCTTATAAACTATGGTATGGCTACAAACCTAATGTGAGTTACTTGAAATTATTTGGTAGTAAATGTTATATTCTAAAAGAAACTAGGAAAGGAAAATTTTATGTCAAAGGTGATGAAGGCATATTCCTAGGATACTCCGGTAGAAGTAAAGAAAATAAATGTTTGAATTTGTCAACTCATAAGATCATAGAAAGTGCACATGTAAGGATTGATGAGTTTGTAGAAAAGAGTGAAGAAGAGAGGAGCAAAAAACCTAAGCACTACAGAAATTTTATTTACTTTGAACCTAATACATTGACAAATCCAATTGGAAGTTAGCAAACTTCACCTCTTGAGTCCCAATATCTCTAGAAGCACTTGAGTTGCATCTAGTGCAACTCGAGTTATAGTCTGAAGGACCCTAGTGATAGTCAGAGACTACTAAATTTCAACTAGAGAAAACTGAGTTTGAAGGACCTGAGTCATAGACATTGGGACCGAAGCTTGATACAAAAGATCATGGTGAGGCTAGTGGAACAAGTTCTAGCTCCAAAGTACCTATTAGCAAGATATTTCATAAGGCACCATGCACCTAATTAGATTATTGGAGACAAGTTAGATGGTACAATGACAAGAAACAAATTGAAAGGTACATGTTTGTTTACTAAATTTGAACCTAGGTTAGTTAAAGATGCTTTAGATAATGAAAGCTAAATTGAAGAAATGAATGAAGAGATAGAAGAAATAGAAAAGAATAAGACCTAGACTCGTGTTCCTAGAATCAAGGATAAAAATGCAATTGGCACAAAGTGGGTTTTCATAAATAAGTTGAATGAAGATGGAGAAGTTTTTAGAAACAAAGCAAGGTTAGTATGCAAAGGGTATTCTCAAGAAGAAGGCATTGATTATGGTGAAACTATTTCCCCTATTGCAAGATTAGAAGGTGTTAGGACTTTACTTGCTTATGCTGCATATAAAGGATTTAAACCTTATCAAATGTATGTGAAATTTTCATTCTTGAATGGAATTATTGAAGAGGAAGTTTACATCGAACAACCTAAAGGTTTTGTAGGTCCTAGAAAAAAGGATATGGTTTGTAAACTACACAAAGCATTGTGTCATCTCAAGCAAGCTCCTAGAGCTTGGTATGAAAGACTTCATAATTATTTAATGAAGATTGGTTTTCAAAGGATACGTGATAACAACAACCTATATATCAAAGAAGGACTAGACAAGAAGATTATGGTGGTAGAAATCTTTGTGGATGACACGTTGTTTACTAGAAATGATGACTTGTGCAAAGTTTTTAAAGAGGAAATAAGTAAGAAATTTGAGAGTATCCATGTTTGGAGAGATAAAATTGTTGGTTAGATTGCAGATTCAACAAAAGAAAGATGGTATCTAGATTACTCAATAAAAATATATCAAAGAGATACCAAAGAAGTTTTGAATGGAATATTCAAGACTGGTTGGAACGCCTGTGTCTACTAGACATAAGCTTTTCAAGAATGATGATTCCTAGGAAGTAGATCAAACTAAATATAGATCAACGATTGTTAAAGTAAAATACATAGTGCATACAAGTCTTGATATTACATTAGCAATTGGTATGGGGGCAAGATTCTCAGAAATCTTCAAGAAAATTAGATGATGGCTATAAAAAGAACCATGACATATTTGAAGGGTATTGAAGATTATGGATTATGGTACAAGAAAGGAGAAACTTCAAATTTGAAAGCCTTTACTAATGTTGATTGGGCACGAAGTGTTAATGATAGGAAGATTGCCAGTGGTGGAGCATTCTTTCTTAGTAAAAGACTAGTGTCTTGTACAAATAAGAAGTAGAATTGCATTTCTCACTTTATTGCAAAAGAAAAGTATGTTGCAACAATAATTAATTATTCCAATATTGTTTGGTTCAAGAAACTATTGGCAGGTATGAAGGTAGAAATCAAGGATCTAGTGGTTATCTTCTGTGATAACACCATTTCAATTAATATGTCAAAGAATCATGTGATGCATACCAAGACCAAGCATATTGCAATAAAATATCATTTTCTAAGAGAATTAGCGCAAGATAAAGAGGTAAGATTGGAATATTTGAATGCTATTTAAGAACAAATTGCAGACATATTTAGTATGACATTACCTAAGGATGAATTTTTGCATCCAGGAGGTAAGTTATGGATTATTCCCTTATCTGAAGCTCGCTAAATAAAGTTTAGTGATGTATCAACTAGTGCATGTTGAAGATTAGTCAAGTTGATGCAGTAATAAAATAGCAGAATGTATATGAATCTATAGATAAGTTATATTGGAACTCACTATATATTTTCTTTGGCATGAGATGTCAAAGGAGGAGAGTTTGTTGTCATATCATAGAAATTTTATAAAGAGGGAGAGTTTACTGATGTCAAAAAGGTGGAACTTGGTCTAATATCAAATGCATAGAGTTTTCTATCAGAAGATGTTGAATGAAAATTTTGCTGCCAAAGGGAGAAATTGAAGTTAGAGGGAGTTCACATTGATAGAGGGAGTTCTCATGGATGACAATTGGAATGAAATTAAGGATATTTTCCTTAATATTATTTTTCTCTAAAATTTGATTGTATTATGACATGTTGTGTTTCTATGAATTCCAAAGAGGGAGATGGTTGAAAATAATTGGTTAATTGTGTATTGTCTTTAATGTTACACAAAATGTCATATCTTTACTAGGTAGTGTATGCCAAGTTCACTCGAGAAATGAAGATAGTTTTCTGTGTCTGCTGAGCATTCTAGTGTTTTCTAAGTTTAGAAGGTAGTTTCTACTGAGTTCACTTAGGCGTCAAAGAGATGTTTGTAGAAGTTGAGTGTTAATAGAGCTCATTCAGGTAACAAAGGAAAGTTGGATGGAACTAGTGTTAACCAAGCTCACTTAGTTACCAAAGGAAGTTTGTGAAGATGCATTGTTAATTGAGTTCACTTGGTTAACCTAGGAAAATCATTTTTGAGTTAGTGTCTATTGAGCAAGGTCAGCTAATGAAGGATTTTCTTGTTTTGGCATATTGAATTTAATTGATTTGTTTAATGGTTCTAGCTGACTAAGGAGATGAATATTAATTATTCTAAGTTGTATTCAAAATAACTTGAAAATAGATATAATATAAGTATAAAGTCAAGTGGATTATTGAATGTGAGTGTGAGTATATGGAAGAATAGAAGATGCTTATAGGAAGCAAATTAGAAGGATAAGTTGAATATCCTTGAGGAGTTACAAAGATACATTTGATCAGGAAGGATCAAGTATTTGAGCCAGAATTGAAATCTAAAACTAACAATATAGCTGCATTAGAAATTGGGTCATCTCATTGTTACTCTCTAACCATTGTAGAAGTGATCTAAATCTCTCAACAAAGTTGTCTTAATAGCTATTTTTAAATCCTCTAACAAGGTGGCATTTCTAGACTGATGTGTCTAAAGACCTATAACAATATCATTCCTAACAAGGTCACACATAACAGTGTATTTTGTAACCTTTAATAGGGTTGGATCCTAATAGGGCTCACTTTAGAAGAGTGACAAACATTAACTAGTTGAAATTGGTGTTTTTTCCCAAATTGGGTTTCCACATTAAATCTTGGTGTTACTTGTGTTCATGCTATTTCTTTTATGTGTATGCAACTAAGTTAATTAAGATTAATCATAGATAATATCCTAAGATTTCCATATTAAGAATTTTCTAAGTTAGAGTTATTATTTTATTGGTTACTAAGTTACAACATATTATTAGCATTAACCGAGTGCCTGTGTGTTTACTGATCTACACTATTTTAGAGTTTATGTTTTGTGCTGACATCTAAGGGATCTAGGATTTATTTTATTGGTAACTGATTCACCCCTCACCTCTTAATTACTCTTATATTTCTAACAAGCAGGTCTACTATGAACAACATATTGTAATTTTCCAATCATGGATCTATATAAGGTATGGTTTACATCAACAAATTCATCATTCTTAGATAGCTTATGTCTTGTAGACTTAGGTGTGCTCACTAGTCTTGAATCTTCCATTCCAAAAGCTTTTAGTATCTCCTTGATGTATTTAGATTGTGTTATGAAAATACCAAACTTCATTTGACATAATTGTAATACAACAAGGAATTTGAGTTCACTAAATATAAACATTTCAAATTCCTTCTTCATTTCATGAGAAAATGATTTGCACAATGCTTATCTTCCCTGAGATATAATGTCATCAACAAATATTTTAGATTATCATTTTTGCTTTCAAAACAAATCTTCACGAAATAATTGTGTAGTCTTTCATATCATGCTCTTGGGGCTTGTTTCAATATATAAAGGGCTTTGTTCAATTTACATACCATATTCTTCTTTTTGTGGATCTACAAATCCTTTAAAATTTTCAATGTACACTTCTTCCTCAAGTATAACATTAAAAAATACATATTTGACATCCATTTGATATACCTTGAAATTCTTGTAGGTTGAATATGGAAGTAGAGTTCTGATTCCTTCAAGTCTTGCCACAAGAGAAAAATTTTCTCCAAAATCAACTCCTTCTTCTTGAGCATATCCTTTGCATACCAAGCTTTCTTTATTTTTCATCACTTCACCATTTTCATTGAGTTTGTTTCTAAAAAGCCACTTTGTTCCAATGACATTTTTGTCTTTAGGTCTTGGCACTAAAGTCCAAGTATTGTTCTTCTCAATTTTTTTAATTTTCTCATTCATTAGCTGAATCCAATCTTCATTGTCTAAAGCATCTTTTATTATTTTTTGCTCAAATTCATATAGTAAGCATGTTTCATCTTTGATTCTTTTCTTGTCATAACACTTGATTCAACATCACCAATGATTTGTTTAGGTTTGTGATGTTTTCTTACAAAGTTTGCTAGCATAGGTGGTTTCCTTCTTTGTTCTTCTATAGGTTCATCTTGAAAAATAATCTCAAGCTCATTTTCTCTTTCTTGTTTAGGTTCAGATTCATGTTCTACATGGTCGACATTTGCTATGTGGTGATCAACATTATCTTTCTATAACTCAACATCTTCAATTTGCTGCTCGACACCCCACTCTCTATTGCTTGGCAATTTGTTGCACTACATCATTTACTATCTACTGGGATAGTGCATCTTGATTTGGTTGTTCATTTGTAGTGTTGGGAGCACCATCATCCATATAGATGAATGTATTGGAATCTTCAAGTTCTTCTTTGCTTGTCTTGTCACTTCTTTCTGCAAACTCATCAATTTTCACATTTGCACTTTCCACAACTTTGTTAGTGTTAGAGTTCAAACACTTGTAAGATTTACTCTCGGTGGAATATCCTAAGAATATACCTTCATCACTCTTTGCATCAAGTTTTCCATTCCTATTATCTTTAAGTATATAGCATCTACTTCCAAAGATTTTGAAATATTTCACATTAGAAGCATATCCATACCATAGTTCAAAAGGTGTTGCATTTGTACCTTTCTTGACTTGTACTCTAATTAGGGTATAGATAGCAGTACTAGCAACTTATCTCCAATATTTCTTGGATACACTCTTCTGCATCATTAATGTTCTTGCACAATCCATTATTGATATGTTTCTCCTTTCAACTATCACATTCTGAGGAGGGGTCCTTGGTGCTAACATCTATCTTTTAATTACTATGTCATTGTAGAATGTATTGAACTCATTTGAAATGAATTCATTACCTCTATTAGATCTCAAGTACTTTCGACTCTTCCCTATTTCTTTTTTCAACTCTGGCTAAGTACCACTTGAAGAGCTGAAAATCATCAGATTTAGCTTTAAGCAGCATCACAATCATCATCCTAGAGTAATCATCAACAAATGGTATGAAATACTTATCTCCATAATAGCTTCGAACAAAAATAGGTCTACATAGGTCAGTATGAACTAGTTCGAAAATATTTGTAAGAGTGTATGTTTTGCTATTAAAACTAGACTTTGCCATTTTTCCCAATTGACATTATTTACACATAACATTTTAAGGCTTCTTTAATTTAGGCAATCCTCTTACTTTCTTCATTTTACTGACATTTACCAAATTTCTATAGATCACATGACATAAAATCTCGTGCCATAACCAAACATCTTGTTGTGCAAACAAACATGTCTCATTAGATAAATCTAGATAGAACAAGTTACCTTTTGTTTGATCACCACTTCCAATTAGCTTACCATCAACATCATGTATCTTGGCCTTCCTATTATGGAATTAAACTTTGTAACTTGATTTGTTCAGCTATTCAACCCAATAAACATTGTCACATTCTATCTTGTCAGTCACTTGAATAGTTCCTTTACCTTTTACATCACATGGAATATCATTACCAAATTTAACACATCCACCTTCATATGGACCAATATCCTCAAATTCATCTTTATCACTAGTCATATGATTCAAACATCCAATATCAATTATCCATTTGTCACTTTTGTTTATGTATGAGATTAATGCAATTTTCTCATCTTCATCAGAATCTTCTTTCATAGAAACATAGACAACTTTATCATTATTACTTTCAGATTCATTATCAGTTTCTTCTTAAAAAATATAACAAGATTTTTTACCTTTGTCATCATTATTTCTCTTGTGGTCTATGTCATCTCTTCTTCCTTTGTACTTTCTTTCCTTCCTTTCATCCTTATCCTCTATGTCAAGACACCTAGCAGCAATGTGACTGACTTTGTTGCATGAAAAACATATAATAGGTAGTTTACCTTTGTATTTACCTTTTCCTCTTCCAAATTGTTTTGCAATTAGGGATTCGAGTTCATCAATCTCATCATCAAAACTATCACTATTACTCTTCACATTTTTTCCTTTTATTTTGCTAATAAATAATTATGAAAAAATCTTAGGAAAATCTCTAACTAGTAGGTTTCACAATCTTAGGAAAATCTCTAACTACAATTGTAGTACTAACCATCATAATGTTATCAAAGTTTATATGAAAAAATCTCTTATACTATAACCAATTATCATCCACTTTTGCAACTAAGCATGTAATCTCAATAGGATTTAACTAAATTACATTACCTCTTGTCCTTTTACTAGTAACAATTAGCTTACCATCTTTATCCTTTATAATGCAAGTCTTCTTTGTAAATTTCAACTGATATCCCTTGTCAGCTAGTTGTCCAAAACTCAAAAGATTATGTTTTAGACAATCCACAAAGTAAACATCATCAATATTAGTCTTTCCATCAAGTGTAATAAATCCCTTTCCTTTTATATGGTAGGCTACATTATTTCCAACTCTAACTACTCTTCCATCATAGCTATTTAATTCAAAAAACTTATTCATATTTCTTGCCATGTGATGGAAAAAACCACTACCTATTATCCAATCAAATTTCTTCTTTTCAACTTGTGATACTAATATTTTTTCTCCTCCAACTTGTTCTGGTTTAAGATATTCTTCCTTAATAGAGAAAAATCCCATTTCATCATCACTTCCACTCAAGAATTCTTCTAATTTAGAATCAAATTAATTCTCATCAGCAAAAAGGAAATCCTTAGGCATTAGATTGATTTATAGGGCTTTGTAAACTTCTTTACTCTTTTAGGACATTTATAAGAATAATGACCAAATTTATTACAAGTTCAATAGTTAAATTTTTTGTTCTTGTTAGGCTCTTTCTTCATAAGTAGAGAGAATCCTAAAGATCTTACTTGATCAAATTCAGTTTTAGGAAGAGTTGATAATAGTGCTTCTCTAGCAAGCATGTTGAACACGAATGTATCTATCTCTTATTATTCATAACCCTCAAGATATTTTTCTTCAATCAAATCCTTTTTCTTCATAGTAATCAACATATAATTTGGACCAATGCATAATAGATGTGTCTTCACCTTATCTTTCCAACTTTCATAGTTAACTCTATCAAACTTTAGACTTTCTTTCTTAAAATGTGGTATAGATCTCCTTAAGGATGCTTTGATGTCAATTGTTAGAAAGTAAAGTCCATCAACATAACCAAGGTGGGGGAGGGTGGGGTGAATTTGTCATGCAATTAAAATAACTCTTAACATCTTCTTTAATTTTAAAACATTGTAAATAGTAGATGGAACAACCATAGAAAGACAACAATACACAATAATACCAAATTTGTTAATGAGGGAAACCCTTGATCAAAGGGAAAACACCAGTGGGGATGGTACCCACAAAATGATGTACTATTATAAAAGTTCCTTGTGAAAGGATGGTACCTATTAGGAGTCAATGAAATATAATTAGTACATATGATTCCCTCTTAGGAGACTTTGAATCTCTATTAGGATATTCCAAACCTAAGAGGAATTTAAAGGAAGACAGAAGGACCCATTGTCCAAATAGCTTTAGTACTAGTCTCACTAGATAATACGAGTGTACATTAAACAACTATCCCAAATCAATTTATCTTTCCAAATATAGTTCCTTGTAAGCTCATTGTACCTCAACTACACCAATCTTTGCTTTGATCCAAAATATATCAACATTAAAACTCACACAATACATCACATAGATATAATTACATATTACTCTTTTATTGCCACACTCTACAACAAGGAAATTACCTTTCCATTATACCAAGTCCTAGAATATGTTATTGTGTCAACCTTGAGGTTTCCCAATTTACAATAATAATATAGGACTAACATAAGATATTATATCACATGTTTCATTATATCTTTACATGTTTCACAATTACAAAAAATTTGTTGGCTCACAATCTTCACAATTTTCTATATGATGAACATCTGATACAAGATTAACCAAAGCATATTCAACATGTCTTTAACCTCTTTCTCAACTCACTCAACCATATTCCATCTCTATTAGTAGATAAAATGCAAACATTAGTACCCACTTTCAAGAAATGATCTCTAAAAGTTGCCTTCACCAAATCCTTATCAAATCTATCCAGTATTTATATTTTTGTACACATTCTTAGTATTAGCATCCATACACAATCTATAAAATAATCCCAAGTGCGCATAGGTTGATCTTCAATCCTTGAACCATTTAAAGCTAATCTATGTCTGGCGCTCTACCAGTCTTCACAAAATAACTAGTATGTTGACATCAATGAAAAAATCTATCATGAATGCAATACATAATCAATGAATCATGTCTCCAATACTACTAGGATACTCCCCCATTAGTGGACTATGTTCCCCCTTCTTTGGGATGATAGCTCAATGAGCTACTTTTTCATTCTTCCTTTAGTAATTTTCATGCCTCCTTCTCAAGCCTCACATGAATACTTTGTATAACATTGTAAGATGTGGTTTTTCAAACCATCACATCCTTTCACAAGAGTTTTATTTTTATAATTATTCATCTCCCTCTCTTAAAATAAATTTTAATTGTAATTTATGAATACTGATTATAATTAAAGGAACATAATGTATTTTATTTATATATCCCTTTTCATTCTAAAGGAATAGTTCATAAATTATCTCATCTTGGTGAAAAATTAATATAAAATTCTCCCCCCCCCCATAATCTAGTTGTTGTCCTCGATAATAAGTGATGCATGTTAAATGTGTAGAAGAACTAAAAGGCTGAAAGGATGAATCAATTTTAAATATTTAAACCTTTTGCTGAATCATTTTCACAAAAAGCATAAAAAGGTAGAAAGATTTAAATGGAAAACCAAAACATGGAGAAGAATAATTCTCAAATATATAAGGAAGATTATTTTTTATTAAGGTGAAAAAATATTTTAAAGTGACCCAAAACCCTTCATAGGGAAATTACATAAGATATGTTGATAAAGTTCATCAAAATGAAACAAACAAACTAATAATAGGAAAAACATAAAGAAAAAGTGAGATAGAGCCAACCCAACCCTAAAAAAAAGTCAATACCAAGTTAGTCGGAACTCAACGACCATCTCCTCTAGTTGGTTCATCCTTTGACCATGACCATTACCTTCTTGATATCTTGTGGTACAATAATAGTCTTCCTTTTCATGTTGTCTCTAGTTCTTTTACCTGACCCCATAGTCTCAACAACAACAACCTCTTTCTCCTACTCAATGTCAACAATGGATCTCTCCTACTTTAAATTTCCTATCACAACCACCATAATTTGAATGTTCTCAATGAATGCTTGACAATATTGTGGCTATGTTCCATAATATCCTTGAGAGTGGAGTTAGTCTTCATAATCCTTTGATTCATTTCTGCTATTTTCTTATCTATTAGTTCCCTTATTTTCTCCACAATATTCATGTTATTAGTAGCACATCCATCATCTTTTTTTTCTCTTCCTTAATCGAAAGAATACAAACAACAAAGTCAATAATAACATTATTTGGTCTAGCAAGTGGTATACATACAATAGTCATTTTCCTAATATATTTACCTCCCTCTTAAAATTCCTCAAACTTTGAAGATAAATCTCAGTACTTAAGATGGCTATTTTTAATTTTTTAGAAGACCCACCTAATTAATCTTAAAAAATAAAGGAACTACTAGTGGAAAAATGTTCAGCTCTCCCCTTAGGATTCACGACAAGGGTTTAATTGCCTCCTGTGCACTATAAGTTGAGTGATTGGATCAAGCACTAATAGATTGGTCTTTTAGTGCAATGATAACCCCACTCTAACAATTGGTATTAGAGCTTGGTCACATGTTCAAATCCTCATACTCTCGGGTAACATTGAGGGGAACATTATTGGCAAAATGTTCAATGCTTCCCTCAGGATTCATGATAAGCAATTAATTGCCTCCTATGCATTATAAGTTGAGTCGATGTCTCATAAACTAATAGATCAGTCTTTTGGTGCAATGACATCCCCACTATAACAACTACACCTACCAATTCACAGACAAAAAAAACTCGTGGTTGTCATCAACGTCCATGAAACTCAATTCCATAGAGATAGAATAGGCTTCACCCTCATTCTCATGAATTGACTTGGAAATTTTTGACCCTAAATGAGAAATATGAATATTGTGATCTATGAAACTATAATAGTCAGCCAACATATGGACCTTTCCTTTCCCCTTGTCAATCTTACCAAAAGTTTTACCCTCATTCATAAGAGAATCTTTACCTTTAATAGCATTAGTAGCCTTTCAATTTTTAGAAGTGGAAGAAGGAGCCACATCTATCTCCTCATGCTACTTTCCCTTTCTAGCATTAGCATACTTCTTCTTAGTAGTATTTTTAGGCTTGATGGTTAGGGGAAGAGGAACCTCTTTATCACCTTTTTTTCCCCAACCATCATCCTCCATCCAATCTTTACCCTTTCTAGTATTAGTAGTCTTCTTCTTAGTCATAACCTTAGGTTTCTTGGTTGAGGGAGGAGGGACCTCATCATCACCTTATTCTATTTCTCATTGTTCCTCTTCCACACCACTCTTATCAGCCCTTTCCACTTTAGTTGAAGATAAAATTCTAAAGGGATAATAGAAAACCTAGCTTTGAAATGCTCATAAATAAGCAAGGCAAGGCTTTGATGTGAAATAGGGTTTTTATTAGGATTCTCTTTATGCTCACTTATTTTGTAATTCAACTCATAAGATAAATAATAAGGAAAAGATATCAACACCTTATGCCTAACGTAATCAAACCTCACCAACTAATATCCATATACCAAGTGGTAAATCACCCATAAAGGGTAAAATACTCCATGATGGGATTTAGAAGCTCTATCCAACTAGGATTATTTTTCTCTAGCGTGAAGTAGGAATTATTAACTTTAACCAAAATTTCCTCCTCTTCTTCACTTTTTGGTGACTACTCCCAATTTCATATCTTTAAAAAACTTCATACCCTTTGTAGGGAAACATGTAACATCAAACACAAGATTTTCATCAACCACAAATTTATTCCCAATTATATTAATCATGTCATTCCTCCATTTTTGTGCAAAGATATTTCTAACCTTACTTCATTTGTTGAAAAAACAAACCAACACAACACCTTAAATATTTACAAAGGAAGACATTAGACGACTCATGCCTACCAAGGAATAGGCTACTATTTAGGGGAGAAATGGAAACCCGAAATAAGTTATTCTTATCCATTGAAATCTTTACCCTAACACTCAATATAAGAAAAAAAGGAGCTTCTAAGAATAAGTCTCAATATAACTCAAGTTAGATTAGCATGACCCAAGTATGATGAAAGGAAGCTAGTTAAAAACTCAAGTTTTACATACATAGGATAGTCTCTCTCATGCAATGTTAATTCACCTTAGATATTTTATTTGAAGTTAAATAAAGATTAAGCACCAAATTAATTAACTCCTCAAGGGTTAATTGATTTAAAAACAAGAAACATTAATACAACCCTAGTTATGCAAGAATTTAGATCTAAAACATAAATTGACAAATAAGGATATAAATTACCTTGAATACATAAAGAGGAAGACACTTTGAAGGCCTAAAAATACTAGACTAGAAACAACATAACAAAATATACACTAGATTTGGAATGAGGAAGCCAGTGGAAACAAAACCCAAAAAGTAATATGTCCTAGGTACATGTCAACCTGTGGTGATGTATACATTAAAATGGAGGATATACATCAACTTGGAGGTATAGGTCAACCTATCTTGACCTAGGTTGATGTATACCAGAATCTAAACTTTAGCAAATACAATTTTTTGTGTGAAAGGGGCACTCAAATCTACATATGAAGCTCTAATCCTAGAAATTGCATACACAAAATAAAATAGTTTTATTTGTTGGGGGAGGGATTACCTTGCTCGATCCCTAGATTGAGGAATAGGCCTTGAAATTGAAATGTAAATGATAAAGGAAATGCTAACAAATCATATAAATGAATCTAACAATGGAAAGTATCATTACCAAAGTAGATGCAATTGTATTAAGTATGTAATCAAGAATGTAATGTAATAGCCTTGACTCAAAAAAAAAAAAAAAGCCAAAAGGATTTATGTAAGTAATGAATGTGAATTCTTACAATTTGTGTTGAGAAAGAATTGAAGAAATTTGATGGAAGAATGGAAGATCTCCTCTTTGAAACCAAAACTCCACTACCACTTTTATGGAAGAAGCTCAATGCAAGAAGACTTGAACTTGATGAATGCTTGAGATCTTTAATGTTCTTAATGTTGTGCATGTGGATGTATACTAGATTCCTTATGTATGTTTTTTGGTTTCACAATGCACGTCTGATTTTGTCCAAAAATGGGGACCCCCTACTTTATTTTTTTGGCTTTCCAGATACCTAGTCTAGCGTTTGATTCCTTTTTAGGCTTTTTTCGCCAAGTATGAGTCCCAACTGGAAGACCCAGTTGTTGAGAATTAAAGATTTTGAGGAAATAATCATTTTTTACAAAAAGAGAGGTGCACTAGTACACCTCAACTAGTGTGCTATTGTGCCAAATTGCATAAGGGAGAGACATTCACCCTTGGGTGATGCATAGATGCACAACTACATAGTACCCATAGGTGCTTATGTCTATTTGAACCTAAAACCCCCACTCTTCCCAAATTTCATTTTCATTCTTGCTCCTTCAAAATGCCACACCACACCACCATACCTTAGTAGGTGTGGTATTCTACTTCCTTCATCCCTGCTTTTCCTTCACCTACATTTGCAAAACAAAAAATAAGGTTAAAAAAAACTAAATAAGATGTGCATTAGCACACCTCATGAGGTGCATAATGTGCACCTTTTGGCTTCATAAAAACCTTAAGAAACATTAAAAATGAACAAGCAAAACCTAATTAAGGTGTGCATTAGCTCACCTAACCAGGTGTGCTGATGCCCACCTTAAAAACTCCAAACCCTTCAAACCTAAGTCTAAGTATGAGTTTTTTATTAGCACACCTCATGAGGTTTTCTGATGCACAACACATAATAAAATTTTCTTATTAGTAAAAGCACATCAAGTGCACCTGTCAAGTGTGCCTAGTGAACCAATTTTTTGTTTTTGCATTTTAAAGGGTTTAAATCAAGTTTCTTCCTATTTTCAAGAAGTCCAATTTTAAGGTTTTTGTGCGAGTCAGTTTTAAGGGGTCATTAATCCATTTTTCTTCAATTTTGAACTAATGGACATGCTTTTGTGTAGATACAATGGTGTCTTCATCATCCTCCCTTGTTGAGAAAATGGCACCAAAACCAGTTTCAAGTTCCAACGTGTCCCTACAAAATCAAAGTTTCAGGATGAGTACTCAAACATTCGAGACTCAGCTTTATGTCACACAGATTTGGGTGAGTTCTTAAAATTGTGCAACAGACTGACTGAGAGGTCTCAGATGATCTTTGCATTGATCTAATCTGGGCTTGTTAGTGCAGCATCACACCTAGTGTTAGTACAATCCTAAGAACTAATCATGACACTCATAAAGCATTTTGTTCCTGAAGAAAGGGTAGTCAAGAGCATTACGAGAGAGATCATTCTCAATATTTGACCCAAGAACATTGAAAAAGTGTTCCATCTCCCAAGGGTAGATCAATTCATTAGACTAACCTATGAACAAGTAGAGAGATAGTATAGGGAACATATTGATGAGGCTTTTAAGATCATCTAGTCTTCATAACTTATAGACAAGACTCCTCTAGGAAAGAAAGTTGGAAAAGTATACATGATAAGAGGATACATGAAGGAGGACATTGGATATTCAATCATACTCTTGAGTAGAATCATGGGTTTGCTAGTAGCCAAACACTTGAATATTTTTATGGTGCATTTTATTGAGACAATAAAGAAAGAAGAGATGCCATTAGATTGGGCTTCTACTCTCAGTGAGAATTTGGGTGAGTAGCTGGTGGTGGTGAAGAACAACAAGAAATTTTACATGAAATCATACTTGGTGTACTTGTTAGCCATGAGGGCGAAAAATTATCCAGGGTTCTATAAGAGGGGTAGTATGCATGATGCAAACACATGGGCATATATTGTATATCCTTAGCTAGTAAAGTAGAGGCTTTCATAGCAAAGCAAAGAATATAGGATTGTAAATGATGCTTTCACATTTGCAATAATCTAGTTCATAGAAGGGGATTATGTGAAGAGAATATCAAAGGAGGAAACTACATAGATATCACTAGTCAGAGCTTATTATATCTAGTTTTAAATATTTACATATTTGAGGGTATCAAGTACAAATATTAACCCCAAGAAGCTCCCTAGTTATCCCAATGATAGACTTATTCTCTTGGAGATCTCCTGACAACTCTTGTCTACATATGATAGAGTTATAAAGCAACACAAAACATGTTGGATGTGGCCTATGACTATAGGACCTTTTTAGGTGGATCGAAGGCAAGATATTCCTTCTTTCGAGTGTGCATGGAATTAGTATCCCTTGGATAAGTATAATTCTCCTTAGTTTTATTTTTACAACATTGGGAGAGTACAACACTTAGCTGGTAAAACATTTCAGCATGAAGATGTTGTTGAAGATCACTGGATGAATGTGACAAATGACTACAATGTGCACATAAGGGATTATTATAGGATGACTTTGTATTTGGAAAAGAATTCCTTGAAGATAACTATTTTGTTGAAGATAGTGCAACAAGACACTAATGAGTTGCTTGATCCATTGTTCAATAGAGATAAGATTGGTGAACGACCTATCATGAACGTCAAGATTGACAAAGAAGAGAACTCAGACATTAATCATATGGTTAGGCACATCATCAAGTTGACATGTTATTGGATCAAGAGACCTTTCAAACTTGATCAAATTCCTGAGATAGTAATCTTCCATGCTCAAGCCTGTCCAGCTAAAGGTAGAGGAGCAAAGGTCATAGTGCCTAAATTCACATCCCAATCAACATTAAGACCAAAAATAGTGCACCAAATTGATAGACTAGTTGGATATTATTAGGCTTAAAAGGGTAAAGGTAAAGGCAAAAGGAAGAGGAATTCTCCTCAATAAGTCAAACCCGAAGAGGAAAAAATTTAGGCACCCATACAGACTAGAGAAGAAAATGTGCAAGGGTCAGAAAATTTAGAAGCTTCACAAGCTCAAGGAGATCCCCTATTGCCACCAGCTGAAAAAGGCCAAGGGGAAGTATAAACTAAAGTAAAAGAGGTTTCCCTGCCTCAAAAAGTAGAGCAAGCCTCCCCCTTTGTGCCTAAAAGAAGAAAGATCAAGACTCTAGTAAAGAGAAGGCAAATGGTGATCAAGAAAGTGATTCCTTTCCCATCAGTTCCTAAACCAATCCATGAAGAAATAGAAGAAGAGGATGATGAGGATAACTTACCTTTGAACTGAAGGAATCATCTAGCAAGAGGTACATAATAAAAAAGGAGAAGAAGCTCTACCATCACACCTCCATCTATTCTTGAGAAACCCATTCAAACTACCACATTAGAAGATGAGATGAAAAAATGGATAGATGAGTAGGATGTGGATGGCACTAATTTCTTCAAGATATCATATTTTGATTTCATATCGGTGGGTACCAAGTTGGTGGGAGATAAGATAAGGGATACTCCAACCAATAAACCTCAATAAGAGGATTGGAGTTAGATGCCACCCAAATCACAAGGGCTTGAGGTGGTACCGTCATCCCAAGTGCAAGTCACATTTTGTGTTGATAAGGGGTTGACTACTCTCCTTCCTCCAAACAATGAAGAAGAACAAGTTTGAGTAGAACAAGAGGAAGAGCCACAACAAGTATCCATCGAGGAAGTGTTGGAAGAAGGGTAGATAAGTGAAAAACCTCAACAAACTTCCCAAGACATAGAGGTGAGAGCTATGGGTTCCATACATATAGAGACTCCTAATGTGGATCTCTTACAAAAGGAGAGAACTCTAGAAAGGGGAGATAAGGGAAAGGGCATTGCAAAACAAATTGCTTCATCCTCAAAAAGCAAATCTCCATTAGAATGTATTCCAAGGTGGCTAAGAAAAGAAGTGATAAGAAATAAGAAACATCAATTCACCATAGAGGAGGAATCTAGAATGGAATTTATTGAAGTCTTGAGGAAGTCTGATTTATCTCCAAAAGATGAATAAGCATTAGCCTTTATTATGAGTGATCAAAACTAGGACTTGCCTACTCATGTGGCTATCCCTCCTCTACATTCGAATGTTGAAGAATTGACTTTGCAAGATTATCAAATCAGGGAGGTCATGCTTGGAAAGCCTACCTTGGATAGTGAAAAACTAATGGTTACAATAGGAATGAAGAAGGTATTTAGGAGCTTGGAGTAGGATGGACTAGAACTAATAACACTTTAGAGGAAAAATGAATATCTGAGTGAAGTTGTTGGTCCCTTGGACCCTAAGCATCTAGAGGAGACTTTCAATACAAAAATTAAGAGGAGAGATAGGGGTACAACCCAATTGGATTCATTTTTGAGAGCTTGTCAACAATGGAGAAAAATTTTTATGGAGAAAGGTGTAATAATTCTACAAAAAAATTTAAAGCTATTACACTTCATGAAAGATAATTTGGATAGGCTAGTAGCCATTTTGAATCAAGATTTTGGTCTAATGGATGAAGTGTATACCTGGGGAAAAGACTTGCAAGCATTGCAGTCTATTAAAGGAAAAAGGTATCAAATGCTGATGGATGTACACATAGCTGAGGAATTGGATCAAAAAGGTGATTGGATAGAGAAGTTTTTAGATGGAAATAAAGTAACATTGGAGACATTACATGCAAAGATTCATAGGCTCAAGGACCAAGCCCAAGAGCAAATTTTGGAAGTTGAGAAACATTATAGTGATGCATGTCTTGAGATTTTTAAAGATGATACATGAGAGATATAGTACCAGTAGAGGTAGTAATTGAGAAATTTTGAAAGACTTTTGAAGAATCCTTTAATGATGAAGATATTAGACAGGCATTTAGAACAGAAGAAGCTTTATTAGAGCATGATGTAAAACTCAGAGATTTTGTAGAAACTTGTATAGAAGTGGGAAACTATAGGTAGAAAGTATAGATAAATATAATTCCTTAGATTTCCTAGATGTGGCTCAAGTCACTGAGATAATCAAGAAATTCAAGGGCAAATATCTAGAAATAGCTCTAATGGGGAACAAAACCTAGATGCTAGAATTTCAATTTTGCAACTTAGTGAAATTTTGCAATTTTTGGAGCCTACTTCTAAGGTAAGCTACTGTGCCAAGTGTGCTAGGTGCACTTTTTTAGTAGTGTTTTGGAAGATTTTGAAAAACTCAAAAGTGCACTGATAGTTAACTACTAGTTCTAAAATCAAAGCTTTCCATGCATCAAAAATGCATTCTGACAACAATTTAACTCCTACGGACACCTAGTGAAGATGGAGTTTCTATTCTTTGTTTTCTAACATGTAAAGATCCATGCATCCAATTTATGATATAAAATGGATGGAGTCTTACTTAGCACTAGTTAGATAGATAGTTTGTACATAAATAGATTTGTTTTATTAGTTTAGAAGCATATGATTGCATAAAGATATCTCTCACTCAACACAAATTGAGGAGAAGATTTCTTATAAATTTAGGATTGTAATATGTAATTAGGGCCATCATTATTTTGCAATAATATATAATTTTGGTGCTCGCATCTGGAGTGTAGTGATTCTTGCTTAAGTGTGTTATATTTTGTGAATGTATGTTCATTGCATTATTTTTGGTTGTGCAATCTTTTAATTTTGGTGTTTTATGGGTTCACAAATTCTGCTAATGTACTTAGTTTGAGAAGAGATCATCATATTGTTCCAACATAGCTTTTTTTCTTGCATGATCACACTTTTCATGGCCTTGCAATTTGATGAAAAGTGAAACATTTTATGGTTATTGAATTCCCCATTGACGATTGCATCACTAGAATTGAGGAAGCATTGCTCCTATTTTATTGGTTACCCACCAATCTTTTCAAAAGCTTAACTCGTAGATGCATTGATTTCATATTTTATGTCCAATAGGATTTAATTTTCATGTTATTTTCTTAAACTTCTTGTTACCCTACCTTTTCTATTTGCTTTTACAAACACTTGGTTAATTTAGGAATTCATTTAGTTGTATTGTTAGATTGCATTCATTCAAAAAACAAAAATACAAAAATATAGTTCTTTTTATGTGTGTTTTATTCTTTTGATAGTAAGCAGATTCTACATCTTATCCAAAGTTTCCAAACTAGAAAAGGCCTCATCATGAACATTCACATTTATCTTCAGCTGAGAAGATTCCAGTAAGTCAAAAGATCGCTCAAAACCTTGGAGTTGATCCTTGGATTAGGTTTTCAAGAGAGGAGTTTGAAAGGATTCCTATTGTTAATCATCATGCAAAACAATAGCTCAACAATATGTATTATGTGCGTAGATGATATGATGTAAAAATGAAATGTTCAAGCTCCTTTACATGCCAATTTTTTGGATTAAAAAAAATGAAATTAGCCTAGGTATGGGTAAACTTAGGTCAATGTTTATTGGGTATACGTTAACTTGTGTCAACATATACCCTTGGATATTTTGGGGTTTGTAAATTCAAGATCTTTGGGTTTGTGAAAAAAATAAGTAAAAAATAATTAACTTTGTCAAAAGATATGGCCAAAAAAACACTAAAGTAGTACTTATGAGAGCTAAGCATACAAATTTGTGATGAATAGATAGTTGAGAAATATTGGAAGAAGAGAAAGGGTTCAATACCACACCAAAGAGGGACAAAAGGTATAAAAATAAGTGATTTAATTTTAAGATGGTATATTTAGCCCCCACTTTAGTGAGAGTATGAGGCAAGTCATACTCATGATAAAGGAAGAAGAAGAAGAAGAAGAAGAAGAGATAAGGAAGGCAATTGAAAAATTACAAAGAGATAGAATATCATTAAGTTTAAAGATACTAAACCCAAAACTTAATATCATGACTCGATTCCCATGCAAAAAGGGCATGAAAATAAAGAAAAAATAACAACAAAAGAAAAAGACTAAAAAAGGGATATTATTAAAGACCAAATCAATTTTTGAAGCTAGAGATATCAATTAAAGAAACATCTCACCCACTAATTTATCATGTTTGGAAGGCTATACAAAATCATAAATGATCACATAGGAAAGACAAGAACATAAAAAAGGATAACACTCTCCATGGTTTTATCCTACGAGTGGAGAACAAGAATACACCATTTAGCCCCATGTCTCTAGGTGGAATAGGGATCCTTGATGAATGATGACAAAGTTTAAAATGTGCATAGTAATGGAAAACATTTATAATGAACATATATTTGCAAATGAAGAAAAGGTGATGATCAAGAACACACACCTCTTGTAAGATAAAATCTTGATCAAGACAACCATTCCTTATAAGAAATGAATGCTACATGATCAAAAAAATTCCATTGTACTAAGGAAAGTTGATCCTTAGACAAAAACATAGAGATAATGTACAAGCAACCCTTCCCCCAAGTTTGAGGGAAAGATACCTCATAAGATACATAATTCTTAACAACATAAAGTGATAGAAAAGATATCACATATAAACTAAATTATAGAGAAAGAATGATACTATGGATGATTATTTAAATGAAAAAAAATCAAATTCAAGGCATGGAAAGAATTTTTTAAGAAGAGATAATTTTTTTTTGCATGAAATAAAGTATAACATGACAAAAATAAGAATGCATCATAAAAGGATGCAAATACATAGAGGGATGAAAAGGAAGATGGAATGATGGAATATTATACCTACTTAGCGGTCACAAAGGAAACAATAAAGAGATAAAATATCATTGGGAGAAACAACAAAGAATGTCCAATAAATGTCCCAAATGAGAGATCTTTTATAAAAAATTTGCACTTGAAAGCATAAGATTGCATTTGGGATATTAATCCTTATGTAACACAATAAATGTATGCAAGGAATTAGATAAAGCTATAAAATAATGAAAGTTCATAAGGGATACTGGGTTAAATAAGAAAAAAAGAGGAGAAGGATACATTATTCATCCCTATGTTGTTTTGGTTTATACTAGACATATGATTTTAAGAAAACATAATATTACACTCAGGATGTCAATCCTTATGTAACGCAATAAATGTATACAAGAAAATATGTCATCATATAAAAGGAAAACAACTCAAAAAAGGGAAAAAATGAATCTTTATGCATAGATAAGAAACCAAAATAGTGAGGAGACAAGGGGAGTAACTGTTATGTTGCTCACAATGTATGATAATGAGCCCAAAAAGGGTAGGCTGGCAATGTCACATAGTAAGGAGAAACATAATAGGAATGTAGATGTATTAAGTAGAATGATCACAAAAAAAATACCACTCATTATTACAAATCATTTGAAACATACCATAAGCAATGAATTCTTTATGTTGCACATAATAACATGTTTGAGTCTTATAGAAATGAATTTGATGAAACATACAAATGGAAGAATTTTTTTCTTCGAAAGAGAAGAATGTCTTTTAGGTAAAATTAGATTGAAATGTAAAAGGAAAAGTTAAATATGGACACACTCATCAAATAAAGGTGTTTGATTTTAATGTTGGTGTGAAATCTAAGATTCCCCAATCTTGAGGAGTTTATATGTCATTCATATGATCAATGTGGTAAGGAGCCTTATTCTCTATGGTTAGATTTGTGAAAAGGAGTTCATCATGAACATATTCTCCAACAAGACCTAATTTAAATTGAGATGTATCTTGAAAGGAACAAGAAAAAGCACAAAGGATGTGGTTCTCCACTCCTAAGGTACTCTTAGGAGATTAAAAAATATAACTCACAAAGGACTTATCAATAGAAGGAATGTCAATGAAATGCATAGGAATTGGTTAATTATTAGGATCAAAAATGATAAGAGGCCTCTAGAATGAGGATTGAGGGATCGCTATTGTATGTAGAAGAATTGAACAATAAACTATGATAGATTTCCATCAAATCTAATTGTGTATGACCTTTTTGTATGGTATCTAGATTGTTAGGAATAAAAACATGGCATGGCATAGTTAAAACTCTGCTTCCTTGTTGTAATGCATTTGGTTTGAACTTTTGAAGTTTATTCTACTAGATTGGTAAAGTGTTGGTAACTAGGGTTTTACTTAAAAATGCCTCTTGTTGATCCACAATTGGAAATCCATGACTAGGTGAGGATCTCAAGTAAAGAGGATGTATTATAATTTTAGAAAGGTTTTAGTTGGAGATCTTGAGGAAATTGTAAGAAATTTGATGCCCCATCCCTACATCTTTGTGTGCATGGGAAGAGACATATTGCAAATTTGATTGAAGAGGAGTCACATGAGTAGATGGGTCGAAGCCAAGAGTGGATTTAGTGACGAGGAGGTGTTGCAATAGGTGGTAAGTTCCCAAAAATCTTTTTTCTTGTAGTTTCTTTGGAAAGTGTGACTAATTAGGCATATTAGCCTAGATAGCCTTGTGGAAGTTAGGTAGTTCATAAGTGAAACTAGGACTTGGCACTTTGGGGATATTCAAATCCGTGATTAGTTATACAATTCATTTGGAGAATTTTGGTCTTTAGTCCTAAAAACTACTAAGGAAGACCCAATAGAACTAGGTCTATTTGCTTGAACCTAGCAATTAAATTTTGAAAGAAACCTAAATGGATGTAACAAGGGAATCAATTATGTTTGATTGGACATTTGGGAAGCAAAGGGAACCCATCCTACTTATAGATATTTGTTGCTGCCAAAAGTGTCATTATTTTCCCAAGGAGGGTTTGAGTTTTGGCTACATGAACAAGGGGATATAAAAGGTTGTCATGATGGGAAACATTAGGAGTGGGTTTCAAAAAGGGTTTAGGAAAACATATTGGAGTAGTGTGGAGTACAATATCTCTATTTTATTGGAAAATTCTACTTTCTCCTAGGCTTTCCATCATAGTGGTATCACAACACTATTGATTTTGGGTTTATATTATGTGAGGAATGTGAAGGTAAGAACAACATGGTGACCAATATGGAACTTTCCAAGAAGGTAAAAGAATAGGAGGCTAATAACAAGTGGTTGAAAGAGGAGTTACAAAAAATCATAGACCATATGAATGATGTAGAAAAGAATGTGAATAAATGAAGCACTTCTATAATGAAGGAACTACTTGAGCTTAACGATGAAGAGGTCACCCTTGGTCAAGAAAAGTAAATGATGTTTGTGTATGCCATCAAGACCATAAAAGGGGATGGTATTGATAAACCACCTATCTATGGGGGTAGTTTAAAACTAGAAGAAGTGATTGAATGGATAGAGTCCATATCAAAGTATTTTGAAGTAAACCAAATAGCTAGAAAGGATAGGGTAAGACTAACCAAAGGAAGATTGAAGGGTTTTTCTTTATCATGGTGAAATTATATAAAGGAGAGAGAGAGAGAGAGAGAGTTAAAGAAAACAAGGAGATGATAAAATCTCAGGAACTAATGAAGTCCAAGGTGAAGGAATAATTTCCTCCTTTAGATGTATGAGGTCCATTTGTACCTTAAATTGCAAAATTTAAGGAAGAGGGATATGGATGTAAGATATTATATGAAAGAGCTTCATCACTTGATCTTGAGGTCAAAGAAGTAAGAACTTGAGATAGAGAAGGTTGCATGACACCTAAATGGGTTGAGGAGAAACATTTAAGAGGAAATTGTCCTCTTAGCACTAGACACATTGCATAAGTGTTTTCAAATGGCAATAAGGTGGAGGAAAAGTTGAAATGGAAGGGTGAGCATAACAATCGAGGAAGAGGAGGCATAACTACCAAAGGTAGAGGTAACTTTGGAGGTAGAGGACTAAACCAAGGGCCTCAATTTGATTAAAGCTCTAAAGAGAAAGGATGAGACTCAAGTAGCAAAGGAGGCTATAGAGGAAGTGTACCTAATGGAGGAAGGTTCAATGGGTTAGGAAGAGGATTGAAGTTCTCTAACATGATATGTTATAAGTGTGGGTATATTGGGAATCTTTCATATAGGTGTCCGCAAAAGGCTTTAACTTCTCAAGGAAAAGAACTACTTTGGTACAAGAAGATGCTAGGAGTGTGACATCACCTAAGGTTCCTTTGGATTTAGAAGCAGGTGAGAACCTGATAATGAGGAGAACATTACTTAAGGAGACAATTAAGGTGGAGCCAACTCAAATGAAAGCCTTATTTAAGATCAATTGCAAGATACAAAACAAGGTATGCAAATTGATCATATATTTTGGTCTCAATGTTAATATAATCTCTCTTCAAGCAGTGAATAAGTTAAAACTAGAAAGGATGCCACATGAGAGTTCATATAGGGTGTCCTAGTTGAATAAGGAGCAATTTGTGATTTTTAATGAGTAGGCATGGGTACAGTTTAGTATTTGGGTATATAAGGATATGATTTTGTGTGATAACCTCCCCATGGATGCATGTCATCTATTGCTAGTAAGGCCTTTGAAATATGATAGGAAGACTCATTTGGATGGAAAAAAGAACTCTTATAGTATCCAATAAGATGGGGTCACCTATGAGATCCAATATCTTCTAGAGGAAGAAAGTAACAAACATGTAGGTAAGAGTGTAATGTTGGTTAGTGAAAAGAGTTCTTATAGACTATTAAGGAGGGAATAGGCTTTGCTTTGGTTTTGAAACCTAAAGAGGAAAATAAGAAGGAAAGGTTTGAAATAGGTCCAAAGAAGGTTAGATATCTTCTAAAGAAATACAAAGATATTGTTGGAAAATATATACCAAATTCTCTTCAACCTATCAGAGACTTAAGTCACCAAATGGATCTCATCCCTAGTGTAGTGCTACCTAACAAGGATGTATACAAACTTACCCCATAATAGAATGAAGAAGTAGCCAAACAGTTACAAGAATTACTTGATAAGGGGTTGATTAGGAAGAACTTAAGCCCATGTGAAGTGCATGTATGTGATAAAATAAGTGTTCTAAGAATACAAAGAATAAACTAAGCATTCCTAGACTAGTAACAAAGAAAACAAATAGATTGACCAAAAAGGAAACCTAAATAATAGAACATGCAAACCTTGTATCTCTGTAACTTCCTTGATGTGTAGATATGGTCGTGCTTATGGACATATTCTCAATTGTATGCTCAATGCTACAACAATGGACAATCATGGATGGATGCATGCAAATATGAATATCGCCAAATAATGCTTTGAAAGTAATTAGCTCTCAAAATGGTATAATAATTCCACTCAAAAAAGTAGATGATTTGTGAGGAGAAAAGGGTTCAATTTATAGGCAATTGGGTGAGGAGGAGATAAGAAATCATGATGGATAGTTAATTGAGTGAGGTGTGAGATAGGCTTGAGTTGGATAAAATAGGTGGGGGAGATGGACTTCTATGTTTAGAAGTGGATGAGGGAGATGTGATATGAGAGTGGACTTGGGTTTGAGTTAGACGGAATAAATCATGCCTTAATTTATGCAAGTGATTTGGATAGGGATTTTAGACATGGAAGAGGAGGTGATGTGTTTGAGTTAAGTGGGGTGAGGTTGCTCAATTAATTGGAGGATGTGGGAGGTGGATGAATTTGTTAGAGAAAAAGTTTGGTGGGTGAGCTTGCTTAAATAAATAAATAAATAATTTAATTAAAAGAGAAATTCATGGTGTATGAGAATTTAATTAAATACATGAATTCTTTAATTGTAAGAGAAATTATTTGGTGCATGAAATTTAATTTTAAAAATGAGTTATTTAATTAAAAGGGGAATTATTTGGTGCATGAGATTTAATTAAATAAATAAATTATTTAATTAAAAGAGGAATTATTGGTGCATGAGATTTAATTAAAAGAGAAATTATTGGTGCATTAGTTGAGTTTGGTAACTGTTGGTTTAGAGGATGAGTTTGTGGGTGGGGGGATTTAATTAATTTAATTAATTAATAAGAGAGGGGTTTTGGGGATTAAATTAAATGAGTTTTGTAATTATTTAATTTAATAGAGGAAGAGGGATTTATTAATAAATTAGACTATTGGTTGTCTTTTAATTTATTAATTGGGTTATAATCAGTTAATTAAATTAATTAATTAGGATAGTGCTTAAATTATTAAATATTTTATATTTAATTAAAATATGTTTTAGAAGATGACTAAATTTAATTACAAATTTATGTGATTAGATTTAGGTGATTACATTTTGCCCGTCTTCAAGATAGTGTTGGTATAACACTATTTCAAAGATATTTTTAAATAATAGACAACACAATGTAGTGCCTGCCCCTAGGTCGCATTTTTGTTATCATTGTTGAACTCTTTTAGGGCTAGTTTTATGTTGATGGTTAGCAACATTGTTTTGAGACTATCAGATATTGTGCTATGGACTCAATTGATATATGATGAGATTACTTGGTACTTTATAGTTCATGTATGCATGATGATTATTACATTATTTTCAATTATTGATTAGTTAGATGGTTTATTATCACATGTGTTTTCTTATGGATACTTACCCCATACTTGCATGTGTATGGTGTGTGTGTGTTTGTTCTTGGATGGCATTTCTGATGTGGTTAAGGAAGGGAGTCGCAGTCACCTGCTAGTCAGGATCTACATGATGCACCACTTCCTGCCATTGCCTATTTAGCTTAGCATATGTATATATTGTGCTTGTACATGCATAGATGTTATGCAGGTTGCAGGTACTAGGTATCGACTTCCTTGAATTGCCAAGATGAGCGTACCCTATCACATTATCTCAATGGTAAGAGGGGAGATAAATTCTCAAGTCCAAATCCCAACCCTTTAAGTCATTTTTCTTAATTGGAAATTAGGACAAGTATCTGAGTTGAATACCCTCTGAATGTGGTGGATGACGTAATTCGTGATATTAACCCTTTTGGTTTGAATTTGTATGTGTTTTGCTATAATGGGTTTTTCGTATTTTATTTTATGAGTCTTGGGTGTATTTCTATTAATTAAGCCTAATTAAAAGATTTAATTAATGGTTTAATTTAATAGAAAATTAATATGATATTTTAATATTTATTTAATTTAATTAATTGAGAAATTAATTAAATAAAATAATTAAATTTGGAGATGAAAGTTATAAGTTTAAATTTGGAATGTGATAATATTTATTTAATTTAATAATAATATATTTAGAGTTTATTTTTAAATAAATTTTAAATAATATTATTATTATTTAAGTTAATAAATATTTTAGCAATTAAGTTTCGAAAATGAATTTAAAAGTGGAAAAGATATTAAAATTATTAAAAGATTATAGGTTGCATGATGTGTGCATGTGATTAAAATATAAATATATTAAGATAAAACAAGTGGATTTATTAAAGTGAGTGCATGAGATTTAAAAATTAATAAATTAATTTTAAAAGGATTCAAGTGAATATTAAATAAAAAAATTTAGTTATATAAATTAATGTACATTATTTTAATATTTATAAGAGTATGCGAACTCTCGTGAGTTGTCATGTTTACAACACAAGAGTTTGTACTCTATTTATGCACGTGTTGTCTACACTTAGGAGTTAGCATATTATTTGAGCACATGATGTCTACAACATTCTAGAGAACTCATCATGTCGATCTTCTTGTCATGGAAGTTACGTGCTTAGTTGTCATGCTTATCTCCTAGTTCTTTCTAGACACATTCTAGATGCATCTTAGAGGGCTTTAAATAGAGGCTCTCCTAGTGTGTATGGACAAGCTTACATGCATTCAAGAAGCTCATATGCTTCTACAAGCACTTCTAGTCACTTGGGGGTTTTGGTTGGTTTGATTCTTGGAGGAATGGTGAATGTTGGAGAAGAAAGGGATTTTTCTATGGACTTCTGAGGCATAGCAAATTAGCATCAGTATCCAGGTGCACTCATGATTTTTACATATTGCATTTGCACTCTTTCTATTCCTGTCTTCATCGTGTCTGTTATATGTGTCTGAATATACTCCATGAATGAATCTTTAATCTTGAATTGGAATCTAGATATGTATGTTAATTTTTATTTGGTTTCAAGAAACATTAGGAAACCCTAGTTTCATTTATGAAGGAAATTCATCACAAACTGCCATGTCCTTGCCCCTTACATAGACCCGGATTTAGACATTCATAACTTTTTATCTAGACCAAATTTATTCAATCCCTCTAGTCAGATTTGGCACAACTTGGCCCTCTCCAACATATTTCAAATTTGGCTCGATCCAATGGCTCATTAGGGAGATAGGGCCCCTGTACTAGGACTATTTTATTTAATGACAGTCATTCCTCCATTTTCTATAACCATGAGTTCTTTGTGCTTAAACTTCACAAAAATAATCTATCAAAGCATGGAATGAATTAAAAACTAAACAAACATAGATCTAAGACATTTTTACTCAAGATTTTATCCAAATGAGAAGTCTTTTCAATACAAAAAGCAGACTATGCCCTTACGGCAGCACGCTAGGACTTTGCAGAGAATTTAATTTGGTATTGTATGAAACTTTGTTACATTGCATCTTTTTGACCATAGACACCCTACAAACTCCCTACCATTCCTCCCCTCCTAAAACTCATGCTCATCAATGCTAATAATACATTTCAAACCAATTGCAATCTTCCCTTAGTAGAATCAAGATTTGGAAATTGATTCACATTTGGGTTCTAATTAAAATAGAATCTTGTTATTATGCATTAGTTTTATATGATTTATTAACTAGTCTAATTTAATTTAATTTAATTAGGATTAGTTAATAGTAGAAGAAGTGCAATTAATTATTATTCAATTTAAGTAAATGGATTTTTAAATGAGGGCAAACTAAAAGAAAAGAGATATTAATAAGTGGAATTAAATAATTGAATTATTAATAAGATTGATTTTACTTAAAATCAATGAAGATTGTTTTAAATAAATGATTATCCTTGAAGTGTTTAAAGGAAATTGTAAACTAATTATTTGAAAGTTGATAAGTATTATTCTAATGTTTTAAATAATGCGAATGATTTTATCTAAAAGTCAATGGAAACTAGTTCAATGATTTAAATAAGTAAATAATTATCTTATGATTATTTTAGAAATTGTTTTAAAATAATGGAGGGATAATTCTATGCTTTATTCAAAAAAATAAATGGCTTGAGTTGTAGATTAAATGAAGAATCTTATACACTTGAAATGTACTTGGAAATGAAAATTGAAACCTAATATTTGGCTTAACCATGTGATTGCGAAAGCAAACTAAAATATGTGTTTGTATCTTGTTCTTTATGCTATCCATGTTTGGGGTTTGGGTGGTCCTAGAGTGTTGACCGGTTAGGATGTTTACCAGAGGCTTGGGAGTTATGCGAATGTGATGGCATGTTGATGTTATTTGGTCTCAATTCTTTTAAAACCCAACCATGGTAATCTGATAGTGTGTTCTACGAGATGTTTGTATTTACTGATTGTTATTGCTCATCAATCTTCTTGAGTGAAGTTGAGTTATATGTATTTGAGACACTTGACTTAACCATTTTTGAGTCATCGATCAATTATACTAGGGTTACTTTCTAGTCGCCTTGATGGGACTGAAGTTTTTGATTTATTCTTGATTTTGTCATGTTGTGACATGTTTTGACTCAACCATTTTGGAGTCTTCGAACAATATTACTTTGAGATAATTTTTGGTTGCTTGTTAAGAACCAATGGATATTGTGATTATTAGTGATACCTTCAGTTGCTAATAGAGAATTGTTGTGGTCATGATTATTAATGGATGCTTTTCAGTTGCTCATGGAGATTTGATGCTTTTATTGTGGATTATCTTTTGGTATTTTTCCAGTCGCTTGTATAGGACTATGGTGATTTTGTGATTTATGATTCCATGAGCTTAGGTTAGGTTATCTACTTGTAGTGTCAGGAAGTGGCTTGCAATGGGGACCAGGGCCCTAAGTGGATGCCAGGGTAACTCATTGTAAGTTGTTTTAATAAGTGAAAATATTTACACTAAATGGGGATTAAATGAACCTAATAAGATAATTGTATGTTCTCGCCCATGCCTCAAGTGCTAGTATAGACTAGGATGGGAGTAGAGAAAATTCTTGGTTTCAACCTTGCATTCCGTAGTATGCTTCATCAGTATGAGAGGATACTAGTGGCTGCATAGGGATTGCTAGGGGGCTAGGGTCTATAGAGAGACTACCAGGGTAACTCTAGCATGATACGTGTGATGACACTTTCTCGCTTGCATAGTAGGTTTCCTACATGTCTTTGTGTGCCTCTGGGATTAGATGTCGGTTTGTGATTGGAACCTTGAGTTAGTATACTTTTAGGATTCCTGGACTTAGAGAGTTTTTGTGCTATGTGATTTGATAACCTGTTTGGGATTTGAGATTATCTGCTCAGAGCGGTGGGAGTGGACCATTTAGGTTCCACACGGTCGGGTGGTAGTGCATTTTCACTCTTACCATTTGAGATCCGTCTGAGATACCATGGCTGGAGTATTATTTGTTGGCATTTACTATCATTCTATTCTTGGATCTTATGATGGATTTCATTTACTAGTATGTTTCCTTTTATTTATGATTAGCCTATGATAGATGATGTTATTTACTTGTCTTATGCTTTATTTTGAATGGTTATATTTCTTTCTGCATATGTTGTAGTATGTTTTAGGAGTGACATTCCTATTATGATAATATCGATGATCTCTTCGATGACTTGGGATGTTACACATGGAGGGATGGCTAGGGCCCATTATGGTCTAATGATACTATTTATGATTGGGAGGAACCGTGCACTTAGTTAATTATGTTTAATGATTTATGGTTATGATGATGTATCATGTATGGTTTGTGGTTTCGTTTACGGTATTGCATTATGGATTAGAGTTAGTATGATGATGTAGTTTATTTACACGGATGTATATTCTTTTAAGCCTTTCGTACCCTGTGTCATGTACAATTGATGATTGAGCAATCAGAGATGTAATTTAAAGAACATTGGACTTTTCATTATTATTTTTTGTGGATGTAGTATTAGATGGATTCATTAATAGTTAATTTGGATGTGATTCAATGTTAAGGGATCCATGAAGAATGTAACTTGATTATGGATATTATGTTTTGCTACTATGTTATGAATGGAGTTACTTTCATGTTTTAAAAGAAAAGAAAAAAATGCTATCAAACTTAGTGAAATTTTAGGTTAATTCTTTGGATCCCTTGGCGGGGCATTACACACAAAGAAGATGTTTAAAGTAACTAGGTTACCCTAGTCTTGATAAAAGATTGTACTATGTGATACCCCCTTGAGAAGGCAACAGGGAGAGAAAATGAGACTAGACGACATCTTGAAAAGTAAAAAAATTAGGATGAGATGGAGGATGCACAAAAGATGAAAGAGGTTTGAAAGTGGCTCATTCTCTCACCGTGGGAGTATGAGACAATGGGAGATCAATTGTACAAATTAGAAAAAAAATTGAGATAGGATGCATTGAGCTATCATTTTGTACAATACTTTAATGACAGGAATCCCTTCAAATTCCTCTCTTGTAAAGCTAATCTAGGATCAACTCCAAGGTTTTGAGTGATTTTGTGACCTACTGGAATCTACTCAATAAAGGATAAATGTGGGTGTTCATGAGGAGGCCTTTTTTGGTTTGAGCAATATCAGATAAGATGTTGAATCTACTTGCTATCCCAAAAAAGTATCCATACTAAAAGAAATATATTTTTGTATTTTTCTATTTATAATGAATGTAGTTTTAACTATGCAACTATACGAATTCCTAAATTAACCAAATATTTTAAAAGTAAATAACAATGATAAGGTAACAAGAAGTTTAAGAAAATGAATTGAAAAGTAAATCCCTAATAGACATAAGCCACAAAAACAACATGTCTGTGAGTTAAGCCTTTGATAAGATCAGTAGGTAACTAACAAAAATAGGATAAACACTTTCTTAATTTGAAGAAAGCTATAAGAGGATGTAGGAGTCTTTGGAGATGCCAAAAATATAATCTCAAACTTCTCTAGATGTTTGTGGGAGTTAAATTGCTATAAAAAAATGTTTCTGGTGCATGGAAAGCTCTAAATTTGGAACTAGAAGTTAATTTTCAGTTCACCTTTGGCTTCTTTAAAATATTCTTGTGCATCTTTGGAGAAGCTCACCTTTGGAGAATAGAACCTTTCCCAACTTGTGTACCTTGTGCACCTTTGGAGAAGGGTACCTTAGTGACAGCTCCAAAAATAAAAAAATTTCCAACTGTCAAAACTGAAATTCTTGCTTCTAGGTTTTCTTCCCCTTTATACCAGAGCTATGTCTGGATGTTTGCTCTTGAATTTATCTATGATCTCCATCACTTGGGTTTCATCTAGAAAATCCAAAGCATCATACTTATCCTTTACTATTTTCCAGTAGTTGCTCACTTCTATTCGAGTCTCTACAAAATCTTCCACCTTTACATCCAATTCAAGAAATGCCTCCTTTATCATAAATGCTTGTCTAATATCTTCATAAGTCGAAGCTTCTTCAAAGATTTTCTAAAACTATTTGACAACTTCTTGTACAAACAAGAGTTTATCCCTTGACTCATCCTAAAAAATGTCAAGGCAAGAATCACAATAATACTTCTTAGCTTCCAAAATATGCTCTTGGGTTTGACCCTTAAGCTTATGAATATCCACATGTAATGTCTCCATTAATTTATTACCAATAGAAATCTTCTCAATCCAATCATCTATCTTATCCAAATTATCCCCTGTATATACATCCATGAGCATACACTATCTTTGACCCTTTATTGAATATAATGCTTGAAGGTCTTTACCCTAGGTATGTACCTCGTCCATTAATCCAAAATATTGGTTCAATATAGAAACCAACTTATCTGCATTAATTTTCATATGGTGCAACAATTGAAGGTTTCCTTGTATTATCTGTACACTTTTTTCCTCAAAACTTTCTTGCCATTGCAGATACACATTCAAAAAATGGATGCAATTGTTTACTTACATTCTCCTTCCTATCAAGTGTCATACTTAGAGTTGCCTCAGTATTCTTAGGGTCCAAAGGACTAGCCACTTCATGTAAATAACATCTTACAAGCTAGTTCTATTTTTGGAGCCTCGTCAATTTAGACTCATCTTGTTCTAGGTGGTCAAACACTTCTTTAATTCTTGTAGTAACCAACAATTTAGCAACATCCACAATGGGCTTTCCCAGCAAGACCTCTTTAATCTGATAATATTTCGAGGTCAGATCTTCAGTATCTACATGTAGAGGAGGGATGGTAATATGAATGAAAAATTATTGATTTTAGTTTTTCATAATAAAGACCAATGTTTTCATATCACCTATAAGCAGGACAAGTTTCTTGAGGGCTTCAACAAATTCTTTCATTCCCTTATCCACACTACAATACAGTTGCCTTTTCTGCCTAACCATCACCTCCCTCTTCAACTAGCTTCGAGTAGTTCCAATTGTAGACATATACTTAGTTAAAGAGGGAGTGTTTTTTGCTAGACCCTTTCCCTTATCGCTCCTCTCTGGAGTATTTTCTTTCTATGAGAGATCTACATCAGGCATCCCTATGTCTATTGAGTTCACAACCCTCACCTTTGTATTTTGAGAAGTTTCCTAAGGTTCTTCATATATTTTCCCCTCTTTTAATACTTCATTTGTGAGTCTTTTTTGTGGCTCTTCTTCTTGCACAACTTGTACTTGCTCTTCATTAATAAAAGGGAGAGGAGTGGTTGAACCTTTATCCAAGAAAGATAAATCTTGACTTGGTGATGGTGGGGCACTTTGAGGTCCTTGTGGAAAAGGTGGCAATTGACTCCAATCTTCTCCCAAAGGTTCATTTTTTGGTGTATCCCTTATCTTATTGCCTATGAGTTCCCAAAAGCATGAAATCAAAATCTAACATTTTAAAGACATTAGTCCCTTGATCCTTTTGTTCATTAACCCACTATTGTTGTTCATCCTCTAAAATTGTAACCTGAATAGGTTGTGTGGAAATAAATGGTGGCATTACAATTGAACTCCTTTTCTATTTTACCTCTATAGCCCTAGCTAGATGAGTCCTCTGACTCAAGGGAAGGTTATCTTTTTTATCTTCTTTATCCTCTTCTTCATAAATGGTTTATGGGACTAAAGGAATAGGAATAACCTTTCTTTGCACCTTTTGTCTTCTAGTCATTTTGATTTGAGTTTTAGTCTTAGCTCTTTTAGGAGCCGATGGAGAGGCTTCTTCCTCTTGAACATGTGGGGACACCTCTTGTGCTTCTTCTTTAAGTCCTTGTCCCTATTTCGATGGTGGCACTTGTAGATTATCCTAAGTTTGAGCAGCTTCTACATTTTTAGACTCTTGGTTCTCGGGTACTTGAGTTTCCTCCTGAGCTTGGGTCCCTTCAACTTTGGGCTTAGATTGCTGAAGAGAATCTCTTTTTCTTTTATTCTTGCCCTTTTCCACTTTAAAGTATCCAACTTCCCTATCATGCTGATACACCATTTCTAGCCTAATTGGAGATTGGGCTATGAATGTTGGTACTATAACTTTCATTCCTCTTTCCCTTACTAGGTGAGTTGTCTCCTCAAAAACTACTATTTGAGGAACTAGGTCCAACTTGAATGGCCTCTTAATCCATTCCTTGGTCAACTGGATGATATATCTCACCCTATAATTAATATCTACATTTTCTTCTCTATCAATTTCTGCATTCATGATCAGTCGATCACATATTTTATCCCGATTATACAGGGGATCCAAGACATCTAAAGTGTCTTGTTGAACAACCTTCAATGGGACCTTTATTTTCAAGGAATCGCCTACCAAATATTGAGTTATCCTACAATAATACCCTATCTGGATATCATAGTCATCCATTGCATTCATCCATTATCCTCTATGACATCTTCATGTTCAAATTGTTTTCCTACCAAATATTGAACTCTACTAATATTGTCAAAACACAGATGAGGGGATTTATAGTCCTCTAAGGGATACCGATCCCATTCTAAATCAAAAGTCATGATATCCTACTTCTACTTGACTCCAAATAGACCTATGGTGATGGGCCATGCTCAAGCCTTCTTATGTTGTTTTCTCACTCTGTCATAGGTAGATGAGAGTTGTCTCACAATCTCTAGTAGAATGAGGCTATCCAATAGATATCTTAGGATTTTCTTTGGATTTATAGTTTTACCTACTACCCCTAAGTAGGTGAATTACAAAACTAAAAGCATCATTCACTATTTTGTATTCTTTGCTCTGATTTGAGATCTTCTTCTTTACTAGCTGGGGTTATACTGCATAAGGCCATGGATTAGTATCTTGCATGCTTCCCTTCTTAAATAATCCTAGATAATTTGTGGTTCTTGTTGTTGGAAATATTTAGGTCTAACAATGTTATTGAGAGGGGAGGGGTGAATCAATAAGCTTTAAAATTTAAACCAATTCAACATAATAACAAATTCACCATTCATTCATCTACTTTACTGAACGCATGAAAAGATTAACACACTAATTTGGTGACCCAGAAACTTTTCAAATTGAAAGTAAAATTGGGGTGGGGATGATGCCCACGAAACTTTAATACTGTAGTATAAAGTTGGCCGGTTAAGGCTTACAGTGATCACTTCTGGTGATCTTCCCTGTTAGGAGCAAGTAGGACTGCTAGATCCACCTTGTTAGAGGATTTACAAACATACGATGAAGTATGCACTCTGTTAGGAGATTTACAAAAAAACTATTAAGTCTGCCCTGTTAAAGGATTTACAAAACTGATTCACCTGTTAGGATGAAGCAGTGGATCTGCTTGCAACTGGTTTTTTGATTAGATCTTATGTACTGATCACTTGATGTGATGGATATATCTTTGCTGCTCCTTGATAACCTTGTTGAATACTCCGCTGCTGATTCTCTTTCAATTCGCTCTTACTTCACTGTTACTTCTCTTCATCATTTCTTTTTTTATATTGCAAATGGCACAATACATTACATATATACCATTCCAATATTTACAGCAACAAGGTCGGCCAAACACAAGTGGATAAAACATTACTGAGTCGGCCAGATAGTAGAAAACTTAGGTTCCTCAAACTCACTCGGTGACCTTCTGACACTCGGCATCCACTACATTACACGGCATCGTCATGCACTTGGTAGAGGTAGGGGCGTGGTCCATACTAATCACTCTGAGTAGCTTGGAACTTGGTAACCATTGGTGACTCGGTAAACATTGTGTCACTCGGTAGAAACTAACTCCTTCGATTCACTTGATAAGCACTGAATACTTCTTTTACCTTTCTATCTTGGTAATCACTGAAACCTTCATTTACCTTCCTGACTCGGTAAGCACTAAATCCTTCATTTACCTTTCTGACTCGGTAAATACTAAATCCTTTGTTTACCTTCTTGACTCGGTAAACACTAAATCCTTCGTTTACCTTCCTGACTCAGTAAACACTAAAACTTTTGTTTACCTTCCTGACTCGGTAAACACTGCTACACATACTTGGTAACCAATGAATGCTCGGTATGAACTGTAAACTAAGTGATGAACTCGGTAAGCATTCATAATCAAATAAGTGTTGTAACTAATGACAAATGTATCATTATTCCAACAATCTCCCCCTTTGGCATTAGTGACAAAAACACTTATGAGCCAAAATTTATATACAAGATCTGACAAGACTGATTTGATTCTGCTGTGCTGTGTGCTGAATATACATGGGCTACCTTACATATAACTCCCCCATACAATATACACAAGGTTTTTACATGAGTTATATGACTTTATTCTTTATTACTTTATTACCTTCTCCCCATTTGTGTCTGATTTTCTGATTTTCCTCTATATATTGCTTTCTCCCCCTTTTTGACAATAATGCCAAAGAATAAAGAATGTATTTACATGGAGACACCAAAATGTGTGATAAACTCAAAATGTACCTGAAGAATTAGTTGCAGAGTTTTATCCCAATTGTCTTGCAGGATTTTACATGTGGAGAGAGCTACTTGAACTTCTGCAGAAAGTTCAATCACATGGTCTGCAACAGAGAAATTATTGTCATGGATCAATGTTTTTGAATATGCAATGTGCTTCTGCATTGTGTTCATGACAGGAAGGATGATATTCTGGATGTCAATTAGAGTAGACCTGATCCTTGCTTCCTCTCTCAGCAATTCTGCCTGTTTCTCTGACAAAAATTTGATTCTCATATGATGGGATGAACTTGCACTATGGTCAGATTGCAGCATTTGGGCACTGACCTTCATATCCGCATCAATTTTATTCAACTTTTCTTTTACTTCCTTTGTATACTCGGTAACATCACAAAGTTTTGCAAAAAGTGAGGTTACATTATTAAAAGAATTTTCAATGTCAGACAAAATTGAGGTTAATTCAACCTGTTTTATTGCTAAGTGCCGAGCAATGTGCTCAAGCACCTTATATTCAAATTTCTTTTCTGCTTTCTCTATTAATTTTTCTTGTCCTGAGATATCCTCATTGAATTTATTCACTGCTTCTTCTAGTTGTAACAAAATGTGTTGAGATGAATCCACATCAACACCTATAGCCTCAGTTATTATGTTTTTAGCACTCTCAATTATATTGAATTCTCTGTCCCTTTCATTCCTTAGCTGCATTTGTTGTGCCTTTTTCTCAATAGCTGACTGATCATTCTCATTTCATCAACTGATGCAGTATCTAGATCTATCTTAGGAATGACAATGTCCTTATCCAGATCTATTTCTTCATCTACTGCCTTACTGGAAAACATGTATCTCTTTGGTTTTTCTGCAGTGACTGCACCTTTGCCCTTTGAAATTGAAACAATAGTTGATGATGTTGGACTGGTTGTCAAAATTGGAATGGGACCAACTAAAGGTAAACTAAGAGAAGTGTTGGCTGTATCAAAACTTGATATACTTCCCAAAAATGATGTACTACTCAAAAATGATGTACATACTGGTATATTTACAGTTGGAGAACTGACTGGAGCAAAAATTGGGGCCAATGTGGCTGAGGAAGACAAAATTGGTAAGAAACTGGGAAGACTTACTGTACAAGCTGCAGGTGGAAGAGATACACTCGGTGAAGTGACTGCTGCAGTGGATGACTTGGTGGCTGATGATGTGCTTGGAAGCTCAATAACTGAAGAAGTGACCGCCAGCTCGGTAGATGAAGTGCTTGGCACTTGTATTGCAGAAACCTGGAGCTGAGAGGAGACAGGTGGAGATTGATCAATTGATGAGGCTATTGAGCTTACAATCTCACCAGTAGAGGCTGCTTCTTCCTCCATTTCTCTTTTAGCTTCTTCCTCAATTTCTAACATTAATGATTGCAGGTCTTCTGGTATGTCTTCAATGTCATCACCCTCATCATCATCATCATTATCATCACTGCAGTCATTGTCCGTGATTTCAACAGTATCCTCACTGGGTTTGTGTAGATGATAGATATTTTTCCACATGTTTGTTGCATCATTTACTACTTGCTCAATGTCTTTGACAAGTATCAAAAAAGTGTGGAATCTAATCATCATATTACCTTCATGATCTTTCAGTGATTTCTTCACTTCAGCATTAGTGAGACTCGGCAGGAGATTCCTCAGGGTCTGCTCATAGATGTCTTTGACAGTCTTGGTTGCAGCTTCCCATCTTGATTGCAAGCTCTCCAATAGTTCTTTGGAGATCTGAGAGGCTATCTGATCTGATGAGTATTTCCATTTACCCATCTTGTTCAGTACCAGTTCCTAAATCTGCATCTTTTCCTGTTTTGTTCTGTTTTCAAACTTCAATGCTTTGAAGTTTGTGAAGCTAGCACCTGCTTCTAATTGCTTCAATCTTGCCTCAAATGTGAGTGGAGGCTTAACGAGTATAGGTTCCTTCTTCCCCTGTCTTGTTCTCCTGGAGAAAACTACAGAAGTTTCCCTTTTAGGTTTGGTGAAGATTACCCTACCCTTTTTCTTTGCTGGTTCTGCTTCCTTTTCTGGCTCCTCTTCTTCTTCTTCTTTTTCTTCATCCTTATCGTTGTCCTCGGTAAGCATAAGAGGTCCAGTATCAGCTTTTAGCTTTTCTATCTTTCTCCTGCCTTTAGAGATTGCTTGAGGAAGCTTGATTTCAAGCTCTATTCTAACCTTTGCCTCTTCATAGGTTCCAAATGCAGGCAACTTGGGATCCACTGGTTCATTTACCAGTACCTCAATGATATCTCTGGCATCATCGATATTTAACTCATAGGGCAATGGTTTTACCCATGCCACTCGGGGTTTGACTGCCTGGATGTAGACTCTGTCACAGTCAACCATGAAACAGACATCATCCTTATACTCTTCAACAAGTTTTGGAGGTATCCTAAACCTGTTGTTCATCCTTTCCTTGAAATCTTCAAAATAATTATCCATTACCTTATCAAAATTCATACCCATTTCTTCTATGAATTCATTTATTTGATACAAAATTGGAGTATCTTTCCTCCATACAACTACACCCTTAGATGGAAAGAATTTCTGTACATAGAAAAATAAACAAACTAGCAAAGAACCAAATTTATAAGGGTTTGTCTTTGCAGTCCTTATGCTATCCATGTTTTTATTGAATTGTTTTAATAGCACATCAGCTAGGTCAAACTCCATATTTTTCTTTACAATTTTATATGCCAAATCTACAGCCTCACAGGGTACACTATTCAGCCTGCTGGAACTATACAGTTTGTATGCAACAACACAAATACCAAATTTCAGTTCTATATCTGAAACATTGTTGAGCTTTAAACCTCTGCCATCCCATTCAGCTTGGGTTAATTTTTGGAGGTCATCTTGACCTAGGGTTTTGGTGGTTTTGGCTTTGGTCAACATTGGTAAGCCCGTGATCTTGTGGATCATCTTCTTTGTTATTAGGATGGGTTGTTCTAACCACAATTGTCCATTATGCACACGGCTTAAGATATACCTCACCCATTTCACTTGGAAACTCCTTGGTAGATGCAGGATATGGGTTAAGCCTTTGGTTTCCAAATGTTTGAACTAAGGTTTTAGGGTTCCATCCATGCATAACTCGGCTAGGGTACTATCCATATCTAGTGTTCCTATTTCTTGCACACTACACTTGAAATGAGTACAAATATCATTGATTAGAAGTACCTTTGGAGGGATCTGCGATTGAGCTCCATGCGGGTCGAGTGATTCAGCGATGGCAGGAACAATTTTGAAATTGGGCGCCTTCCATTTGACTCCCTTCACAAGCATTTTAGAACCTCTCTTCACCTTACTACCACTGGTGCTTGCGGATGCCATTGCTACTCGGTGAGAGAACGATTTCGTAACACAATTTCTTTGCTGGAAAATCGCTTCAAATCACTTGAGCTCGCTTGGATGTACTTGAAAATATATTTGCTTTGTGAACTCTGAATTCGTGGTGAAAAATGAGATCAAATTCTACCTTTTTGGTCGAAATCCTATCATTAATGCTCAGGTACGTAGGTAGCTGAGAATTAGGGTTTTATAAATAGTCACCAACTTACTCAGTAAACCTTGCAACTCGGTGAACACACAAAACCTTTCTTATTTTCTCGACCAAGCTTGGTAAAGTCTGAAAACCAACCTTACTTGGTAGATGCAACACTGTGAATTATGACTTGTATCTGCAATACTGATTTTTCATTTCCACTTCTTCTTTCTGGAACTGCCTAGGATATGGCTTGAAGATGCAGTCCCTTATCCTTCTTGATAAGTCTTAATTAGATATGGTGGAGTCACCCATTTCTAGAGTGACATTTCCATCATTTGAATTTTCTTGCTCGGTAGACTTAGGAATCCACTGTTGTTTCATTTGCTTTCGAATATTATCAGCTCTAGTTTTCTTTTCATCTTCAACCTTTCCTATATTCATGCAATTCTTGGCTATATGACCAAGTTTAGTACAAGTATAGCATCTTATGGTTGTATCTTTCTTCCTTAGGTGATGCCTTCTACAGTTTGTTCCTATGTGTCCATATTCTCCACAATAGTGACATCTACACCAAGTATTGTAATCCCAACCAAATATTGCTTTGACAATTTGTTCTGCTGGATTGAGTAATTCTGATCTACATTTAGATGCCTTATGTCCTTGTTTCTTGCATTTGTGACACTTGCCTTCAAACTTTGGTTTCTCCTTGCATTCATTGGCTTTGTGACCATGCTGATTGCAATTGAAACATTTGCCATTGAATTTACCTTTACCATTACTCCAACATTTTTTAGATGTATGACCTATCTTGCCACAATGATTACAAGTGGGTCTTTGATTCCTTTGAGTACCTTGTTCAGAAGATTCACCTTCTTCCTTGTATCCAAGACCAGCTTTACCTTTTTTCTTATAGAAATTCTGCTCATTTTGCTGATTCAATTGATTCATGTCTGCTTGAGATTTCATCATCCTTTCATTGACTTGTTTTTCAATTTTTAGATCATTTTCCAAGCTTTCATTGGTTTGTCTATCAGTTCTTAAGTCATTCTGTATACTGTCATTTTGTGCTCTGAGAATCCTGATTTCTTCATTTGCATTGGATAGTTGATCTGCTAGATCTTCATGTTCAAGGGATTGATTTTGAGTTTCATGACTTCTATCTTCCAATTCTTCTTGTGCTTTGTTTCTTTGTTCCAAAACTTCACATAGCCTGATTGACTGTATTTCTTGCTCTCTTTTAAGCTTTCTTACCTCTTCTTGTAGAGATCCATTCTTTTCTAAAAGTTCTTTGATTGCTTTGTCAGCTTCTTCTAAATTACTTGATGGTAACAAATCTTCAATCCTTTCTTCAACATAAAAATGGTCATTTATTTGTCTTGCAAGTTCCTTTCTTCTTTTTAGGGATTGAGAAAGATGTTCCTTTGCTTCTTTGAGTTGAACCATGGCCATCTCCAAATCTAGCTTCTCATTCTCAATAGTTTTGTCAAGTCTGAATATCTCCATTGTCCTTGATCTTTGCTCAAGCTGTCAAGCTCTGTCCTAAGAACCACAAAGCTCTGATACCAATTGTTGGAAATATTCAGGTCTAACAATGTTACTGAGAGGGGAGGGGTGAATCAGTAAGCTTTAAAATTTAAACCAATTCAGCATAATAACAAATTCACCATTCATTCATCTACTTTACTGAACGCATGAAAAGATTAACACACTGATTTGGTGATCCAGAAACCTTTCAAATTGAAAGTAAAACTAGGGTGGGGATGATGCCCATGAACCTTCAATACTGTAGTATAAAGTTGGCCGGTTAAGGCTTACAGTGATCACTTCTGGTGATCTTCCCTGTTAGGAGCAAGTAGGACTGCTAGATCCACCTTGTTAGAGGATTTACAAACATACAATGAAGTATGCACTCTGTTAGGAGATTTACAAAAGACTGTTAAGTCTACCCTGTTAAAGGATTTACAAAACTGATTCACCTGTTAGGATGAAGCAGTGGATCTGCTTGCAACTGGTTTGCTGATTAGATCTTATGTACTGATCACTTGATGTGATGGATATATCTTTGCTGCTCCTTGATAACCTTGTTGAATACTCCGTTGCTGATTCTCTTTCAATTCGCTCTTACTTCACTGTTACTTCTCTTCATCATTTCTTTTTTTATATTGCAAATGGCACAATACATTACATATATACCATTCCAATATTTACAGCAACAAGGTCAGCCAAACACAAGTGGACAAAACATTACTGAGTTGGCCAGATAGTAGAAAACTTAGGTTCCTCAAACTCACTCGGTGACCTTCTGACAATCAGCATCCACTACATTACACGGCATCGTCATGCACTCGGTAGAGGTAGGGTCTCGGTCCATACTAATCACTCTGAGTAGCTTGGAACTTGGTAACCACTGGTGACTCGGTAAACATTGTGTCACTCGGTAGAAACTAACTCCTTCGATTCACTTGGTAAGCACTGAATACTTCTTTTACCTTTCTGTCTTGGTAATCACTGAAACCTTCATTTACCTTCCTGACTCGGTAAACACTAAATCCTTCATTTACCTTTCTGACTCGGTAAATACTAAATCCTTTGTTTACCTTCTTGACTTAGTAAACACTAAATCCTTCGTTTACCTTCCTGACTCGGTAAACACTAAAACTTTCGTTTACCTTCCTGACTCGGTAAACACTGCTGAACATACTTGGTAACCAACGAATGCTCGGTATGAACTGTAAACTGAGTGATGAACTCAGTAAGCATTCAAAATCAAATAAGTGTTGTAACTAATGACAAATGTATCATTATTCCAACACTTGCTACTAATAGATACACCAAATAAGATGTTATATAAAATCTTGGATAGGATTTGACCACCACTAGCTATTCATCTAAATTCTAATTTAGAATTGTGGCCCTATCAATTGGCATTTTAGCCATTCTGATGGTCTTGATGAAATGTACCATCTAGATGTTCAAGTGCCTTGCTACTAGTAATCCCATGATCCTACTCAGGAGCACTTTGGAGTATCTGATATCATCCTTCACATAATCTTTTGTCATGTCAACTTTTCCTACTGTCTGCCCAACATGTGTTCTATCAATTAGATATGATGACTAGATGATTGTAGTAGCCTTCTACTCATTGTCCCTATACCACCTTTTTTCTTGATGATAAGTCAACCTAATATATTGATCTGCCCTTGGAAGGTGGAAGAATTTCATGATGTTCTTAGGTCTTAGATCTAAGATGATCTCTCTTTTTATGCTTTTCACCAATCTTTCTTCTAACAAATAATTTTCTACCAAGGCCATAACAATTTCTGAAGACTGCACTGAAGTAGGAAGTGAGGCCACATTAACTAACCTAGGTCTGATAAGTGCAGAAATCATTATGGATCTCTTATTTGGCTTTTTACAAAGTACCATGAATGCATTCCAATAAATATGACCTAATTTAGTGTGTCAAATCTTTGAATGTGCATCCTAGAAGTGTGATTTTGTTTGTGCACCCTGAAACTTAAAGACAACTAGTTTTGGAGCAATCCTTAATGTGAGTGAGGACAAGGAGGAAGCCATTTTATCTACTTAAATAAAAACACATTAGTCTATAAAGTTTAAAACAAAACCCTAATACAACCCTAGTTAGTAAAAAATAAACCCAAAATGCAAAAACCTATCAAAACACTCAAAAACCTTATTTATGCCCCTGATATAGATCCTTTTGGCACACCTTACACACCTTGAGAGTGTGCTAGGTGTACTCTTGACATTAAACAAGCTTTACCAACTAAGGGTGCACACATGTGCACCTTTTGGAGTGCACATGTGCGCACCCTGTTCTTATGCAAAGTGTGGAGGGTTTCTCTTTAATGTGCATAGTTGCACACCAATTTAGTGTTGCTTTATTAATGTTTTGTATGTTGTGCATATGTGCACCTTAGACAGGTGTCCATATGTACACCTTACATTTAGATTTGAGTTTTTTAGCTTGTTAATTATGTGATTAAAGGTATGCACTTGTGCACCTTGAAAAGTTATGCAAGTGCACATGTTGAATAGGTGTACACTTGTGCACCTTGACAAGTGCACACCTTCTAACTTGGTGATTTGTGTTCAATGTGTGTAGGAACATGAGGAAAGTAGCATACCTCAAAGGGTGTGGAGGTGCTCTCATTTATAGCTCAAGGATGACAATGAATAAGGAAGGAGGGGTCCTAGGCTTTTAGAAGCTTGAGATGAAGCAGACCCTTTGGGGTGTATACCTACACATGTGCACAGGTGCACACTTCCAAAGGGAAGTGCTCTACACTAGTGCACCTTAAGGGGTAGGCTTGGTGCACTAGTGCACTTCTTTACATACAAAATCACATTTTCATCTTAAAACTCCCATTTCTAGCATATGTGTTTTTCAGGAAGAGTACTAGGCTAGACTTGGACATCATACAAAGCCCTAAAAAAGACTTAAACCCTAGACTAGGAGTCTAAGAAAATAAAGTAATTACTAGGGGTCCCCATTTCTATGAGAAATAGGGCATGCATTGTGAAACCAAAATGCAACAGAGGACATAAGGGATAAACAGGGGATTTTTCTTTCTAAATTGAACCCTTAGGATGTAGTGAATGAATGGGTGGGATTTTGGAAACTTTATAGAATTTATATGGGATTTTTGGATAGGTTTCAAGATAGGATAATTATGTAGGATAGTTTCTTAGAGGATGATTTTGATAAGGATAAAAATGACTCTTTTTTAAATTTCATTGTTGTGAAATGGGGGTATGAGATAGAATCCATTTGAAGCTTGAGCAGGGGATTCTCCATAAATAGAATCACCATGTAGTTGAGCACTTAATTTAATATAGAAATATTGGGGATTGGATAAGGTTATGATTAACATCAAGGCTTTGGCATCACTTTTGCATAGGACTAACTCAAAATAAACATGCAAGGATTGCCCCAATATCCCACATGAAACCCAATGGGAATCAAAGTGGAAATAGCACTAATTAACCCAAAAACAAAGATATTTCCCAAGTGCATCATGTAATCATAAATGATCATATGTTTGGATATGAAAGGGTTATACTTGACTGACTCACATGCAAAAAATAAAAAGTGAAAGAGAAATCAAAACCTTTCTAGGTGATTGTCCCATTCATAGTACACCATGATGTGAATGATTATGGTGATATTGAGGAGGGGATAACCAAATTGCTTAGAAAAGATAATCAAGAACCAACATTGAAATCCAACATTGAAAGAAAGAGTAAATGAACAAAGAATAACTATATTCTAGAGACATTGGTAGGACTCAATATTGATGGACCCAAGCCTAATGAGAGGAAAGGTGTATCTTGTAAGGACTTATTGGTAACACCTAGCACCCAAATTCAAAAGCAAACATAAATTATAAGGAAAACACTTTAGTGATAGAGGATTATGCATAAGGATTGATGATAACAATAATCTATACTTGAACATAGAGAAAGGCAAAGGTATTTTTTAATTTGAAATTTTTGTTGATGATATCATATTTGGAGGTCAAGAAATTTTATGTAATGCTTTTGCAAATGAAATGAAGAAAAAATTTGAGATGTCTATGTTTGGAGAGATTAAGTTCTTTGTGGGTTTGCAAGTACATTAGATAAAATATGATAAATACATCACTCAGTCAAAGTATGTTAAGGATATATTAAAAACTTTTGGATTGGAGGATTCCAAACCAGTAAGTACACCTATGGTGACATGATACAAATTGTCAAAGAATGATGATTCAACTGAAGTGAATCAAATATTATACAAGTCTATGATTGGCAAATTACAATATGTAGTACACAACATACATGATATAGCATTATCTATAGGGATAGTTACAAAATTCTCTACTAATCTTAGGGAGAATCATTTGATGGTTGTTAAGATAATAATGAGATATCTGAAAGGAAAAAAGGACTATGGTCTATACTAGAAGAAAAATGAGAAATTTGAATTGAGAGCCTATACCAAAGCTGATTAGATTAGAAATATTGATGAAAAAAAGACACTTGTGGAGGAGCATTTTTCTTAGGAAAAATGTTGGTTACATGGACTAGCAAGAAACAAAACTACATTTCTCAATCTACTTCTAAAGTTGAATATGTTGCTACTATAGTAAATTGTACAAACATTGTATGGATCAAACAACTAATCAAAGGTATGAAGGAGGAAATCACTAAACTTGTGATTGTTTATTGTAATAATACAAGTGTTATAAATATATCAAAGAATCCTATGATGCATACAAAGACTAAGAACATTGAAATCAAGTATCATTACTTGAGATAATTAGCTCAAGATAAAGAGGTGAAGATGAAATTTGTTAACACAAAAGAGTAAATATCTGATGTCTTCACAAAAGAATTACCTAAGGATGCTCATGAGTATCTCAAAGGTAAACTAGGGTAGGCTATCTAAGAAGCATGAGGAGTTCCCTACATCAAATAAGTTGATTGATATATGTTATACATTGATGTAATGAATCTTACTTTAGTAGCTACCTAAAGTAATCAAAGAGTTGGAGCTACAAATCAGTCACAAGCAAGATGACTAAGGGAGAAACTAAAAATATTCATATCTACATATAAAGATGACATGTCTTTGGCATTATTTTTAAAGAGGGAGAAAATGTATTGAGTTTAGGGAGAAATCATTAAGAGAAAAAGACATAAAGAGGGCGACATCTAAATAGAAGATACAAAACTATGGGATATCTACTCAGAGGGAGAACTTGTACTTGCTGATTACATCTACCTAATAAGAGGGAGATAATGTTGAGGGAGATAGAAGAAGTAATCAAGAGGGAGACATAAGGATGAGTTGATTGATTTTCTATTGATTAGAACAAAATTTTACAACCTATTCAAAAGATGAAAGTTGCTAATAGAGAGAGAGATTTCAATACAAGAAATTATTTTCTTTTTGATATTTTGTTGGTCATATTGATTAAGTTTGGTAAGCCAAGTGAAGTAGTGTAAGCCAAGTAAATTTTAGTTGATGTTGAGCACCAGAAAACTTTAGTTTGTGCCAAATGATTTTATAGAGGATGCCAAAAATCAGAGGTCAATTAATGCCCAATGTCAACATTATGAGAAATATTGAGAATTCAATGAATCTAAGCCGAGAAGTTTGACTTTTGGATTGTGTGAACCATGTAGAAGATAAGGTAGATGAGTTTAAGGATTCAAATAAGATTTAAGGAGAATTTTATAGAAAGGGATGAAATGAAATAGAAGGGTAGATTCATTGAATCCTACCTAATCTAACCTAACCCTAAAATGGATGATGGAGGATGAACAACAAAAGATCTTAATTCTCTATTTATAGAGATTAATAGTTAGAAGAAAAGATTGTCATGTGCAAGAATCTAAGGAAAACAAGGAGCCTAGGGTATTGCTTCACTCAATGATCTAAGAGAAGAGACTACATTGGCAAGCAAAGCTAGAAGGCTTAATGGTATGGATGCTTGAAGGGTGAACAAGCTATTAGAGATGAAGTGTGTGAAAGCCAAGTAGAATAGGGGGCTGAAAAAAAGATCTGTAATCTACAAGTATGTTGTATGTTATTATCAGATCAAGCCTTACTATTACTTTCTAATTATTGTATTAGCCTAGGGTAAATCCTTTGGATTAAGGTTGACCTAACAGTCATTTATAAATCCTTTAACTAGGTGACATTCCAAGTGAATGATCTAAAGTCCTCTAAGAAGGCTCACTCCTAAAAGGGTGATTGAATTTTTTTAACCAGGTCACATTTAATAGTGTGTATTGTAACCTTTAATAAGGTTGGCCTTTTACTAGGTATCACTTTAGAAGAGTGAGAATTAGTAGCATATTATTGGTGGTTTTTCCCAAATTGGGTTTCCACGTTATATTATTGTGTCAAATGTGTTATTGAATCTATTATGTTTTATGTTTACATTTCTACAAAGTTGATTTCACTCCTAAAAGGGTGATTGAAATCCTTTAACTAGGCCACATTTAATAGTGTGCATTGTAACCTTTAATAAAGATGGCCTTTCAGAAGGTATCACTTTAGAAGAGTGAGAATGAGTAGCATATTACTTGTGGTTTTTCCAAAATTGGGCTTTCACGTTACATCATTGTGTCAAATGTATTATTGAATCTATTATGTTTCATGTTTATATTTCTGCAAAGTTGATTTCATAGTAACCTACAAGTTTAAGTGATTGCATAATCTAATGGATGCATGTATGATGAAAATGTTTTTATCAATATGGGCTCACTAAGATGTGAAATTTTTTAATTGTACATCTAGAAATTGGATAATTGATTCATCCCCCCTCTCAGTTATTCTAAATAATTCCAATAGTTCTTATCTTTAGGTCTAGGAACCAATTCTCATGCTTTTTTATTTTCAATCTTCTCTAGTTCTTCTTTCATAGCTTTTACCCAATAATCATCCTCATAAGCTTCATCAAAATTCTTAGGTTCAATTTATGAAATTAAGCATAGTTATTCTTGTACATTGCTTCTTATCATCACTCATTCATCTCTACTTCCAATAATCTGCTCATTAGGGTGACTCTTTATCAAATTTATGTTAGGTGTCACTGTCTCTATTAGAAATTTTTAGAATAACTTCACTGGGTGGGGGGTGTGTGTGTGTGGGGGGGGGGGTGAATCATTTACTCAAGGTCTATAAGTATAATTTCAACATTTAAACATAAAACGCTGATTGTCCTACTTATCCTATTGTTGCTTAGTCTCTACTATATTGTTAACTAAAGTCACTATCCCAAACATAACATACTTTTTTGAATATAAACTTTATCAAATGTAAAACATATAAAGCATTCAACATAAGTTTGACACTAGGATTTTATGTGGAAAACCAATTTGGAAAAAAAAAACCAGTAGCATGTCACCATTTTTTCACTCATTTAAAGTGAACTCTCTTAGGAGCCAACCCTATTAAAGGTTTAAAATACACACTGTTAAATATGACCTGGTTAGAGGATTTAATCACCCTATTAGGAGTGGCCTTGTCAAAGAACTTTGTTCATTCTATTTAGAATGTCACCTTGTTAAAGGATTTACATAGACTATTAAGTCCTTCAAATGATTATTAGGTATATTTCTATAGGATTTAAATACAAACTATATATAATGATTAGAAAGAAAACAATAGGGTTTTCATCTGGACGATTACAACTCACTTTGTAAGTTTAGATCATTGTTCAATTCATGTGCTGATTCACTGATAAGCTCTCCATTTTCATCTTTGTTCTTGATTCACTTGGCAACCCTTCAAGAAATCAATCTTCTCCTTTTAACAAAACTTAAGCCATTTTCTTAGATTTCACTTATCAATATCAGCAGCATCTGCTTAAGAAATCTCCTTTAGCTTTGGATTCATTCTTACACACTTGTGTGTCTCTCATCGACCTTCTTATGTACATGCCTCACACATAAACTTTCACACTCATTTGTTGTGTTGTATACCTCTTGAAATAGGTAATTCTTAGCTTTTTTATTTTCCATGATCATCGTAGATCTTAGGGTTTATGATAAGGTTCAACATGATTCATTGTATCTGTCCACCTTCTTGGTCATACTCTATAAAATACTTTGGAATCTATCTATTAGGTCTTTACCTAATCCTCAAATTGAAATTAATGATCGAAATTATTAATGTTATCTTTAACACAATTTACAGCTCCCAAGAAATCAACTCAATCAGTTGAGAATCACAATTTCCTCAAATTCATTCTCAACATTATTACTTGACAATCACTAAGTTCTGACACTCAATCATTGTAAAAATTTTGGGTCAGCATCAACTACCTTTCTCAGTTGATACTAATGCTCAGTCAATACTAGATTTTCTCATCACTTACTATGGCTTGGTTGATATTAGCATCAGTCGACATTCCTTAACTATTTTACTCTGTTGCTCAGTTTAGCTTAACTTTCTTGATATAAAAAATCACTTTGTCTTATCAAAGTCTATCTAATCAAATGTCCATTATAGCTTCCTTTCCATAACTCAACATTTTCTCTAGGTGCTATTGTTGTGAGAAATTTCTTAAATCCTCTTCATCAATCAAATAGATATGACATTTACATTAGGTAGCAATATGTGTTATCAATAGATTTGTCATCAATAAGAAAACAACAATTGTTCCAATTTTAAGTTTCCAACAATCTCCCTCTTTGGCATTGATGGCAACATCTCTACATCTTAATATTTAGCAATACTTAATGTACCATATAATCCAAAAGATTTTACTATCATGAGTGATCAATACCCTTAGTTTTATTATGATTTTCTTTACTAATTTTTGGATATCTCCCTTTTTGTATATTGCGTCTTTTGTATATTCTCCTTCCTTGACAACAGTGCCAAAGACATGTAGCTTTCTTAGCTTCAAGCTCTTCATACATATGAATTATGCAGATTTTGTATGTCTAACTAATTTCTATCATTTGTCTATGACTGAATTTTTATGATGTACTTGACTATCTAACTCTGGTATTTCCCAAAGTAGAGTTGTTTTGCATCAATGTGTAAGATATTCTAATTAACACATTTGATTCAATGTACCTTTTCTCTTTAAGTAGATTTTTTTAGGGATATCACCCCTAATTTATCTCTAAGATATTCATGAGCATCTTTAGGTAAGGCTTTTATTCATATGTTAGCAATTTCTTCTTTGGTTTGCACATATTCTAGCTTCACTTCTTTGTCTTGAACTAGTTCCCTAAAGTAGTGATACTTCATAGCAATGTCTTTTGTCTTAGTTTGCATCACTAGATTCTTTGAAATGTTAATAGCACTTGTTTTATCACAATAGATAACTATTGGATCTGTAATTTCTTCTTTCATCCCTTTCAGTAATTGCTTTATCCATATAATGTTTGAATAATTTACTACAACTACAACATACTCATCTTCTGTTATTGATTGGGAAATACAATTATGTTTCTTACTTGTCCATGACACCAATCTCTTTCCTAGAAAAAATGCACCTCCACTAGTGTGGTTTATATCATCAATATTTCCTACCCAATTTGATTCAGTGAATACCTTTAGTTCAAATCTATCACTTCTCTTATAATACAATCCATAGTCTTTTGTACCTTTTATATATCTCATTATCCTTTTCATTGCCATCATGTTAATCTCCTTATAATTTGCTAAAAATCTAGCAACTATCCCAACTATTAATGTAATATCAGTGTTGAAAATAATTGGTTAATTATGTATTTTCTTTGATGTTATACAAAATTTCATATCTTTACTAGTCAATTTATATTGATCTCACTTGGGCAATGAAGATGGTTTCCTATGTTTTTCAAGAACTCTACTATTTTCCAAGTTTAGAAGGCATTCCCTACTGAGGTCACTCGGGCATCAAAGAGAAGTTCACAGAAGTTGAATGTTAATTGAGCTTACTCAGGTAAAAAAAGAAAGTTGGATGGAACCAGTGTTAACTAAGCTCACTCAGTTACCGAAGGAAGTTTGTGAAGATGCAGTGTTAATAAAGTTCACTTGGTCAACATAGGAAAATCATTTCTAAGTTAGTGTCTACGAGCAGGGTTGAATAACAAAGTATTTTCTTCTCTTTGGCATATTGAATTTAATTGATTTGTTTGTTGGTTCTAGCTAACTGATGAGATGAATATTAATTATTCTAAGTTGTATTCAAGTTGACTTGAAAATGGATATGATATAAGTATAAGGTCAAGTGGGGGATCAAATGTGAGTGTGAGTATATAGAATAATAGAATATGCTTAGAGGAAGTGAATTAGAAGGATAAGCAGAATATGCATAAGGGGCTACAAAGATACATTCAATTAGGAAGGATCAAGTATTCAAGATAGAATTGAGACATGAAAATAACAATACTGTTGCATTAGAAATCAAGTCATCTCATTGTTACTCTCTATCCATTGTAGAAGTGATCCAAATCTCTTAACAGAGTTAGCTTAACAACTATTCTTAAATCTATTAACAAGGTGGCATTTCTAAATTGAAGTGTCTAAAGACCTCTAACAAGGCCACTCCTAGTAGGGTGATTAAATCCTCTAACAAGATCACACCTAACAATGTGTTTTTAACCTTTAATAGGGTTGGCTCCTAACAGGGATCACTTCAAAAGAGTAAAAAATAATAACTAGTTGCAATTGGTGTTTTTTCCCAAATTGAATTTCCACATTAAATCTTGGTGTTACTTGTGTTCATGCTATTTCTTTCATGTGTATTAAACTAAGTTAATTAAGGTTAATCATAGATAATATCCTAATATTGCATGTTAAGAATTTGTAAAGTTACAATTGTTATTTCAATGGTTACTGAGTTACAACATATTATTAGTATTAACCAAGTGCTTCTGTGTTTACAGAGCTACAATATTTTAGAGTTTATGTTATGTGCTGACATCTAATGGATCAAGGATTTATTTTAGAGGTAATTGATTCACCCCTCCCCTCTTAGTTACTCCTCTTATATTTCCTGCAATTGGTATTGGAGCTTTTGGTGCTTGCAGAAAAGGTTTCAAAGACCTAAGCTAAAAGATCAAGATGTCTTACAAAAGAGAGATTCTCAAGCTCAATAGAGATAACTTTGGGGCATGGTAGGAACTTATGAACTTGCACCTAGTAACCATCAGTGATTCAAGTTCCAAATACCAAAACATTGACTATAGAGGAGATTTCTAAAAAGAAAAATCATAACATTGTGAGGATTAATATTGCATCAACTCTTAACTATGCTGAATTTAATGAGGTCAAAGTATGTGGTACTACTCATGACATATGGACCAAATTGAAGGATATCTATGCAGGTGATGATAATTTGAAAAGACACGAAGCTAAAAGCTTGAGAGGTCAGTTTAATCAGATGATGAGAGAGGATAAAAACATTGCAAAATATGTTGAGAGAATAAAAGCTAGTGTCAGTGCAATCAAAACCTTTGGAGAAAAAATTGAAGATGTAACAGTGGTAAGCAAGGTGAACATATTCATCATGGATTGTGCAAGAATTTGGATGATAGAAAAGAGTGTTGCAATCAAATACTGGAAGGAAGCAATCAGTACTACAATGCATACCTTGAATAGAGTATAACTAAAGAAAGACTCAAATCAAACTCCTTATAAACTATGGTATGGCTACAAACCTAATGTGAGTTACTTGAAAGTATTTGGTAGAAAATTTTGTATTCTAAAAGAGACTAGGAAAGGTAAATTTGATGTCAAAGGTGATGAAGGCATATTTCTAGGATACTCCATTAGAAGTAAAGCATATAAATGTTTTCAATTTTTCCACTCCTAAGATCATAGAAAGTGCACATGTGAGGATTGATGAGTTTGTAGAAAAGAGTGAAAAAGAGAGTAGCTAAGAACCTGAGGACTACATAAAGTTTATTTAATTTGAATCTAATACATTGACAAATCCAATTGGAAGTTAGTAGACTTCACCTCCTAAGTCCCAATATCTCTAGAAGCACCTGAGTTGCATCTAGTGCAACTCGAGTCATAGTCTGAAGGACCCTAGTCACAGTCAAAGACTACTAAATTTCAACTAGAGAAAATTGAGTTTGAAGGACCCAAGTCATAGACATTGGGACCTAAGCTTGATACAAAAGATCATTGTGAGGCTAGCGGAACAAGCTCTAGATCCAAAGTACCTATTAGCAAGATATGTCATAAGGCACCATGCACCTGTTCAAATTATTAGAGAGAAGTTAGATTGTACAATGACAAGAAACAAATTCAAAGGTATATGTTTGCTTACTAAATTTGAACCTACGTTAGTTAAAGATGTTGTGGGTAATGAAAGCTAAATTGAAGAAATGAATGAAGAGATAGAAGAAATAGAAAAGAATAAGACTTGGACTCTTGTTCCTAGACTCAAGGATAAAAATGTAATTGGCACAAAGTGGGTTTTCATAAATAAGTTGAATGAATATGGAGAAGTTTTTAGAAACAAAGAAAGGTTAGTATGGAAAGGTTATTCTCAAGAAGAAGGCATTGATTATGGTGAAACTTTTTCCCCTATTGCAAGATTAGAAGGTGTTAGAAATTTAATTGATTATGCTGCATATAAAGGATTTAAAGCTTATCAAATGTATGTGGAATTTGCATTCTTGAATGGAATTATTGAAGAGGAAATTTACATAGAACAACCTAAAGTTTTTTTAGGTCCTAGAACAAAGGATATGGTTTGTAAACTACACAAAGCATTGTGTCATCTCAATCAAGCTCCCAGAGCTTGGTATGAAAGACTTCATAATTATTTAATGAAGATTGGTTTTCAAAGGATAAATGATAACAACAACCTATATATCAAAGAAGGACTAGACACGAAGATTATGGTGGTAGAAATCTTTGTGCATGACACATTGTTTACTGGAAATGATTGCTTGTGCAAAGTTTTTAAAGAGGAAATGAGTAAGAAATTTGAGATGTGCATGTTTGGAGAGATAAAAATTTTTGTTGGATTGTAGATTCAACAAAAGAAAGATGGTATCTAGATTACTCAATCCAAATATATCAAAGAGATACTAAAGAAGTTTGGAATGGAAGATTCAAGACTAGTTGGAATACCTATGTCTATTGGACATAAGCTTTTCAAGAATGATGATTCCTATCAAGTAGATCAAACCACATACAGATCAACGATTATTAAACTACAATACGTAGTGCATACAAGTCTTGATATTACATCAGCAATTGGTATGGGGGAAGATTCTCATAAAATCTTAAAGAAAATTATATGATGGTAATAAAAAGAACCATGAGGTATTTGAATGGTATTGAAGATTATGGATTATTGTACAAAAAAGGAGACACTTTAGATTTGAAAGCCTCTATTGATGTTGATTGGGCAAGAAGTGTTGATGATAGAAAGATCACTAGTGGTGGAGCATTCTTTCTTAGTAAAAGACTAGTGTCTTGTACAAAAAAAAGTAGAATTGCATTTCTCACTCTATAGTAGAAGCAAAGTATGTTGAAACAATAATTAATTATTCCAATATTGTTTGGTTCAAGCAACTGTTGGTAGGTATGAAGGTAGAAATCAAGGATCTAGTGGTTATCTTCTATGATAACACCATTGCAATTAATATATCAAAGAATCATGTGATGCATACCAAGACCAAGCACATTGCAATAAAATATAATGTTCTAAGAGAATTAGTGCAAGATAAAGAGGTAAGATTGGAATATGTATATACTATTTAAGAAAAAATTGTAGACATATTAACTAAGACATTACTTAAGGATGAATTTTTGCATCTAGGAGGTAAGTTAGGGATTATTTCCTTATCTGAAGCTCACTAAATAAAGTTTAGTGATGCATCAACTAGTGCATGTTGAAGATTAGTCAAGTTGATGCAGTAATAAAATAGTAGAATGTATATGAATCTGTAGATAAGTTATATTGGAACTCACTATATATTTTCTTTGGCATGAGATATCAAAGGAGGAGATTTTGTTGTCATATCATAGAAATTTTATAAAGAGGGAGAGTTTACTGATGTCAAAGAGGTGGAACTTGGCCTAATATCAAAAGAACAGAGTTTGCTATCAGAACATGTTGAATTCAAAGTTTGCTAAAAGAGGGAGAAATTGAAGTTAGAGGGAGTTCATATTGATAGAGGGAGTTCTTATGGATGACAATTGGAATGAAATTAAGGATATTTTCCTTACTATTATTTTTCTCTAAAATTTCATTATATTATGACATGTTGTGTTTCTATCAATGCCAAAGAGGGAGATTGTTGAAAATAATTGGTTAATTGTGTATTGTCTTTAATGTTACACAAAATGTCATATCTTTACTAGGCAGTGTATGTCGAGTTCACTTGAGAAATGAAGATAGTTTTCTATGTCTACTAAGCATTCTAGTGTTTGCTAGGTTTAGAAGGTAGTGTCTACCGAATTCACTCTGATGTTGAAGGGATATTTGTAGAAGTTGAGTGTTAATAGAGCTCATTTAGGTAACAAAGGAAAGTTGGATGGAACTAGTGTTAACCAAGCTCACTTAGTTACCACAGGAAGTTTGTGAAGATGCATTGTTAATTGAGTTCACTTGGTTAACATAGGAAAATTATTTTTGAGTTAGTGTCTACTGAGCAAGGTTGGCTAATGAAGGATTTTCTTGTTTTGGCATATTGAATTTAATTGATTTTTTTGTTGGTTCTAGTTGACTAAGGAGATGAATATTAATTATTCTAAGTTGTATTCAAACTAACTTGAAGATAGATATAATATAAGTATAAAGTCATGTGGATGATTGAATGTGAGTGTGAGTATATGGAAGAATAGAAGATGCTTATAGGAAGTGAATTAGAAAGATAAGCATAATATCCTTGAGGAGCTACAAAGATACATTCAATCAAGAAGGACCAGGTATTTGAGCCAAAATTGAAATCTGAAAATAACAATATAGCTGCATTAGAAATTGGGTCATTTGATTGTTACTCTCTAACCGTTGTAGCAGTGATCTAAATCTCTCAACAAAGTTGCCTTAATGGCTATTTGTAAATCCTCTAATAAAGTGGCATTTCTAGACTAAAGTGCCTAAAGACCTATAACAATGTCATTCCTAACAAGGTCACACCTAATAGTGTATTTTGTAACCTTTAATAGGGTTGGCTCCTAATAGGGCTCGCTTCAGAAGAGTGAAAAACACTAACTAGTTGCGATTGGTGGTTTTTCTCAAATTGTGTTTCCACATTAAATCTTGGTGTTACTTGTGTTCATGCTATTTCTTTTATGTGTATGCAACTAAGTTAATTAAGGTTAATCATAGATAATATCCTAAGATTTCCATATTAAGCATTTTCTGAGTTAGAGTTATTGTTTTAGTGGTTACTAAGTTACAACATATTATTAGCATTAAGTGAGTGCATGTGTGTTTACTAATCTACACTATTTTAGAGTTTATGTTTTGTGCTGACATCTAAGGGACCTAGGATTTATTTTAGTTGTAACTGATTCACCCCTCCCATCTTAATTACTCCTCTTATATACTTTCATCACTCTTTGCATCAAGTTTTCCATTCCTATTATCTTTAAGTATATAGCATCTACTTCCAAAGATTTTGAAATATTTCACATTACGAGCATATCCATGCCATAGTTCAAAATGTGTTACATTTGTACCTTTCTTGACTTGTACTCTAATTAGGGTATAGATAGTAGTACCAGCAACTTATCTCCAATATTTCTTGGATACACTCTTCTCCATCATTAATGTTCTTGCATAATCCATTATTGATATGTTTCTTCTTTCAACTATCACATTTTGAGGAGAGGTCCTTGGTGCTGACATCTATCTTTTAATTCCTCTTTCATTGTAGAATGTATTGAACTCATTTGAAATGAATTCACTACCTCTATTAGATCTCAAGCACTTTACACTCTTCCCTATTTCTTTTTCAACTCTTGCTAAGTACCACTTGAAGAGCTGAAAAACATTAGATTTAGCTTTAAGGAGCATCACAATCATCATCATAGAGTAATCATCAACAAATGGAATGAAATACTTATCTCCATAATAGCTTTGAAAAAAAATAGGTTCACATAGGTCAGTATGAACTAGTTCCAAAATATCTCTGGGAGTGTATGTTTTGCTCTTAAAACTAGCTTTGTCATTTTTCCCAATTGATATTGTTTACACATAACATTGTAAGGCTTCTTTAATTTAGGCTATCCTCTTACTTTCTTCATTTTACTAATATTTACCAAATTTTCATAGTTCACATGACATAAAATCTTGTGTCATAACCAAACATCTTGTTGTGCAAACAAACATGTCTCATTAGATAAATATAGATAAAACAAGTTACCTTTTGTTTTATCACCACTTCTAATCAGCTTACCATCAACATCATGTATCTTGGCCTTTCTATTATGGAATTAAACTTTGTAACCTAATTTGTTCAGCTATTCAACCCAATAAACATTATCAAATTTTATTTTGTTAATCAGTTAAGTAGTTCCTTTACCTTTTATAGCACATGGAATATCATTACCAAATTTAACACATCCACATTTGTATGGACCAATATCCTCAAATTTATCTTTATCACTAGTCATATGATTTGAACATCCAATATCAATTATCCATTTGTTACTTTTGTTTATGTATGAGATTAATGCATTTTTCTCATCTTCATCAGAATCTTCTTTCATAGCAACATAGACAACTTTATCATTATTACTTTTAGATTCATTATCAATTTCTTCTTCAACAATATAACAAGATTTCTTACCTCTATCATAATTATTTATCTTGTGGTCTTTTTCATCTCTTCTTCCTTTTTATTTTCTTTCCTTCCTTTTATCCTTATCCTCTATGTCAAGACACCTAGTAGCAATATGACTAACTTTGTTGCATGAAAAACATATATTAGGTAGTTTACCTTTTCCTCTTCCAAATTGTTTTGCAATTAGGGATTCAAGTTCATCAATCTCATCATTAGAACTGTCACTATTACTCTTCCCATTTTTTCCTTTTCTTTTGCTAATAACTAATTATGACTTAAAGGCAGATCTAGTAGTAGCAAGTGTGTAGGTATCAAAGTTAGACATCTTAGTCTACCAATTATACCTTCCAAGGTCAAAGTGTTACCTGTTGTGCATCTCAGTTTTTGAATTACAAATACTCTAATGACATTTATACGGAGTAAAGTCCTCAATACCTTTCTTATCATAGTTTCATCTTTGATCTCTCCTTTTGCACCATGAATAACATTAACTTTTTTTACTCTTGTATAGTATTTCTTATACTCTCACTTTCCATTATTCTCATGTCATCAAATTTACCTCTCACGCTCTTTGATTTGTCTCTCAAGACATTGTTATCACCTCCATATATGGTGTTCAATTTATCCCACATTTTTTTTTTAATATAATAGTCTTTTAACTCATCAAACTTGACATAGCTTAGGGCTGAGACAATCTCTAACATTGTTTGATTGTGTTCTTTCTTTTGCTTTAATTAATCATCTATCAGAGGAGTAGTTGTTATCTTCACATACTCATTGTCCAAAAATTTGATGGCAACATCACTGATACGAGATATATGCAACCTCATCAAGGTTTGTCATGTAGGAAATTTCTCTTTGTTCAACTTTGGTACATCTCTTTTGTGAGTCATGATCTTTGGCTTTAAGTACCTTCATACTTTTCTCTGTAAGCATTGAGATTTTATACTAATTTTTAGAAATTTTTAGAATAAATTGGGGGTTGAATTAGTTACTCAAGGTGCATAAGTACCATTTGAACAATTAAACATAAAACACTCATTGCTCTACTTATCTTGTTGTTGTTTGGTCTTTACTATATTGTTAAACCAAAATTAGTGTCCCAAACATAACATACTTTGTTGAATATAAACTTCAACAAATGTTAAAAATATAAAGTATTCACAAAAAGGTTGACACTAGGATTTTACATGGAAACCCAATTTGGGAAAAACCACTAGCAACATGTCACCACTTTTTCATTCTTTCAAAGTGAGCACTATTAGGAGCTAACCTTGTTAAAGGTTTACAATACACACTGTAAAATGTGAGTTGGTTAGAGGATTTAATCACCTTGTTAGGAGTAGCCATGTCAAAGGACTTTGATCATTCCATTAAGAATGTCACCTTGTTAAAGGATTTTCATAGAATATTAAGTCCTTCAAATGACTGTTAGGTCAACCTCTGTTAAAAGGATTAATACAAAGTGTTCACAATGATTAGAAAGAAAGTAGCAGGGTTTTGATATGTATGATTACAACTTACTTTGTAAGTTCAAATCACTATTTGGTTTATGTGTTGATTCATTAATAAGCTCTCCATTATCATCTCTATTCTTAATTCACTTGGCAACTCTTCAAGCAATCAATCTTATCTTTTCAACAAAACTTAAGCCATCTTCTTAGGTTTCACTTATCAATATCAATAGCATCTACATAAGCAATCTCATTTAGCTTCACATTCAATCTCACACACTTGTGCATCTCTAATCAACTTTCTTCTGTATGCACCTCACATACACACTCTTGCACTCATTCATTTGACTCTATAACTCTTTAAATAGGTAATTCTTGCTTTGGCATTTTCCACATTCACTATAGATCTTATAGTTTATGATCAGGTTCAACATGATTCATTGTATCTATCCACCTTCTTGATCATCCTCTAAAAACTTCTTTGGAATCTATCTATTAGGTCTTTACATAATCCTTACCTTTAATTTAATGATCCAACTCATCAATCTTATCTTCAATATGGTTTAAATCTCCCAAGAAATCAACTAAGTTAGTTGAGAATCATAATTTCCTCAAATTCATTCTCAACATTGCTACGCGACATCAACTATCTTGTTCGATCGATATTGATGGTTGGTCAACACTTGATTTTCTTAGCACTTATTGTGGCCTGGTTGACACTAGCATCACTCGACATTCCTTAACCATTTTACTCTATTGCTTATCTTAGCTTAAATTTTTTGATATAAACAATCACTTTGTCTTATCAAAGTCTATCTAATCAAATGTCCATTGTAACTTCATTTTCATAACTCAACCTTTCCTCTAGGTGCTATTGTTATGAGAAATTTATCAAATCCTCTTCATGAATCAAATAGATATGACATTTAGATTAGGTAGGAATATGTCTTATCAATAGATTTGACATCAATAACAAAACAAAAATTGTTCCAATTGCAAGTTTCTAATAGTCTCAACTTTTATTTCTTCTCTAGGTTCAAATCTAGGTTCTTCTTTATGTTATTCTTTATGAATTTCAATCTACAAATTAGTGTCAACCTCAAAATAATTAATGCTCAACTTTCTCCTTGTTAGTTCTAGGATTAGTCTCTTCATTAGAATTATAATCAAGTATCATTTCCTAAATTCTAAACTTTTTATTAACTTTCACATTAGTGCTCTCAACAATAGTCTTAGATCTCTGATTAAAATATCTATATGCTTTTCTTTTCAATGAATATCCAAGGAACATACTTTCATCACTTCTTGATTCAAACTTTCTAGTATCATCATCTCTTTTAATGAAACATTTACTTCAAAAGATTCTAAAATACTTCATAGAAATGTATGTCCAACCCAAAGTCCATAAGGTGTCTTACTAGTTCTTTGTCTAATCTATACTCTGTTCATATTGTATGCTACTATATTCACTACTTCTCTCCAAAAGATTTTTGATACATTATTTTCAAGCACCATTTCTCTTGTTGCCTCTGTTGGATTTCCATTTCTCCTTTCTTCTATCCCATTATTTCTAAGTGTCTTAGGGACTAAAATTTACCTCTTTATGCCATTATATTCACAAGAATTGTTAAACTCATTTGAACTAAATTCTCCTCCTTTATCAGAAATCAAACATCTAATCTTCATACCGGATTCATTCTCAACTATACTCTTAAATATTTTTATTTTCTCAAAAGATTCACATTTTTATCTAAGAAATGCTACCCCCATCATTCTAGTGAAATCATTAACAAGAATCATAAAATACCTTTCACCATATAATGTTGTTGTCTTTGTGAGTCTGCTCAAGTTTGTGTGCACAATCTCTAATTTTACTGAAGTTGTAAGTTTCTTCCTTGGAAGTGAACTTTTCTTATTTTTTTTCATTACACATTCTTTACACACAATATTAGTAGGTTTCAAAATCTTAGGAAAATTTCTAACTACAATTGCAATACTAACCATCATAATGTTATCACAGTTTATATGACAAAATATCTTATGCTATAACCAATTATCATCCACTTTTTCAACTAAGCATGTAATCTCAATAGGATTTAACTAAAACACATTACCTCTTGTCCTTTAAATAGTACCAATTAGCTTACCATCTTTATCCTTTATAATGCAAGTCTTCTTTGTAAATTTCAACTAATATCCCTTGTCAACTAGTTATCCAAAACTCAAAAGATTATGTTTCAGAAAATCCACAAAGTAAACATCATCAATATTAGTCTTTCCATCAAGTGTAATAGATCCCTTTCCTTTTATATGGTAGGCTACATTATTTCCAACTCTAACTACTCTTCCATCATAGCTATTTAATTCAACAAACTTATTCATATTTCCAACCAGGGTATGTGTAAGATCATGGTGTGCCAAAAAGTGGCGATGTGAAAAAATAGAGTTTGAAGACGTCTAAAAACACTTCAAAATCTGTTTTGACTTTTTTCCACCTATCCAGGTACCAAACTTGGAAGGTAAGGCCGAGCCTTATCGGATATCCGATTTGATATCAGATATCCGATATTGTCAGATATCTGAAAACATATTGGAATTTTGATATGCCAGGGAGCCTAATATAATAATAATATTATTATATTATAATAATAATATTATTATATTATAATAATATAAAAATATTACCTTATAATAGTATAATATAATATAATACATTATAATATTATATTATATTATATTATAATACATTATGTATTAGAATATAATATAATATTATTATTATACTATAATAATATTATTATAGTATAACAATATTATATTATAATGTATTATATTATAATAATATAACATAATATTTAATATTATAATATATAGTAATGATATATTATATATATATATATAAATATAATATAATAATAAAAGAGTAATATATTATAATATAATATATAATAAAAAGTATAATATATTATAAATTATATTAATATAATATAATATAATACATTATAATAATATAATATAATAATATTATTATTATATAATATAATAAAAAAATATAAAATATAATATAATATAAAATATAATAATAATAAAGTAATATATTATAATATAATATAATATAATAATAATATTATATTATAATAATATAATAATATAACATAATGTAAAATATAATATAATGTAATATAAAATATCATATGTTATGTAAAATGATTTGCGTTATAAAATATAAGATTTGCGTTATAAAATATCATATCCAATATATCGGATATCTGATATTATATCAGATATCTGATATTGAATCGGATGTCCGATATTATGTCGGATATCCGATCCCTGCCATCACATATAAAAAAAAACATAGACCCACAGCCTTGTATTTTTTGGATTTTGAGGCCCGGCACAACTGATATCGAGTTCTACATCGGATATCGGATTCTATATCGGATATCAAATATCCAAGTAAGTTTTTTAAAAAAAAATTCATTTTTAATCTAAATTGAATAGATTTTAGCATAATTTTGTTTGTTTTAGTTGAATCTAGAGTTTTTTTGAAAAAATTGGTTAAAATTAAGGTTTTTTAAAAATATATATTACGTTTTGCAATTCAATAGGAATGGCTGATCAGAATGATGACATTGAGGCACAAAATAATATTCCTCGTAACCCCCCACCAAATGATCCAATACCCCCACAAAACCATCCACCAAATGATCCTCTACCCCCTCAAAACCCTTCTCGAATTGAGGATTTGATAAATGAGAATCTCACCGAGTTGAGAGGTTTGCATAGAACATATAATAATATACCCACATTGGCTCCTATGTTATCCATGTTAAACACCATAGTGGATAACAATGAAACCCTTACAAACCAACAAAATGCCGCTCTTTGTTGGTGTGATGAAATGCACGGGATGTTTGATGATAGTTTGGACTATGATGAGATTGCGACCCTCAACATAACCAAAGAATTTTTGAGTAGCCTTTTTGCAAACCCAAAAACAGGTTTACCAGTCGACCCAAAAAAATCCAAACTATCCATTAAACGGTGCACAAATGATGCCATACGTGAAAACTTTTGGGATCGTTGGTCGATGGTCTTTAATATCCCTCCACATGGAAATTTAGACATACCATTTTATTTCCTTAGAAAATTATATGCAGAATTTGTGTTGAAAGTTAAAGTGAACTATTGGAGCATGAAGCCCAACATGGGCTTAGGACTAGGAGCTCCTCAGGATAGACCCTCTTCCCAGAAAAAGAAAGCTGGCACTTTTGTCCCCACCACTGATATCTTCCCCTCCTCCTCGAGTGCAACATCCAGATATTATGATAGAGGCTAGCTCTCAGACCATTAGAGCCATTCATAGGCTGAGTAGCCTAATGATATCTCAGGCTAGATTAGTCCTACCTCCTCATGTTGATGATGTTGGTGCCAGGTCATCATCGGCTAGCTCATCACACGTTTGTGTGCCTCACACTTGCATTACATGCAAGAATATTTTCCTGGGTCCCATAGGTGATCTTCCTGAGTATCATTTTGTATTAGGTGAGGATACACCAGACACACGTGCAGAGGCTACAGACCCTGATGCGAGAGAGGAGGGGAATGCAGAGGCATGGACTCCTTCAGTGTTAGTATGTGTATACATTTTTTTGTTATGACATATGCAATTTAAAGTTAATTTTTATAATAGAGTAATTTTAATTTTTAAGCCATATTGACTTTTATATGTATGTGATCTTCATTCATGTTTAGTTGATGACCGAGGAGGAGCTTAGATAGATTGATGATGCCAGGCTCTTGGCAATTTCATTTGGCCTTGAGACATCTATGGTACATTATGTTATGTTCACATTTTTATTTATTTGATATTGTAGCATATGTGGTTGCTAAACTTTCTTTTATCTTGCAAGTAGCAGCTGTCTCAGGGGGACAAAGTGCAGAGGGTGAGCCAACATGCATTGACAAAGGAAAGGTAATTAGGTGCTTTCTATTTGATTAAATATTGATGCATTCTTGTAACATGTTTGTGGTAATCTCATTTAATTACATTCTTTATTGTATATAGGTCGTGGCTACTAGCGATGAGTATGTAAAGATTCTGCATTGTAGACCATCAGAGATTTCCATTTGCACTAAGAGCCCCACTGTATGTATAAGTATCATTTATTTTTTATTATCCTTATCTTCATAAATAAATTCAAAATTGATTTCCATGATATTAACAACTACTATTTTGTAGATCATAGGATACTCATAGTGCACATGAGGTCTGACGAGAGAGTTATGTCGATTTGATGATGCGGGCACTCTCTCCTAAGGAGGAGCCTACAATAGTAAGTTGTAGTTTGAATTCATGATTAAATATGTTATAAATTTAGCATGCTATGAATTATAATTTTATATTTTAAATTGTAGATTCATTTGACAAATGTATAATTTGAACATATAAAGCCCACAATCAGAGAGGTAGAAGCATTGCCGAAGGCATATGAGAGGACTCTTGATCGGCGCAGGAGGTCGACGAGAGGTATTTATTATGAAATTTTGATAGTATAATTTTTTATTACAAAAAAGATGATTATGCATTTGAGTAATTCAATGTTAGATACAAAGAATCATATAAATTTAGTAGTCTAACTTTGAGTTTTCTATTTTTGTTTATGTAGGAGGCATCTAATCCACCTAGTGCAGTGAAGAGGCTGCATTTTGATTATCCACCAACACCCTAGGATAGTATAGTTATCGTAGCATGCATCATGAGACATTTTGAGATGGAATATGCCACATTGTATATAGAAACATTGATATTATACACATTTTGATGGCATGATTAGCCACATTTTGTATATGGATCCATGAATTTTGATATATATTTGAGTTCTTTGTCTATGGATATGCTGGTCTATTTTGATATGTTCATTATTAATAAATGTATATTACAGTTCAAAATTTTATTATTGATTCATATTATAACAGTAATGGTTTGTAAATATTATATGATTCATATTATTGATGCCCATATTTCAAGGATTTATTTGAAAATCTTAGCAAGTGGAGAAATTGAAAGTTTGAATATATGAGACAATTTAGTTGAACATTAAAAACAAAACTCCCAAGATTAACTAAAGTAGTAGGAATGAATGTTAATTTATTCCCGAATCTGAGAGATCTTCATCACTATGAATGTGGGTAAGAGTTTTTCCCTTTATCGTTCATAAAATTCTTATAGTGAGTATTCCTCAATTCATATTCCTTTAATCATTCTTCAATGCATATTAGTGCTAATTTAAGAGCTTTCTAAAAATAATCATATAAGAAGTAACCCAAAACAATGACACAATGAATTAAATAACTTCCAATTATACACAACACATTCCATATGAATTCATATCATATGAATTCAATATTTATTCTCAACGTCCTTGGCACTGGAAAAGTCTTATTCTGAGTGGTTGAGCTAACCAAATGCTTTTAACATATATTTTGTCTTTTAAACATAAATTGTAATAACATAAAAGAGATGTGTGACTTAAACAAATAATAATAGGAATAGAAGACGTATAAGTACCTCGAAAGATCGACCTCGAAATGCACTTAGAGCACCTTGGAGAATCTTTGGTACGAGGTGGCCACGGATGACAGATGGTCTTCATGGCTAGAAAAGAGGTGTGACTAGGGTTCACCCAGCCACATGGAGCTAATGGTGCTGACAATTCGATGCCAAGATCAGCAGTTTCAAATTTACGCTGTGGTGCACTTATGAACTGAGGCACACTGTGAGTTTTGGCATCGAGCGAGATCGTTGTGCTGAATCCAAATGAAATGTGATCTCTCAAAAATGAGATAGGTTATTTTAGGCTTCAACATCATCGTCCTGTAGCATTTGATAGTTCATTGATATCCCTCATGAGTTTCAAGTTATGACCCTCAGAAGATCAACCTCAAAATGCACTTAGAGAACCTTGGGGACTCCTCAGTACGGGGTGGCCGTAGATGATGGATGGTCTTCGTGGCTAGAACAAGAGTGTGACTAGGGTGCATCCATCCACCTAGAGCTAATGGTGCTGACAATTCGATGCCAAGATCAGCAGTTTCAAAGTTGCGTTGTGGTGCACCTATGAATTGAGGCACATTGCGAGTTTTGGCATCGAGCAAGATCATTGTGCCGAATCCAAATGGAATGTGATCTCTTAAAAATGAGATAGGTCATTTTGGGTCTCAGCATCACCATCTTGTAGCATTTGATAGTTCATCGATAGTCCTCATGAGCTCCCAGTTATGACCCTCGAAAGATCGACCTCAAAATGCACTTAGAGCACCTTGGAGACTCCTTAGTACGGGGTGGCCGTGGATGATGGATGGTCTCTATGGCTAGAACAAGGGTATGACTAGGGTTCACCCAGCCACTCGGAGCTAATGGCACTAATGATTCAATGCCAAGATCAGTGGTTTCAAAGTTACGCCGTGGTGCACCTATGAACTAAGGCACACTACGAGTTTTGGCATTGAGCGAGATCGTTGTGCCGAATCAAAATGGAATGTGATCTCTCAAAAATGAGATAGGTTATTTTAGGCCTCAACATCACCATCTTGTAGCATTCAACAGTTCATCAATAGCCTTCACGAGCTCTAAGTTATGACCCTTGGAAGATCGACCTCAAAACACACTTAGAGAACCTTGGGGACTCCTCGGTACGGGGTGGCCGTAGATGATGGATAGTCTTTGTGGTCAAAACAAGGGTGTCATTAGGGTTCACCCACCCACCCAGAGCTAATGGCACTAACAATTCGATGCCAAGATCAGTGGTTTCAAAGTTGCGTTGTGGTGCACCTATGAACTAATGCACATTGCGAGTTTTGGCATCAAGCGAGATCATTGTGCCGAATCCAAATGGAATGTGATCTCTCAAAAATGAGATAGGTAATTTTAGGTCTCAACATCACCATCTTGTAGCATTTGACAATTCATCGATAGTTCTCACAAGCTCCCAATTATGACCCTTGGAAGATCAACCTCAAAATGCACTTAGAGCACCTTGGAGACTCCTTGGTATGGGGTGGCCACGGATGATGGATGGTCTCTATGGCTGGAACAAGGGTATGACTAGGGTTCACCCACCCACCCGAAGCTAATGGTGCTAAAGATTCGATGCCAAGATCAGCGGTTTAAAGGTTACATTGTGGTGCACCTATGAACTGAGGCACACTGTGAGTTTTGGCATCGAGCGAGATTGTTGTGCCGAATCCAAATGAAATGTGATCTCTTGAAAATGAAATAGGTTATTTTAGGCCTCAACATCACCATCTTGTAGCATTCAACAGTTTATCGATAGCCCTCACGAGCTCCGAGTTATGACCCTAGGAAGATCGACCTCAAAATGCACTTAGAGAACCTTGGGGTCTCCTCGGTACAGGGTGGACGCGGACGATGGATGGTCTCCATGGCTAGAACAAGAGTGTCACTAAGGTTTACCTGCCCACCCAGAGCTAATGGCACTAATGATTCAATGCCAAGATCAACAGTTTCAAAGATGCGTTATGGTGCACCTATGAACTGAGGCACACTAGGAGTTTTGGCATCGAGCGAGATCATTGTGTCGAATCCAAAAAAAATGTGATCTCTCAAAAATGAGATAGGTAATTTTAGGTCTCAGCATCATCATCTTGTAGCATTCAATAGTTCATCGATGGTCCTCATGAGCTCCAAGTTATGACCCTTGGAAGATAGACCTCGAAATGCACTTAGAGCACCTTGGAGACTCCTTGGTATGGGGTGGCCACAGATGATGGATGGTCTTTGTGGCTGGAACAAGGGTGTGACTAGGGTTCACCCATCCACCTGGAGCTAATGGAACTGAAAATTTGATGCCAAGATCAGTAGTTTCAAAGTTATGTTGTGGTGCACCTATGAATTGAGGCACACTGTTAGTTTTGGCATCGAGCGAGATCGCTATGCCGAATCCAAACAGAATGTGATCTCTTGAAAATGAGATAGGTTATTTTAGGCCTCAACATTACCGTCCTATAGCATTTGACAGTTCATCGATAGCCCTCACAAGCTCCAAGTTATGACCCTCAGAAGATCGACCTCAAAATGCACTTAGAGAACCTTGGGGACTCCTCGGTACAGGGTGGCTGTGGATGATGGATGGTCTCTGTGGCTAGAACAAGGGTCTCACTAGGGTTCACCCACCCACTGGAGCTAATGGCACTGATGATTTGAACAGTTCTAGCCATTAGAAGTTAGATTTTGAAAAGTTGTCAAGAAAATTGCAAAAGTTGCTAAGCAACTTTTTGCAATTTTTGCGCTAAGACAAGTTATATTGCAAATTTGATTACAAATAGACTCTACAAACTCTTAGGTACCCTAATAATGTTCTAAACATCTAGAATTACCTAAAAAATATGGAATTTACCAAAAATCCACTTTATTGGACCAATTGATGGCCAAGGCTTATAGTTGCACCATGGGGTCTTGTGTCCATTAGAAATGTGGATGGTCACAGGGAGATCATTAGATCTATCCCTATACCTTATTACATCAAGAAAAGAAAAATGATTAGGTGCTTTGCATTAGTGTTCCCTGTATTTCATTAATGTTTGACTAATTCAAAATTCAGACATCTATGTTTTATCACCATAAACATGAATCAACTCACAAACACTGCCCTCTTTAAGGAAAATCAAGGATAGCCATAAGGAAGAGAACGAAGCAAGGTGAAACACGAGTTCAAACTCAAGGCCAAGGAAAGCAATGAAAGGGGACTCATCAAAAGAATTTGAGTTCAAAGGAAAATACTTCAAGATAATACACTTTGAAAGTGGAGCAAAGGAAAGAAAATTCAAGGATCAAGCTGAAGGAATTATCCCAAGACCAAATCTTCACTAGTCAAAAACATGGGACAAGTTTGGATTTAAAGAGGTCCATGGACAAGTTCAAGGATTTAATTCATAGGAATTTATGTGTCCCAATGCAAGTAAACTTTACACTTGGTCAAAAACTTAAATGTTTGAAGAACAAAAACTATCTTACAAGGAGATCAACTTGTCTCTATTTACATCAATTTTCTATAAGGATCAAACAAGTACACCAAGAATATTTGAGGATATACCACCAAAGTGAGCTTGGGAGCATGAATAAGGAAATAAAGCAAAGTTTGAGGTTGATGGCACAAAAGAAATCAAAGATAAGATTCCCATCAACGGAGTGATCCCGATGATGATATGCATGCAAGGGATTGCTCCAAGGAGAAAACCCAAAGATGAAGAGGAAAAAAAAGAATTACAAATGATGAAGGTGGAAATATCAAGGGTTCAAGCATTGTGAAGTCCACCTATCCAAAAGAAAGAAGTCCTAGAATGATAACAAATTCCTAAGAGCTATTTTTGGTTCCCCTAGTTAGAGCTTGTAATGGATTAATTTAGATCATTGTTTTCGAATCAATCTTGTTAGTTCATTGTAATTGGGGCTCCTATTTAAATCCCTAGCCCTCTCATTTGTAAACCAAGGCTGTTGGAGAATTATTGTCAATTAAATGCCAAATTTGATCTACTTTTTATTGTTGTGTATTGCATGGAAAATTGTTGGGATCAAGCTTTGACACAAGGTAGGATGGGTGAATGATATCGTGGGAGCACTCACCAACTGCCTTGCTAGAATGTAGGATTGTCAAAGAACCCAAGATGTCATGCATCAAGTTTGCATTATTGCATAATGATCCTTATTTCCTCACTTAGCTTTAAATTTCATTTAATCTTGTTTAGTATTAGTTTTGTTGGATGAAAGAATTATGGATGCACTTGCTCAATTCGAATATAAACTAGATCATTAGCCTCTTTTTGATGGTAGGAGTGCCTTGCATGGCGAGTTAGTGAAAGTACTCAACTCAATAGTGTAAGTCACCCAAGTGATTACTAGAAAATCACTTTATTTCACTAAGTGAACATCCACAATTAAAGGAACCTTAAAATCATTTCATGATCTTACTTAGCAATCTTAGCATGAGAGATAACCTTATATCAAGAGAGTATTGAATGTTTGGTGTCATACATGTCATGGACATGGTCATTTCAATAAGGCCAAAAAAATTGTAGACAATTGCAATAATGAATCTTTTTCAAATTAAATTTGGGAAGAATTACATCAATTTTTTTTAAAAATCAAATCACATAGTATTCTAATTGTTCATCCTTACTTTCTAGATTTTTCTTATTTGATTAGTTTGATAAAAATAGTTTTAATAATCATAATGTCAGCTTTATGTCAAATAAGGAAAAAGCCAAACTTGTAATAAGATATTCGCAAGCAATTATCTTTGATATAGTTATAAATGCTCTTAAAATTGTCCTTATAGCCTTGTATCACACGCAAATATGATTTGCAAGAACTTGTTCAATATCTTCCTCTTATAATTCCTTACAAAGAACCTACCAAAATACAAATTAGAATGTGCAACTAATTTAACCTGTCTTTTTCATTATTACAAAAACCATATATACAAAAAAAAGTTCACATTTTACATCATAATACATCATAAATCTTAGAAATTCTCCCCAATACCACCCCCCTCCAACTCTTCATGATGTACCTACATTCCAATATCATAAAAAAATTAGTAACTTATTGTATTAAACAAGATAATCATCAATTCATTAAATCATTATGAAGAAAATAACATAAGAAGTAAATATACCTAGTCGAGTGTTCCAATAGGGTCCTCTCTCTATTTTAGGGTCTCCAACAAGGCTTCATGATTAGCATTAGCAATAGTAAAAATCTCTTTTACTTTTGGTCTTCCTTGATGCTTCAATAACTTTATAGTTGTTGCTATAATAAGATGCGAATATATGAGAGTTACTTTGTGCTTCTGATACTCTTTGAATGCAGGAATTTCATTCCTTCTAAGCATGTATGTCCGCAACCATGTTCCAACAACAACCACTGAACCAGTACGATATGTGAATCCATCATCATCTATGATTGGTTGTGCAAGTTTTTGTTTACCTCTTACACAATGTGCTAACCAATAATCAGATTTCTCATCATTCCCCTGTGGTGCAACCAATGCAAAGACATGTCCTAGATGAAGTAGATCTGATAGATGATTATGTTGAAGTGATCTTTCCATGTCATTATTTTTTATAGAGGGTATGATAAACAATGAAGTAAGATAATGTGGAGCCCATGTGTCCACCCACTCACTTGACTCACAGTGATCCCAATCACACTGAAAACAACTAGGACAAAAACAAGCTAGTTGTCATGTCCAAATGGTCCATGTACTATAATCAAAGCTTTGAAATGAATGCATTTTTGATGAGTCTCTCACTATAGCACAATCTGATCTATTAGCTATGGACCCTTCCTCAACCAACCAAAAGAACCTGCGTACCACTAAATCAAGAGCCCCCCCCCCCTGTGATAATGCTGAACTACACCAATCAACAATGCTACGAGCATCAATAAGCTCTGTTGTTGAAATCTTCAGTTGCTCCTTAACTAGAGCTCTCTTCACATATGCCCCTACTCCATCACATTCCCCTTTTCCATTGCCGGACTCAAAAAAACTCCAAATATGAGGCACCCCTCTCTCTACGTGCATCCTACACAACCAATAAAACATGTGAGCATTCTTGAATTGACCTATACAGTTATCTGACCAAATAATATGTCTATCTATAGCAATTGCATGCTCAAGTAAGAAATCAAAATAATTATCGAAACAATGTTGCACAAACTCATGAGAGTGAGATCTATCATCACTCATATAAAAATGATACTCTCTAATAATCTTTCTATTATCTTCCACACTATCAGAGGCATGTCTATATCTTATGTGAACAAAAATAGCAATCTGAATGGAGTTGTAATACTGAGATTGTGTCTCATTTTGAGATTGCAATGTGTAGTTCTCAGCAAAATCAACAACTGATATAATAGTGCCAATGGGAAAAGTCTCCTTACACATTCTAAATTGTTGATCCAACCACTGAGACTTGTGACTATGTCTTGCATACTTGTAAAAAAGATTCGCCTTGAAATCTGAAATAAAAATAGCCACACTAATATCTTTTCCAACCAATTCACATCTAGAGCTCTCACCCCACTCTTCAATGTGTATTTCACCATTTCATATACCTTTTTTTTCACTATTGTCTTTCCAAGATCTTGTTCGCACCCTTCAAGGAAACATGTGTCAAACTTGGATAAGCCACCACATTCTTAATACTTCTCATTTAAGCAAGCATTTTTATAAAAGGAAAAACCATCAACTCTACAACATAAGAGTTGATCTAGCAAGTCTCTTGATGATTTTGGAAGCCCACTAGCCCCACAATCCTCCAACATTTCTTTACTATGCAAAGTAGAATGGATGGAGCGTAATAGTTTATGGTGCATAGAAAACTCAACATGATATTTGCAACAACATGTATTTCAAATTTTGAGTGGCACACAATAAAATGGCTTCAAAGATTCAAAAGCCCTTTGTGGTATATGAAGACTTGGATGACTCTCTCTAAATTGTTTGAACAACATAGTTTGACTTACCTCCAAATAGTGTTTAGGAGGTGGCATGTAGTCTCTGATGCCAATTCTCAACTTTAACATGTCTTTAGCATTGGGTGATACTCATGAGTTAGAGTGCCAAAATTGTGTAATTTCTTCCTTCACATCGTCGGATAGCTTCTTATCAAAATGTGGAAGTCTCCCACCAAATGCCCATGTTTCATTTTGAAGAGGATCATCAATTTTCTCTCATTGACTAAGTCCTCTTCTCAAAGTAGTATGATTTAGATTCAAATCAATACAAGTTTGTCTCATATATCTAACCTTTCTCAAATGATGACTTACCAAAGAGGTTGTAATAACCCTTCGAGCAGCTCTGTTATGCTTCTCTCTGCTATTTTTCCCAATGCTATTGAGAGCACTGAAAAGATTCTTCACAATAATGACATTTCTTTTCAACTTTTTATTGATATGAATCTTCAATTTGGAAAGCATAGGTCTCATCTTTTGCATCTTTAATAAGTGCATGAAAAGCTGACATTTCTTTACCACTATCTTGTTGCCGAAAAACATCTGATATTGTCTTAAGGCCCATAACCGAATGGTTCTTTCTGATTTTTTTCCTTCCAAACTAGTAATAATCATTTCATCAATTTCAATTATCCATTTTGGTGTTTTAGAACCTTCATGTCGATTATAATTAGGAGATATGTAAGGTTCTTGTGCATTAGGTTCCTATGCATTGTCATGTTCGACATGGTCAATTATGCAATTTGGATTATGACTTGGTAGCATTTCGTCTTCAAATTTTCATTCTCTAAATTTTCAATTTTGGCATTATAATTTTGAATAAGTACATTTTCATTCCCCAACTGTACATATTCATTATCTGACTCCATGATTTCACCTTCGATTAATTCATCGTCAACTTGACTAATATTTAGCATACCTTGTCTTTTTTTTTAGTGTTCCATTTTGTCCCTTCCCTATATGCCGCAATGTCTTCATTGGATATCTTCCTTTTCCGTTTATCCTTTCAACGACTGTTGCTCCCCATTCAGATGACAAATTTGAACACCTAAGGTTATATTTTTGAATTTTTTTCGATTGGTTGGACCCAAAAATGTGACTTTTTGCAAAACTCGTGAAAAAAGAACTGAAAAAGTGATGTTGTCGGGTTTGTAGGGATAGGGATATGTTGGAAATTGGTACCAGAAAAATTAGATATCTAATCTCAAATCGAATATCCGATTTTCTAAAATGACTTTTGGTCGAAAAAATTTGCTATAATTTCCCTCCTTTGCTATAATAATATTAATATTGTAAAACTCATTGGAGGGAAACCAACTTTGGTTTATTAGTACTAATAGTATAATAGTATTAATATATAGTATGAATAGTATTAATATATAATAGTATTAATATATAGTAGTATTAATATATAATAGTTTTAATAACGAATAGTATTAGTATATAGTATCAATATTATTATTATACCTATAATAGTATAAATATTATTACTATAGATATAATAGTATAAATATTTAGTGTTTATTTATATTATTATTATTATTATGCTACAATAGTAATAATATATATATTAATACTATGCCATAATAGTATTAATATATATATTATTATTAAAGCTATAATAGTATTATTATTACTATAGATATAATAATATTAATATTTAGTGTTTATTTATATTATTATTATTATCCTAGAATAGTATTAATAGTATATACATATATATATATATATATATATATATAATATGTATATGTATATATATATATATATAATATGTATATATATATATATATAATATGTATATATATATACATATTATATATATATATATATACATATTATATATATATATATACATATACATATTATATATATATATAATATGTATATATATATACATATACATATTATATATATATATATAATATGTATATATATATACATATTATATATATATACATATTATATATATATATATATATATATATATATATATATCCTTTCATTTTTTAACCCTTATTAACAATTTTAATATGTCCCTAGGGATCCTAAGACCCCTAGGGACATATGTCATCATTTAATGGGTCATGGGGGTCATAGGTCAACCTATGACCCCTTTTGACTCATATATTAATATGTATATATATATAATAGATATTATATAGATATTATATATATATATATACATATTTTATATATATATATAATATGTATATGTATATGTATATATATATATATAATATGTATATATATATATATATAATATGTATATATATATACATATTATATATATATATATATACATATTATATATATATATATACATATACATATTATATATATATATATACATATACATATTATATATATATATATATATATATATATATATATATATATATATATATATATATATATATATATATATATATATATATATATATATATATGTATATACTATTAATACTATTCTAGGATAATAATAATAATATAAATAAACACTAAATATATAATATGTATATGTATATATATATATATAATATGTATATATATATATATATATATAATATGTATATATATATACATATTATATATATATATATATACATATTATATATATATATATACATATACATATTATATATATATATATACATATACATATTATATATATATATATAATATGTATATATATATACATATTATATATATATATATATATATATATATATATATATATATATATATATATATATATATATATATATATATATATATATATATATATATCCTTTCATTTTTTAACCCTTATTAACAATTTTAATATGTCCCTAGGGATCCTAAGACCCCTAGGGACATATGTCATCATTTAATGGGTCATGGGGGTCATAGGTCAACCTATGACCCCTTTTGACTCATATCAACCATTCCAATATGTCCCTAAGGGTCCTAGGACCCCTAGGGACATATATCATCATTTAATGGGTCAAAGGGGGTCATGGGTCACCCTATGACCCCCTTTGACCCATATGAATGATTCTAATATGTCCTTAGGGGTCATAGGAACCCTAGGGACATATGTTATCATTTAATGGGTCAAAAGGGGTCATAGGTCACCCTATGACTGCCTTTGACCCATATGAACGATTCTAATATGTCCCTCGGAGTCCTAGGACCCTTAGGGACATCTCTCACCATTTAATGGGTCGTGTGAGGTCATAGGTCAACCTGTGACCCCCTTTCACACATATTAAGCATTATAATATATCCCTAGGAGTCCTAGGACCCCTAGAGACATATGTCATCATTTAATAGGTCAAAGGGGGTCATAGGTCACCCTATGACCCCCTTTGACCCATATGAACGATTCTAATATGTCCTTAAGGGTCCTAGGACCCCTAGGGATATATCTCATCATTTAATGGATCGTGGGGGACCATAGGTCAACCTATGACCCCCTTTGACACATATTAACCATTCTAATATGTCCCTAGGGGTCCTAGGAGCCCTAGGGACATATGTCGTCATTTAAAGGGTAAAAAGAGGTCATAGGTCAACCTATGACGCCCTTTCACCCATATCAACCATTCTAATATGTCCCTAGGGGTCTTAGGACCCCTAGGAACATATGTCATCATTTAATGGGTCAAAGGGGGTCATAAGTCACCCTATGACCCCCTTTGACCCATGTTAACCATTCTTATATGTCCTTAGGGGTCTTAGGACCCCTAGGGACATATGTCATAATTTAATAGGTTGAAGGGGGTAATAGGTCACCCTATGACCCCTTTTCACACATATTAACCATTCTAATATTTCCCTAGGGGTCCTAGGACCCCTAGGGACATATGTCATCATTTAAAAAGTCAAAGGGGGTCATAGGTCAAGCAATGACCCCCTTTGACCAATTTTAACCATTCTAATATGTCCCTAGGGGTCGTAGGACCCCTAGGGAAGTATGCCATCATTTAATGGGTCTTGTGAGGTCATAGGTCACCCTATGACCCCCTTTGACCCATATTAACCATTTTAATATGTCCATAGGGGTCTTAAGACCCCTAGGGCCATATATCATCATTTAATGGGTCAAAGGGGGTCATAGAGTGGCTTTGACCCATATTAACCAATCTAATATGTCCCTAAGGGTCCTATGACTTCAAGGGACATATATCATCATTTCATGGGTCAAAAGTGGTCATAGGTCACCCTATGACACCCTTTGATCTATATTAACCATTCTAATTTGTCCCTAGTGGTCCTAGGACCCCTAGGGACATAACTCATCATTTAACGGGTCGTCTATGGTCATAGGTGAACCTATGACCCCCTTTAATACATATTAACCATTCTAATATGTCCCTAGGGGTCCTAGGACCCCTAGGGATATATATCATCATTTGATGGGTCGAAGGGGGTCATAGGTCACCCTATGACACCCTTTGATCCATATTAACCATTCTAATATGTCCCTAGGGGTCCTATGACCCCTAGGGACATATGTCATCATTTGATGGGTCAAAGGGGGTCATAGGTCACCCTATGACACCGTTTGACCCATATTAACCATTCTAATATGTCCCTACAGGTCGTAGGACCCCTAGGGACATATGTCATCATTTAATGGGTCAAAGGGGCTCATAAGTCACCCTATGACCACCTTTGACCCATATATACCATTCTAATATGTCCTTAGGGGTCCTAGGACCCCTAGGGACATATGTCATCATTTAATGGGTCAAAGGGGGTCATACGTCAACCTATGACCCCCTTTAACCCATATTAATCATTCTACTATGTCTCTAGGGGTCCTAGGACACCTAGGGACATATGTCATCATTTAATGTGTGAAAGGGGGTCATAGGTCACACTATGACCCTCTTTGACCCATATTAACCATTCTAATATGTCCCTATGGGTCCTAGGACCCCTAGGGACATATGTCATCATTTAATGGGAGGAAGGGGACCATAAGTCACATTATGACCCCCTTTGACCTATATATACCATTCTAATATGTCCCTAGGGGTCCTAGGATCCCTAGGGACATATCTCATCATTTAATGGGTCGTGGGGGGTCATAGGTCAACCTATGACCCCCTTTGACACATGTTAACTATTCTAATATGTCCCTAGGGGTCCTCCTAGGATCCCTAGAGTCATATCTCATCATTTAATGGGTGGTGAGGGGTCATAGGTCAACCTATGACTCCCTTTGACACATATTAACTATTCTAATATGTCCCTTGGGGTCCTAGGACCCCTAGGGACATATGTCATCATATAATGGGTCAAAGGGCCTGTTGTATTTTAATCTTTCGACCAAAATGCATAATTCATAATTCCCTTCACACCTTTGAAATGTCCATAATAAAATATCCGTGGAAATATTAAAATACCAAGCTTTGAACCTTATAACATATTTTTTGTGGCCCACAAGTTCTCTGCCGTCAGATCTGAGGAAGATTGACAGTTGGCGCTATCTCGCCATTGGAAGTTGCATGGTTAATATGTTAGCGACATAGCGCCTGGAGGACACGTGTTCGGTGGGTCCAACTTGTAGGGCACACATGTTTCGGTAGGTCGAAAAAGTTCCACGGCACCGTGGGCACTATGTCGCTATCATGTGTTGGCCGGAGAATCTTCATAGTGACATAGCACTCGACAAAAATGTCTTACGGTGAGCAGGTTGCATCACCAGGAAATGTTCATGGTGAGCAGTCAGTTTCATGGGCCAGAGATGAGAAATGCCAGTGAGGCGCTATGTTGCCATCGAAAAACTCACGAGTTTTTCGATAGCGACATAGCGCCTAGCAAAAAGTTTCCACAGAAAAGAACTTCAGGTAGGCGAGTTGGATCCCATTTCATACTTTGTTTGCCTAGTTGGAAGGGTCCTCGATCCATGCTACCAAATCAGAACATGCCACATCTATGAGGAAGAGCTACTCAATGAGTCGAGGCAGTACAAGTTGCCAGGATGATGCTACGTGGAGCAGTGTGGGGACGCCACATGTATTATGGGGCTAGGGTTTCTAATGTGATCAGTAGGATCAGGGAAAATCTTTCGTGGCCGTCGAATCAAAGTTAGATCGATGGTTGGCGCTATCTCGCCTTTCGAAGTTGTGCGGTGAATATGATGGCGACATAGCGCCCTTCTACCACATGTCCGGTGAGTCTCAGATGTCAGCGAGGATTCGTCAGTTAGTTAGTATGTGGCCAATTCCTATTCATTGATGCACTGAGGGGGATGATCTATCTTACTTGATGTCGGATTGGTTTAGATCAACGACAGGCACCATCTCGCTATGGTGAAGTTGCGCAGTCTTTACCATGGTGACATAGCACCTCAATGACACATGTCAAGTGGGGCCATGTTATCTCGTGAACCTCAAAGGTGATGTTAGGTGTGCTGACAGCGGAGAAGCAAAGTGCAAAGTACGATGAGTCTTCATGATTGTCAGATCAGGGCAGATCAACGAAAGGCGCTGTCTCGCTATGGTGAAGTTGTGCAATCTTTACCATAGCGACATAGCGTCTTGTTGACACGTGTCTCGCTAGCTTGGCCAATGTTGCCGATTAACTGCTGGCAGTTAGCGTGATCGCTATAGTTAACGATAATAGTTTGAAGGGTGGCACAGTTAGTTTAATAAAAGGAGGTCAACCATAGAGGACTTCCCAGGTGGCAGAATGAAAAGAAGCGATTGGCCCGTGTGGCCCAGTTGGCTTGTGAAACTAGGTTGACCTCGCTAATCCTTCTAATTCATGAACCAAGAAATGAAGGTAATCGATTTTGTTGTGTGATCTGATCTTCATGATCAATCCCGACCTACCCGAAATGAATGTAGAGTGAGGAAGAACACTTCACTGCCTCAGTCGATCCATCTACCCAGTCAGAACATCGATGGCACCGTTTTCAGTCCTCTTAGGACACCTGTTGCAACAAAGACCAGATTTTCTTCAGATTCTCATGATTGTCCTTCGCAGGACTTAATGGTAGGTAGTTGCAGGGTCACTTCAGCTAGAAAAGATCTCCGTTATGCCTGAACTATAAAGGAAGATTTTGTAGTTTTTGTAAAAAAGGACCTTCTCTTTGATTTTCCTCTACTATTGCTCTGCGATTCCAGTGTAAATTCCCCTATGCCTCTGAACTGTCTGATTCTCCACTTATCTCCTTCAACCATTGGTATTCAAGTGCAAGAATTCTTTTCCTGTGCCATTATTTTGTGGAAATCTGTAATCTGCATGATTATATCTTTGTTGGCCTATGAATGATATATAAGTGAACTTCTTCCTTGTGTCATTCATCTTGGTTTTCTGATTTGTATGTGGTTATTTGATTAAAGCAAGTCTGGGTGTGTATATCCTTAGTTTCATTCTGGTTTAGTAGTGCATGTATGGGCATAGATTGGTCCAAACACTCTATTATGGTGCATCACCTCCTTAGATTAGAACTAGGTAGATTTTCTTTCATGCTCTCCTTCTCCCTTTTCGTCTCCAAGAGTAGTTAGGTGTGCCCTGATAGTAAGAGCAAGCCGGCCTTCTCCGGAGACTTAACCTTGCAGTTCAAGTCCCATAGCTTGGAGGTTGTTTCCATGTTTCACTAGGTTGTCCTCGTGCATAGGCCTTGGAAAAGGGTGCAAACCTAAGTGACAACAGTTTTTGGCATGCCCGGTGGGACTGTTTTCAAACAAAAATTTAAACTCTACTAGTGTCAAGAAGAAAGAGTTTCAGAGATTAATGCTGAAGAGGTAGTGCCGGCTTCAGTATTCAAGCCTTCAAGAGGCTGATTCTTCAAAGTACTTGGCGACTCTAAACAAATTAAAAATCTTGTTCCAGGCCAAAGTTGCAGTGATTCATGCCCAGAGCTGAAACAAGGGCGTCTTCTAGAGGTAAATTTCAATATCAAGAGCTTTCTCTTTCAAATCCTAGAAGAAGGAGGACTAGAACTTCATTATCACCAGTTAGGGGTGTAATAACAGTTAATATACCTGTAAGATCTATCTCTACTCCTCCTGTTGTTCGAACTCAACCTAGATTGCCATCAACACTCATCAATAGAACACTTGTTTACATGGCACAACCAAGAGTCCACACTTTTGCCACCTTTAATGGTGGAAGTCCTCTATTGTTAGCCCAAAGACATGATATACCAGTATCTACACTAAAAAGTATACCTAATTTTACTGGTGAAACTTCCATCTCCCCTTTAGAGCATATCCAAGAAGTAGCAAATGTCTATAATATTCATTGTATCACAGAGGACGATGTTGCTGTCAGACTTCTGGCCTCATCTTTAAAAGGAAAAGCATTACAGTGGTATAGAGGCTTAGCTTATGGTTTTATAACTAATTGGGATGGACTAGGAGCAGGATTATGCAAACATTTTGAGGATAGGAGTGACCATCTGTCACTTTTAGAGTAGTTGACTACTATTAAAAGGGCCCCCCATGAATGCATGACTGATTTTAATTATAGATTTCAAAAGACATGGGATAGAGTACCTACTACAGTGAAACCTACCCCTGGTAATACCTTCTTGCATTACCTTAGAGCTTTTAACAGTGATATTGCCACTACAATCCAAACTATGGGAGGAGATACCTTGCCTAATGCTTATGAGATAGCCATAAAAGCTGAGAACATCCTGATACAAGGAGGCAAACTAGCTCCAAGGCCCCCCTATGCCTTTCTTTCCTGATGTTCCCAACCACCAACCAACAATGACCCCTCTTCCTACAACTTCTACATCACAAGCCCTTACTCCAGTTCCCCAAGCTTCCACATCCTCAAATGCGATAGATGAACTCAAAAAAATGCTCCAAGGTCTAGTGTTGAATACAGATAAAAGAGAAGACCCTGGATAAAAAATTGCAAGAGCAGGGGAGGGAGTTGAAAGACCAAGGAAAGAGATTAGAGGATAGTTTCTCTATGATACAAAAAATGAGTAACAAGGTGGTGGCCTTAGAAAGGCAGCAAGCTCAAGGTGACAAGCCTCCCCAATTGCAATATCAAGCTCCAAATGGTGGTAGGCCTCCTAACCAGTGCAATAGCTCTTTTGATCAGGGTAGGCAAAATAATCATGCTTCTGCTTCAAGCTCAAATCAGAACAGAGCTATAGTCCCTCAAAATAACTTGGCCCAAGATCAAGATTTTTGTCCCTCCTGCAACTATTCTTATACCTATTGCATGTACCAGAAGGTAGAATCTTATTTGGCCCTGACTGACCAAGAACCTGTAGCAAAGCAATCATACAAGGAGGATCATCCCAATGAGGCCTCATATACTTAAGGACATGATGATTGCTCTTTCATGAATCATCAGATTGGGGAGCATTGTAATGTAAACCAGGATTTTGTTGCTCATAACACAAGAAGTAAGAAGAGAGCTATGGAACATGCTACCCCTCCTTCTCCTAAGCAGGCCTCAACTTCAAGTGCTACACCTCATGCACATGCAGCAAATGAACAAACAAGTACTTCACAACATCAAAAGCAAGATTCTAGAAAGAAAGATGCAAGTGATCCTTACGTTGCCCCATCTCAACCTCTTATAAGTGTAGCTCCCAAAGTTTCTACCAAAGTTCCTAATACACCATTTAGTGTGGTAGAGCAAATGAAGAAGACAAATGTGAACATTTCTATGTGGGATGTCATTGCTACCATACCAATCCAGAAGAGGATGCTGTAGCAGGAGTTGGAGAAGATTGAACCTAAGGATCAACCATCTATCATGGAGAGCGCCACAAGTCTAGTACAACCAGCAAGGGATGTGGAGACAAATAAAAAGGTTAGACCTCCTCCATTCTATGTTTCTTTGATTATAGGAGGCAAACTAGTTCACAATTGCATGATAGATTCAAGGGCTAGTAGCTCAGTAATGCCTAGGTGTGTTGTTGATGCTTTAGGAATGAAATATGAGCCCATTATTAGGGATGTGTTGCAATTAGATGGTGGTACTGTCAAAACTATAGGTATCCTTAGGAATGTGGAGATGGCCCTACATGCATGCCCTGGTTGCACTATGATTCAACACATATCTGTTGTTGAAGTCAAGCCCTATTTTGCTATCTGTCTTTCAAGAGACTTCACTGCTCAAATTGGTGGATTCATATCTGTTGATTGGTCATATATGTCATTTAAGACCCGAAATGGAGCCAATGTCTCAATTAGAGCAGAACCTCAAGCCCTTCATCACACTGAATCCTACACCCCCAACTTCATCAACATGAATTGCCCTATTCTAGAGATGGATGAAAATGACATAGTAAATGAGCCTGCTACTTCTATAGCAGAGATTCCTGATTTCTTCTTGGATGAGTGGGCAAATGCATATCAGTTTGAACCTATGTTAGAAATTCTTGAGATAGGCCTTAGTACATATTGCATAATAGAGAAAGAGGCTCAAGTTCCTAAAATTGTTGGGACTAATGATGATATAAGTGGAACATGGAGTATGTACTTTGATGGCTCAAGGAATAGAAATGGGTCAGGGGCTGGTGTTATGTTGATCTCTCCTACACAAATAAGATACTACTTCTCCTTTAGGCTCCAATTTAGTTGCACCAATAATGTGGCCGAGTATGAATCTTTGATTCAAGGTCTCTTACTTGCCTAAAAGAGAGGAATTCAAGCCTTGAGAGTATATGCGGATAGTGAGTTGGTAGTTAACCAAGTGAGAAATCAGAATATCACCAAAAATGGCCTGCTCAAGTCTTACAAACATAGAGTCTAGGATTTGCTTGAGGGCTTCAATGCATTTAATATTCAGAGCATTTCTAGAAAAGAAAATAAACATGCTGATAGACTTGCAGCAATAGGCACATCTTATGATGTACCAGGGAATCTTGAGAAGAAGAAGCAACAAATAAGGGTGGTAGTGAGGTCTGCCATCCCTGACAACAACACTCATTGGAAAGTGTTTGATTCTGATGAGCAAATTGTAAGTTTCTTGCAGAATGAGGCATAATTCTCAGATAGAAACCAGTCAAGACTACAAGATCAGTATAGTGATCAGATCATTCATCTGAGTTCTAACAAGTTGCCCAAGGGTCTCATTACCTTGGAGAGTGTCTTTAATACTGATGATCAAACAAGAGGCAAAGGAATGAATCTAGCTGCAAAAAAGGATGATTATGCCCCAGTTACCATTGCTGATGGAAAATTTCTAAATATGAGGAAGGTATGTTCTGAAACTGAGTAAGAAAACTTCATTCATTTATGTCAAGAATTTAATGATGTATTTGCTTGGACATATGATGACTTAAAAGGGTTTGACCCTAGTTTGTTTTAGCATACCATAGATTTAATTGATAAGGCCAAACCAGTAAGGCAAAAACAAAGGCCAGTGAATCCTAAAATTGAACCTCTAATGAGAAAAGAACTATCCAAGTTGATAGAGGCTAATATAATATTTCCTATCAAACACTCATCATGGGTAGCTAACCTTGTCCCTGTAAGGAAGAAGAATGGAGAAATTAGACTGTGTGTGGACTTTAGGGATCTTAATCAGGCTTCTCTTAAAGATCACCATCATCTCCCTTCCATGGAGCAAATTCTATCCAGAGTCAGTGGGTCAAGGAGATTCTCTTTTCTTGATGGATTCTCTGGTTATAACCAAGTGTTGGTTAAAGAATCTGATAGATATAAGACAACATTTACTACTAAGTGGGGCACCTATGCTTATTGTAAGATGCCATTTGGACAAACAAATGCAGGTGCCACATTTCAGAAGGTAATGGAGATGGCCTTCAAAAAATTAATTGACAAGTTTGTCTTAGTATACCTTGATGATATAACTGTATATTCAAAAAATGTAGAAGATCATTTTGATCACCTAAGATAGGTATTTCTAAGATGTAGAGAGTTTGGAGTTTCCCTTAACCCAGCCAAGTGTGTCTTTGCTACAAGCCAAGGAAAATTATTGGGACACATTGTATCTAAGGATGGGCTGACCATTGATCTAGAAAGAACAAAGGTGATACTTGCCCTTCCTCTTCCTAAACACAAGAAGGGGCTGCAAAATTTCCTTGGTAGAATAAATTTTGTAAGAAGGTTTATTCCTAATCTTGCTACCATGGTGAAACCTCTTACAACTATGCTTAAGAAAAGTATGGTCTTCTCATGGACCAAGGAAGGGAAGCAGATTTTTGAAGAGATCAAGATAGCCATAGCCTCAGCCCCTACTCTCATGAACCCAAATTTTGGAAAAGATTTCATCCTCTACACTCTAGGTGGTGAGTCAAGTATCTCTGCTATCTTGACTCAAACAAATGACAAGGGTGAGGAGCAGCCCATAGCCTTCTTTAGTGAAGGGCTTAAGGAATATGAAGATAAGTACAAATTTTTTGAGAAGCAGGCCCCTACGGTCATCAGAGCCTTGAAGAAATTCAAGCACCTCTTATCCCACAATAGGATCCATTTGTTGGTGCCCCATGCCAGTGTAAAAGACTTCCTGTTAAGCAAAGACATCAGTGAAAAGAGAGCTAGATGGATCACTAAGGTAATGTAGTATGATGTTGAGATTTGGATTACCAAGATGGTAAGAGGGAAGGGGTTGTGTAAAGAAATGTTATCAGGTCAGGATTCTGATGAAGAGGCTGCTAGGGTAATAATAGAGCAGCAAGAGGTAAGAAATGCTAATGGTCCAAGGAGTTGGATAAATGATATGAAGAGCTTCTTATCAGGGAATGTATACCCTCAGGGATTAGACAGAACTAAAAGGAGACAATATAGATTGCAGTCCATTCCCTATGTTGTGATTGATGGTATCCTATTTAGGAGGGATTTTAATGGGATCCTATTGAGATGCATTGAAGAGGATCAGGCTGAGAGAATGATTACGGAACTTCATGATGGCCCTGATGGTGGCCATTTCTCTGCAAGAACAACTGCCATGAAGATCATGAGGGCTGGTTATTATTGGTCATCTCTGTACCATGATTGTTATGGATATGTGAGAAAATGTGAGAAATGTGCTTTCTTCTCAGGCAAACAGAGGCTTGTAGCTCTCCCCCTTCATCCTATTCAGGTGGATCAGCCCTTTACCCAGTGGGGGTTGGATTTTATAGGCCCCATTAATCCTCCATCTAGTGCAGGTCATAAATAGATTTTGGCTGCTACTGATTATTTCACTAGATGGACAGAGGCAGTTGCCTTGAAGGATGCCATAGAACCATCAGTTGTTGAATTCCTTGATGGAATTGTATCTAGGTTTGGTGCTCCTTCTACTATCATCTCAGACAATGCTAAGTCTTTTGTTGGAACCTAGATTTGTGCATGGGCAATGAATCACAATATCTACCTGAGCACATCATCAAATTACTATCCCCACGGTAATGGTTTGGCTGAGTCTTCCAACAAGAATCTGATCAGAATCATGAAGAGGGCAATAGAAGACAATCAGAGGGTTTGGCATAAGAAATTAAGAACTGCTCTGTGGGCTGATAGGATAACACCCAAGAGATCTGTTGGGAATTCACCTTTTGTGCTGGTATATGGTAGGGAGGCCAGACTCCTAATTTCATTGGAATTCCCATCCTTGGAATTGGCCCATTAGCTGGAATTGATTGAAGATAATGCCATGTCAATAAGAATGGCAGAGCTGATTGAACTAGAAGAAAAGAGAAATAAAGCTATGCAAACCCTAAAGATACATCAGTAGTAGATGAAGAGGAATTTTGATAAGAAGGCTAGGGTCAGAACCTTCAGAGAAGGAGATTTAGTTCTAAAGTGGGATGTAGATAGGAAAAAACTAGGAAGATATTCCAAATTCGATGCACTATGGAGTGGCCCCTATCTGATTGTCAGTTGCAAGCAGGCTAATGCGTTTCAATTTAGGAGGCCAAATGGTGAAGTTTTGCCCATTCCAGTCAATGAGATCTATCTGAAGCCCTATTTTTAAAAATTTGAGAATTCATGTACATAAGTAGTTTAGTTTCTTTTCTATTGTTTCCTGCTTTTCAATAAGTGCACGTACACATGGTTCTCTCTTTGAGTTGCCAGCTTCCAAAGTTTTGACAGTTTTGAGGTTGCAGAAGCAGAGCTAGGGTTTTCAATGTTTTGATCTCCTCACAGAAGGGTTAGGGTTTTGCAGTTCTTAGATTCAAACTTTTTTGACTCCATGGCCCAATGGATTGTTTACAGGCATTGGTCATAGATCGAGCAGGCTCATGGCCCCTGTGAGTCGCCAGAAATGTTGTATTTTAATCTTCCCACCAAAATTCATAATTCATATTGTCCTTCCCGCCTTTGAAATGTCCATAATCAAATACCCATGGAAATATTAAAATACCAAGCTTCGAACCTTATAACATATTTTTTGCAGCCCACAAGTTCTCTGCCGTCAGATCCAAGGAAGATCGACAGTTGGTGCTATCTCGCCATTGGAAGTTGCACGGTTAATACGTTAGCGACATAGCACCTGGAGGACACGTGTCCAGTGGGTCCAGCTTGCATGGCAGACATGTTTAGGTAGGTTGAAAAAGTTCCACGGCACCGTGGGCGCTATGTCACTATCATGTGTTGGTCGAAGAATCTTCATAGCGACATAGCGCCCGACGAAAATGTCTTACGACAAGCAGGTTGCGTCATCGGGAAATGTTCATGGCGAGCGGTCAGTTTCATGGGCTGGAGATGAGAAATGCTGGTGAGGCGCTATGTCACCATTGGAAAACTCATGAGTTTTCCAATAGTGACATAGCGCCTAACAAAAAGTTGCCGCAGAAAAGAACTTCAGGCAGGCGAGTTGGATCCCATTTCATACTTTGTTTGCCTAGTTGGAAGGGTCCTCGATCCACGCTAACAAATCAGAACATGCCACATCTGCGAGGAAGAGCTACTCAATGAGTCGAGGCAGTACAAGTCGTCAGGATGATGCTACGTGGACTGGTGTGGGGATGCCACATGTATTATGGGGCTAGGGTTTCTAATGTGATCAGTAGGATTAGGGCAAGTCTTTCGTGGCCTTTGGATCAAAGTCAGATCGATGGTTGGCGCTATCTCATCTTCCGAAGTTGTGCGGTGAATATGATGGTGACATACCACCCTTCTGCCACGTGTCCGGTGAGTCTCAGATGTCAGCGAGGATTCATCAGTCAGTTGGTACGTGGCCAGTTCCTATTCATTGATGCACTGAGGGGGATGATCTATCTTGCTTGCCGTCAGATCGGTTCAGAACAATGACAGGCGCCATCTCGCTATGGTGAAGTTGCGCGGTCTTTACCACGGTGACATAACACCTCAGTGACACGTGTCAGGTGGGGCCGTGTTATCTTGTGAACCTCAAAGGTGATGCCAGGTGTGCTGATAGCGGAGAAGCAAAGTGCAAAGTACGATGAGTCTTCACGATCATCAGATCAGGGCACATCAATGGAAGGCGCTGTCTCACTATGGTGAAGTTGTGTGATCTTTACCATAGCGACATAGTGTCTTGTTGATACGTGTCTTGCTGGCTCAGCCAAGGTTGGAAATTAACGGCTAGCAGTTAGCGTGATCACTACAGTTAACGATAACAGTTTGAAGGGTGGTGCGGTTAGTTCAATAAAAGGAGGTCAACCAAAAAGGACTTCCTAGTTGGTAGAACGAAAAGAAGCGATTGGCCTGTGTGGCGCAGTTGGCTTGTGAAACTAGGTTGACCTTGCTAATCCTGCTGATTCATAAACCAAGAAACGAAAGTAATCAATTTTGTTGTGCGATCTGATCTTCATGATCAATCTTGACCTACTCGAAATGAATGTAGAGTGAGGAAGAACACTTCACCACCTCAGTCAATCCATCTACCCAGTCAGAACATCGATGGCGCCATTTTCAGTCCTCTCAGGACACCTGTTGCAACAAAGACCAGATTTTCTTCAGATTCTCATGATTGTCCTTCGTAGGACTTAATGGCAGGTAGCTGCAGGGTCACTTCAACTAGAAAAGATCTCAGTTATGCCTGAACTATAAAGGCAGATTTTGTAGTTTTTGTAAAAAAGGACCTTCTCTCTGATTTTTCTCTGCTATTGCTCTGCGATTCCAGTGTAAATTCCCCTGTGCCTCTGAACTGTCTGATTCTCCACTTATCTCCTTCAGCCATTGGTATTAAAGTGCAAGAACTCTTTGCCTGTGCCATTGTTTTGTGGAAATCTGTAATCTGCATGACTGTATCTCTGCTGGCCTATGAATGATATATAAGTGAAATTCTCCCTTGTGTCATTCATCTTGGTTTTCTGATCTGTATGTGGTTATTTGATTAAAGCAAGTCTGGGTGTGTATATCCTTAGTTTCATTCTGGTTTAGTAGTGCATGTATGGGCAGAGATTGGTCTGAACACTCTATTTTGGTGCATCACCTCCTTAGATTAGAACTAGGTAGATTTTCTCTCATGCTCTCCTTCTCCCTTTTCCTCTCCAAGAGTAGTTAGGTGTGCCCTGATAGTAAGAGGAAGTCAGCCTTCTCCGGAGACTCAACCTCGCAATTCAAGTCTCACAGCTTGGAGGTTGTTTCCATGTTTCACTAGGTTATCCTCATGCATAGGCCTTGGACAAGGGTGCAAACCTAAGTGACAATAGGGCCTATGACCCCCTTTGACACATATTAACCATTATAATATGTCTCTAGGGGTCCTAGGACCCCTAGGGACATAGCTCATCATTTAATGGGTCGTGGGGGGTCATAGGTCAACCTATGACCCCATTTCACATATATTAACCATTCTAATATGTCCTAAGGGGTCCTACAACCCCTGGGGACATATGTCATCATTTAATAGGTCAACAGAGGTTATAGGTCAATCTATGACCCCCTTTGACCCATATTAACCATTTTAATATGTACCTAGTGGTCCTAGCACCCTTAGGGACATATGTTGTTATTTAATTGATCGTTGGGAGTCATGGGTCACCCTGTGACACCCTTTGACCTATATTAACCATTCTAATATGTCCTTAGGAGTCCTAGGACCCCTAAGGACATATTTCATCATTTAATGGATTGAAGGGAGTCATTGGTCACCCTATGACACTCGTTGACCCATATTAACCATTATAATATGTCCCTAGGGGTCCTAGGACCCCTAGGGACATATGTTATCATTTAATGAGTCAAAGCAAGTCATAGGTCAACCTATGACCCCCTTTGACCCATATATATACAATTCTAATATTTTCCTAGGGGTCCTAGGACCCCAAGGGACATATGTCATGATTTAATGGGTCGAAGGGGGTCAAAGGTCACCCTATGACCCCCTTTGACCCATATATATGATTGTAATATGTCCCTACGAGTCCTAGTACCCCTAGGGACATATGTCATCATTTAATGGGTCGAAAAGAGTCATAGGGCACCCTATGACCCCCTTTGACCCATATTAACCATTGTAATATGTCCCTAGGGGTTGTAGGACCCCTAGGAACATATGTCATCATTTAATGGGTCAAAGAGAGTCGTAGGTCACACTATGACCCTCTTTGACCTATATTAACCATTCTAATATGTCCCTAGGTGTCCTAGGACCCCTAGAGACATATGTCGTCATTTACTGGATCGTGGGGGGTCATAGGTTATTCTATGACCCCCTTTGACTCATATATACCATTCTAATATGTTACTAGGTGTCCTATGACCCCTAGGGACATATTTGATCATTTAATGGTTCATGGGGGGCCATAGGTCAACCTATGACCCCTTTTCACATATATTAACCATTCTAATATGTCCCTAAGGGTCCTACGACCCCTAGGGATATATGCCATCATTTAATGGGTCAAAGATTTTACCCATATTAACCATTCTTATATGTCCATGGGTCAATGGGGGTCATATGCCACCCTATGGCCCCCTTTGACCCATATTAACCATTCTAATATGTCACTAGAGCTCTTAGGACCCCTATAGACATATGTCATCATTTAATGGGTCAAAGGACCCTATGACCCCCTTTGACCTATATGAACGATTCTAATATGTCTGTAGAGGTCTTAGGACCCCTAGGGACATGTCATCATTTAATGGGTCAAAGGGGGTCATAGGTCACCCTATGACTCACTTTGACTCATATGAATGATTCTAATATATCCCTAGGTGTCATAGGATCCCTAGGGACATATCTCGTTATTTAATGGCTCAAAGGAGGTCATAGGTCAACCTGTGAGCCCCTTTGAAACATATTAACCATTCTAATATGTCCCTAGGGGTCCTAGGACCCCTAAGGACATATGTCATTATTTAATGGTCACCTTATGACCCCCTTTGAACCATATGAAAGATTCTAATATATCTCTAGAGGTCATAAGACCCTTAGAGACATATGTCAACATTTAATAGGTCAAAGGGGGTCATAGGTGACCCTATGACCCCCTTTGACCAATATGAACGATTCTAATATGTCCCTAGGGGTCCCTAGACCTGTAGGGATATATGTCATCATTTAATGGGTCAAAAGGGGTCATAGGTCACCCTATAACCCTCTTTGACCCATATGAACGATCCTAATATATCCTTAGGCATCTTAGGATGCCTAAGAACATATCTTGTCATTTAATTGGTCGTGGGGGGTCATAGGTCAACCTATGACCCTCGTTGAAACATATTAACCATTCTAATATGTCCCTATGGTTCCTAGGACCCCTAGGGACATATGTCATCATTTAATGGGTAAAAGGAGGTCATAGGTCAACCTATCACCCCCTTTCAACCATATTAACCATTCTAATATGTCCATAGGGGTCTTAAGACCCCTAAGAACATGTGTCATCATTTAATAGGTCGTGGGGGGTCATAGGTCAACCTATGACCCCCTTTGACCCATATTAACTATTCTAATATATCGCTACGGGTCCTTGGACCCCTCAGGAAATATATCGTCATTTAATGTGTCAAAGTGTTACATACGGCACCCTATGACCCCCTTTGATCTATATTAACCATTCTAATATATCCGTAGGGGTCCTATGACCCCTAGAGACATATGTCATCATTTAATGGGTCAAAGGAGTTCGTAGGTCAACCTATGACCACCTTTGACCCATATTAAACATTCTAATATGTCCCTAGGGGTCCTAGGACCCCTAGGGACATATGTCATCATTTAATGGGTTGTGGGGGGTCATATGTCAATCTATGAGCCCTTTTCACATATATTAACCATTCTAATATGTCCTTAGGGGACCTAGGACCCCTAGCGACATATGTTGTCAGTTAATGGGTCAAAGAGGGTCATAGGTCATCCTATGAACCCTTTTGACCTATATTAACTATTGTAATATGTCCCTAGTGGTCCTAGGACCCCTAGGGACATATGTCGACATTTAATGGGTCAAAGGGGGTCATAAGACACACTATGACAACTTTTGACCCATATTAATGATTCTAATATGTCCTTAGGGGTATTAGGACACCTAAGGACATATGTCATCATTTAATGAGTCAAAGGAGGTCATAGGTCACCCTATGACACCCGTTGACCCATATTAAACATTATAATATGTCCCTAGGGGTCCTAGGACACTTAGGGACATATGTCATCATTTAATAGGTTGAAGGGGAACGTAGGTCACCCTATGACTGCCTTTGTCCCATATATATACCATTCTAATATGTCCCTAGGGGTCCAAGGACCCCTAGGGACATATGTCATCATTTAATCGGTTGAAATGGGTCATAGGTCACCTTATTACCCCTTTTGACCCATATATACTATTTTAATATGTCCCTACAGGTCCTAGGACCCGTAGGGACATATGTCATTGTTTAATCGGTCAAAGGAGGTTATGGGTCAACCTATGACCCCCTTTCACACATATTAACTATTCTAATATGTCCCTATGGGTCCTAAGACCCTTAGGGACATATGTCATCATTTAATTTGTGAAAGGGGGTCATAGGTCACCCTATGACCCTGGTTGACCCATATTAACTATTCTAATATGTCTTTAGGGGTCCTAGGACCCCTAGGGATATATGTCATCATTTAATGGGTCAAAGGTAGTCATAAGTCACCCTATGACCACTTTTGACCCATATTATCCATTCTAATATGTCCCTAGGGGTCCTAGGACAACTAGGGACATATGTCATTATTTAATGAGTCGTAGGGGGTCATATGTCAAGCTATAAACCCCTTTGACCTATATTAACCATTCTAATATGTCCTTAGGTGTCCTAGGACCCCTAGGGACATCTGTAATCATTTCATGGAGCAAAGGGGATCATAGGTCACCCTATGACCCCCTTTGACCCATATGAACTATTCTAATATGTACCCAGGGGTCCTAGGACCCCTAGGAACATATGTCATCATTTAATGGGTCAAAGGGGGTCATAGGTCACCCTATGACCCCTTTTGACCCTTATTAACCATTCTAATATGTCCTTAGGGGTCCTAGGACCCCTAAGGACATATGTCATCATTTAATAAGTCGAAAAGGGTAATAGGTCAACCTATGACCCCCTTTGACACCTATTAACTATTTTAATATTTCTCTAGGGGTCCTAAGACCACTAAGGACATATGTCATCATTTAATGGGTCAAAGAGGGTCATAGGTCAAGAAATGACCCCATTTGACCAATTTTAACCATTCTAATATGTCCCTAGGGGTCATAGGACCCCAAGAGACATATGCCATCATTTAATGGGTCGTGAGGGGTCATAGGCCACCCTATGACCCCTTTTGACCCATATTAACAATTTTAATATGTCCCTAGGGTCTTAGGACCTCTAGGGCCATATATCGTCATTTAATGAGTCAAAGGGGGTCATAGGGTGACTTTGACCCATATTTATGATTTTAATATGTCCCTAGGGGTCCTATGACCTCTAGGAACATATGTCATCATTTAATAGGTCAAAAGGGGTCATAAGTCACCCTACAACACCCTTTGATCTATATTAACTATTCTAATTTGTCCCTAGTGGTCCTAAGACCCCCAGGGACATAACTCATCATTTAATGCGTTGTCTTTGGTCATTGGTCAACCTATGACCCTCTTTCACACATATTAACCATTCTAATAAGTCCCTGGGGGTCCTAGGACCCCTAGGGATATATGTCATCATTTGATGAGTCGAAGGGGGTCATAGCTCATCTTATGACACCCTTTGATCCATATTAACCATTCTAATATGTCTCTAGGGGTCCTAGGACCCTTAGGAACATATGTCATCATTTGATGGGTCGAAGGAGGTCATAGGTCACCCTATGACACCGTTTGACTCATATTAACCATTCTAATATATCCCTACCATTTCTAAGACCCCTAGGGACATATGTCATCATTTACTGAGTCGAAGGAGGTCATAAGTCACCCTATGAACCCCTTTGACCTATATATACCATTCTAATATGTCCCTAGGGGTCCTAGGACCCCTAGGGACATATGTCATCATTTAATGAATCAAAGGGGGTCATACATATGATCCCCTTTGACCCATATTAATCATTCTACTATGTCTCTAGGGGTCGTAGGACACCTAAGGACATATGTCATCATTTAATGGGTCAAAAGGGCTCATAGGTCACGCTATGACCATCTTTGACACATATTAACCATTCTAATATGTCCCTATGGGTCCTAAGACCCCTAGGGACATATGTCATTATTTAATGGGTCAAAGGGGATCATAGGTCACCTTATGACCCCCTTTGACCCATATATAACATTCTAATATGTCCCTAGGGGTCCTAAGATCCCTAGGGACATATCTCATCATTTAATGGGTCGTGGAGGGTCATAGGTGAACCTATGAACCCCTTTGACACATATTAACTTTTCTAATATGTTCCTAGGGACATATCTCATCATTTAATGGGTCATAAGGGGTCATAGGGACAAATTATCTATTCTAATATGTCCCTACAGGTCCTACGACCCCTAGGAACATATGTCATCATATAATGGGTCAAAGGTGATCATAGGTCACCCTATGACCCCCTTTGACTCATATTAACCATTATAATATGTCCCTAGGAGTCCTAGCACGCCTAGGGACATATCTCATCATTTAATGGGTGGTGGGGGGTCATAGGTTCACACATATTAACCATTTTAATATGTCCTAAGGGGTCTTATGACCCTTAGGGACATATGTCATCATTTAATAAGTCAACGGAGGTCATAGGTCAACTTATAACCCACTTTGACTCATATCAACTATTCTAATATGTCCCTAGTGGTCCTAGCACCCCTAGGGACATATGTTATCATTTATTTGGTCGTTAGGGGTCATAGGTCACCCTATGACACCTTTTGAACCATATTAACCATTCTAATATGTCCTTAGGAGTTCTAGGACCCCTCCGAAAATATGTCATCATTTAATGGATCGAAGGAGGTCATTGGTCACCCTATAACACCCGTTGATCCATATTAACCATTCTAATATATCCCTAGAGGTCCTCGGACCCCTAGGAACATATGTCATCATTTAATAGGTCGAAGCAAGCCATAGGTCAACCTATGACCCCCTTTGACCCATATATATACAATTCTAACATGTCCCTAGGGGTCCTAAGACCCTAAGGGACATATGTCATCATTTAATGGGTCGAAGGGGGTCACAGGTCATCCTATGACCCCCTCTCACCCATATATACTATTGTAATATGTTTATACAGGTCCTAGTACCCCTAAGGACATATGTCATCATTTAATGGCTCAAAGGAGGTCATACAGCACTCTATGACCCCCTTTGACCTATATTAACCATTGTAATATGTCCCTAGGGGTTCTAGGACCCTTAGGAACATATGTCATCATTTAATGGGTCAAAAAGGGTTGTAGGTCACACTAGGACCCTCTTTGACCTATATTAACCATTCTAAAATGTCCCTAGGGGTCCTAGGACCCCTAGGGACATATGTCGTCATTTAATAGATCGTGGGGACCTATGACCCCCTTTGACCCATATATACCATTCTAATATGTTCTTAGGTGTCCTATGACCACTAGAGACATATCTGAATATTTAATGGGTCGTGGGGGGTCATAGGTAAACCTATGACCCCTTTTCACACATATTAATCATTCTAATATGTCCCTAGGGGTCTTACGACCCCTAGGGATATATGTCATCATTTAATGGGCCAATGGTTTGACCCATATTAACTATTCTAATATGTCCATGGGTCAAAGATCCTAAGACCCCTAGGGACATATGTCATCATATTAACTATTCTAATATGTCCCTAGAGGTCCTAGGACCCCTAGGGACATATGTCATTATTTAATGGGTCAATGGAACCTATGACCCCCTTTGATGTATATGAACAATTCTAATATGTCTGTAGGGGTCTTGGGACCTCTAGGGACATGTCATCATTTAATGGGTCAAAGGGGGTCATAGGTCACTCTGTGACCCACTTTGACCCATATGAATGATTTTAATATGTCCCTAGAGGTCTTAGGATCACTAGGGACATATCTCGTTATTTAATGGGTCAAAGGAGGTCATAGGTCAACTTATGACCCCCTTTGAAACATATTAACCATTCTAATATGTCCCTAGAGGTTCTAGGACCCCTAAGGACATATGTTATTATTTAATGGTCAAAAGGGGTCATAGGTCACCCTATGACCCCTTTTGCATCATATGAACGATTCTAATATATCCCTAGGGGTCCTAGGACCCTTAGGGACATATGTTGTCATTTAACAGGTCAACCCCTTTTGACCAATATGAACAATTCTAATATGTCCCTAGGGGCCCCTGGACCCCTAAGGACATATGTCATCATTTAATGGGTCAAAAGGGGTCATAAGTCACCCTATGACCCCCTTCGACCCATATGAACGATTCTAATATGTCCTTAGACGTCTTAGGACCCTTAGGGACATATCTTATCATTTAATTGGTCGTGGGGGGTCATAGGTCAACCTATGACCCCCGTTGAAACATATTAACCATTCTAATATGTCGCTATGATTCTTAAAACCCCTAGGGACATATGTTGTCATTCAATGGGTAAAATGGGGTCATAGGTCAACCTCTGACCCCCCTTTCAGCCATATTAACCATTCTAATATGTCCTTAAGGGTCCTAGGACCCCTAGGCACATGTGTCATCATTTAATAGGTCGTGGGAGGTCATAGGTGAACCTATGACCCCCTTTGACCCATATTAATCATTCTTATATGTTCCTAAAGTAACTAGGACCCCTAGGGACATATGTCATCATTTAATGGGTTGTGGGTGGTCATAGGTCAATCTATGACCCCCTTTGACCCATACTAACCATTCTAATATATCCTTACAGGTCTTAAGACCCTTAAGGACATATGTCATCATTTAATGGGTCGTGGGGGGTCATAGGTCAACCTATGACCCCCTTTGACCCATATTAACAATTATAATATGTCTCTAAGGGTCCTAGGACTCTTGGGAACATATGTCCTTATTTCATGCGTCAAACGGGGTGATAGGTCAACCTATGACCCCCTTTCACACATATTAACCATTCTAATGTGTCTCTAGGGCTCCTAGGACCCCTAGGGACTTATGTCATCATTTAATGGGTCAAAGGGGGTCATTGGCCACCTTATGACTCCCTTTGACCCATATATACCATTCTAATATTTCTTTATGGGTCCTAAGACCCCTAGGGACATATGTCGGCATTTAATGGGTCAAAGTGGGCCATAGGGCACCCTATGACCCCCTTTGATCTATATTAACCATTCTAATATGTCTGTAGGGGTTCTATGACCCCTAGGGACATATGTCATCATTTAATAGGTCAAAAGGGTTCGTAGGTCACCCTATGACCACCTTTGACCCATATTAAACATTCTAATATGTCCCTATGGTTCTTAGGATTCGTAAGGACATATGTCATCATTTATTGGATCGTGGGAGGTCATATGTCAACCTATGACCCCCTTTGACACATATTAACCATTCTAATATGTCCCTAGGTGTCCTAGGACCCCAACGAACATGTCATCATTTCATGGGTCCTATGACCCCCTTTGACCCATATGAATGATTTTAATATGTCCCTAGGGGTCCTAGGAACCTTAGACACATATGTCGTCATTTAATGGGTCAAAGGGGGTCATAGGTCACCCTATGACTACATTTGACCCAAATTAACCATTCTAACATGTCCCTAAGGATCCTAAGACCCCTAGGGACATATGTTATGATTTAATGGGTCAAAGGAGATCATAGGTCACCCTATGAAACCCTTTGACTCATATTAACCATTCTAATATGTCCCTAGGGTTCCTAAGATCCTTAGGGACATATGCCCTCATTTAATGGGTCGAATGGGGTCATAGGTTACCCTATGGCACATTTTGACTCATAGTAATCATTCTAATATGACCCTAGGGGTCCTAGGACCCCTAAGGACATATATCATCATTTAATTGGTAAAAGGGGGTCATAGGTCACCCTATGACCTCCTTTGACCCATATTAACTATTTTAATATGTTTCCAGGAGTCTTAGTACCCTTAGCGACATATGTCGTCATTTAATGGGTGGAAGGGGGTCATAGGTAACCCTATGACCCTCTTTGATCGATATATACCATTCTAATATGTCCGTAGGGGTCTTCGGACACCTAGGGACATATGTCACCATTTAATTGGGTCAAAGGGGGTCACAAGTCAACCTATGACGTCCTTTGACCCATATTAATCATTCTACTATGTCCTTAGGTGTCCTAGGATCCGTAAGGACATATGTTGTCATTTCATGGGTCAAAGGGGGTCATAGGTCACCCTATTGCACTCTTTGACCCATATTAACCATTCTAATATGTCTCTATGGGTCTTGGGACTGTTAGAAACATATGTTGTCATTTAATGGGTCAAAGGGGCTCATAGGTCACGCTATGACCCACTTCGACCCATATATATACCATTCTAATATGTCCCTAGGCGTCCTAGGACCCCTAGGGACATATCTCTTCATTTAATAGGCTGTGGGGGTTCATAGGTCAATGTATGATCCCTTTTCACACATATTAACCATTCTAATATGTTCCTAGGGGTCATAGGACCCCCTAGGGACATGTTGTCATTTAATAGGTCAAAGGGGGTCATAGGTCAACTTATGACCCTTTTTGACCTATATTAAAAATTCTAATATGTCTCTAAGGGTCCTAGGATGCTTAGGGACATATGTTCTTATTTCATGAGTCAAACGGGGTTATAGGTCAACTTATAACCTCCTTTCACACATATTAACCATTCTAGTATGTCAAGACCCCTAGGGACTTATGTCATCATTTAATGAGTCGAAGGGGGTCATTGGCCACCCTATGACTCCCTTTGACCCATATATACCATTCTAATATGTCTCTATGGATCCTAGGACCCTTAGAGACATATGTCATCATTTAATGGGTCAAAGTGGGCATTAAGGCACCCTACGACCCCTTTTGATCTATATTAACCATTCTAATATGTCCGTAGGGTTCCTATGACCCCTAGGGACATATGTCATCATTTAATGGGTCAAACGAGTTTATAGGTCACCCTATGAACACCTTTGACTCATATTAAACATTCTAATATGTCCCAAGAGGTCCTAGGACCCCTAAGGACATATGTCATCATTTAATGGGTTGTGGGGAGCCATATGTCACCCTATGACCCCCTTTGACCCATATTAACCATTCTAATATGTCACTAGGTGTTCTAGGACCCCAACGGACATATGTCATCATTTCGCGGGTCAAAAGGCGTCATAAGTCACCCTATAACCACCTTTGACCCAAATTAACCATTTTAATATGTCCCTAAAGATTCTAAGACCCCTAGGGACATATGTCATCATTTAATGGGTCGAAGGGGGTCATAGGTCACCCTATGACACCTTTTGACCCATATTAACCATTCTAATATGTCCCTAGGGTTCATAGAACCCCTAGGGACATATGTCCTCATTTAATGGGTTGAACGGGGTCATAGGTTACCCTATGACACCTTTTAAACTATATTAACTATTCTAATATGACCCTAGGGGTATATGTCATCATTGAATTTGTTAAAGGGGGTCATAACTCACCTTATGACCCCCTTTGACCCATATTAACCATTTTAATATGTCCCTAGGGGTCCTAGTACCCCTAGGGACATATGTCGACATTTAAATGGTGGAAGTGGGTCATAGGTCATCTTATGACCCCCTTTGACCCATATATACCATTTTAATATGTCGGTAGGGGTACTCGAACCCCTAGGAACATATGTTGCCATTTAATGGGTTAAAAGGGGTACCTATGACCCCCTTTGACTCATGTTAACCATTCTACTATGTTTCTAGGTGTCTTAGGACCTGTAGGGACATATGTTGTCATTTAATAGGTCAAAGGGGGTCATAGGTCACACTCTTTGACTCATATTAACTATTTTAATATGTCCCTATGAGTGTTGGGGCTACTAGGCACATATGTCATCATTTAATGGGTCAAAAAGGGTCATAGGTCACCCAATGACCCCTTTTGACCCATATATACCATTCTAATATGTCCCTAGGGGTGCTAGGACCTCTAGGGACATATTTTTTTATTTAATGGGTCGTGGGTGTTCATAGCTCAATCTATGACCCCCTTTCACACATATTAACTATTCTAATATGTCCTTAGGGGTCCTAGGACCCCTAGGGACATATGTTGTCATTTAATGGGTCAAAGGGGGTCATAGGGTGACCTATGACCCCGTTTGACCCATATTAACTATTCTAATATGTCTCTAGTGGTACTAAGACTCCTAGGGACATATCTCATTATTTAATGGGTAGTGGGTGGTCATAGGTCAACCTATGACCTCTTTCCAAACATATTAACTATTCTAATATGTCCCTAAGGGTCCTAGGACCCATAGGGACATATGTTGTCATTTAATGGATCAAATGGGGTCATACGTCAAGCAATGACACCTTTTGACCAATTTTAACCATTCTAATATGTCCCTAGGGGTCGTATGACCCCTATGGACATTTGTCATCATTTAATGGGTCTTGGGGGGTCATAGGTCAGCCTATGACACCCTTTGACCCATATTAACTATTTAATATGTCTCTAGAGTTCCTAGGAACCCTAGGGCCATATATTGTCATTTAATGCGTCAAAGGAGGTCATAAGGTGACTATGACCCATATTAACTATTCTAATATGTCCCCAGTGTTCTTTTGACCTCTATGGACATATGTCATCATTTAATGGGTCAAAAGAGGTCATAGGTCACCCTATGACACTCTTTGATCCATATTAACTATTCTAATTTGTCCCTAGTGGTCATAGGACCCCTAGGGACATAACTCATCATTTAATAGGTCGTCTGTGGTTATAGGTCAACCTATGACCTTCTTTTACACATATTAACCATTCTAATATGTCCTTAGGGGTCCTAGAACCCCTAGCGATATATGTCGTCATTTGATGGGTCAAAGGGGGTCATAGGTCACCCTATGACACTCTTTGATCCATATTAACCATTCTAATATGTCCCTAGGCATCCTAAGACCCTTAGAGACATATGTCATCATTTGATGGGTTGAAGGGGGTCATAGGTTACCATATGACACCGTTTTACCGATATTAACCATTCTAATATGTCCCTATGGGTCCTAGGACCCCTAAGGACATATGTCATCATTTAATGGGTCGAAGGGTGTCATAAGTCACCCTATGACCCCCTTTGACGTATATATACCATTCTAATATGTCCCTAAGGGTCCTAGGACCCCTAGGGATATATGTCATCATTTAATGGGTTAAAGGGGGTCATACGTCAACCTATGACCCCCTTTGACCCATATTAATCATTCTACTATGTCCCTAGGGGTGCTAGGACACCTAAGGATATATGTCATCATTTAATAGGTCAAAGCGGGTCATAGGTCATTCTATGACCTTCTTTGACCCATATTAACCATTCTAATATGTCCCTGTGGGTCCTAAGATCCCTAGGGACATATGTCATCATTTAATGGGTCAAAGGGGATCATAAGTCACCTTATGACCCCCTTTGACCCATATATACCATTCTAATATGTCTTTAGGGGTCCTAGAATCCCTAAGGATATATCTCATCATTTAATGCATCGTGGGGAGTCATAGGTCAACTTATGACCCCCTTTGACATATATTAACTATTCTAATATGCACCTAAGGGTCCTCCTAGGATCCCTAGGAACATATCTCATCATTTAATGGGTCGTGAGGGGTCATAGGACAACCTATGACCCCCTTTGACACATATTAACTATTCTAATATGTCCCTACGGGTCTTAGGACCCGTAGGGTCATATGTCATCATATAATTGGTCAAAGGGGGTCATAGGTCACCCTATGACCCCCTTTGACCCATTTTAACCATTATAATATGTCGCTAGCGATCCTAGGACCACTAGGAACATATCTCATTATTTAATCAGTCATGAGAGGTCATAGGTCAACCTATGACACCATTTCAGACATATTAACAATTCTAATATGTCCTAAGGGGTCCTAGGACCCCTAGGGACATATGTCGTCATTTAATATGTCAATGAGGGTCATAGTTCAACCTATGACCCACTTTGACCCATATTATCCATTCTAATATGTCTCTAGTGGTCATAGAACTCCTAGAGATGGATGTCATCATTTAATTTGTCGTTGGGGGTCATAGGTTGTCTTATGACCCCCTTTGACTCATATTAAGCATTCTCATATGTCCCTAGTTATCTTAGGACCCCTAGGGACATATTTCATCATTTCATCGGTCAAAGGGGGTCATAGCTCACCCTATGACCCCCTTTGACCCATTTGAATGATTGTAATATGTCCCTAAGGGTCTTATGACCCCTACATATGTCATCATTTAATGGATCAAAGGGGGTCATAAGGCAGCTTATGACCCCCTTTGACTCATATTAACCATTCTAATATGTCCCTAGAGGTCCTAGAACCCCTAGGAACATATGTCATCATTTAATGGGTGAAAGGGGGTCGTAAGTCACCCTATGACCCTCTTTGACCCATATTAAGTATTCTAATATGTCCCTAGGAGTCCTAGGATCCCTAGGGACATATGTCGTCATTTAATGGGTCGTGGGGGGTCATAGGTCAGCTAATGATCCCCTTTGACCCATATATATCATTCTAATATGCCCCTACGTGTCCTAAGACCCCTAGAGACATATCTAATCATTTAATGGGTCGTGGTGGGTTATAGGTCAACCTATGACCCCCTATCACACATATTAACCATTCTAATATGTCCTTAAGGCTCCTAGGATCCCTAGGAATATATGTTATGAATTAATGGGTCAAAGATTTCACCTATATTAACCATTCTAATATGTCCATGGGTCAAAGGGGGTCATAGGTCACCCTATGACCCCCTTTGACAAATATTAACCATTCTAATATGTCTCTAGGGGTCCTAGGACCCCTAGGGACATATGTCATCATTTAATGGGTAAAAGATTTCACCCATATTAACCATTCTAATATGTCCCTACGGGTCCTAAGACCCCTAGGGACATATGTCATCATTTAATGAGTTGTGGGGGATCATAGGTCAACCTATGACCCCCTTGGACCCATATTAACTATTCTAACATGTCCCAAGGGGTCTTAGAACCCTTAGGGATATATGTCATCATTTAATGGGTCGTGGGGTGTCATAGGTCAACCTATGATCCTCTTTGACACATATTAACCATTCTAATATGTCACTAAGGGTCTTAAGACTCTTAGAGACATATGTCCTCATTTCATGAGTCAAAGGAGGTCATAGGTCAACCTATTACCATTTTTCAGATATATTAACCATTTTAATATGTCCCTAGGGCACCTAGGACCCCTAGGAACATATGTCATCATTTAATGGGTCGAAGGGGGTCATTGGTCACCTTATGACCCCCTTTGACCCATATATACCATTCTAATTTGTCCCTAAGGGTCTTAGGACCCGTAGGGTCATATGTCTTCATTTAATGGATCAAAGGGGGTCATAGGGCACCCTATGACCCCTTTTGACCCATATTAACCATTCTAATATTTTCTTAAGAGTCTTAGGACCCCTAGGGACATATGACGTCATTTAATTGATCGAAGGGGGTCATTGGTGACCCTCTAACACTCGTTGACCTATATTAACAATTCTAATATGTCCTTAGGGGTCCTAAGACCCTTAGAGACATAGGTCATCATTTAATGGGTTGAAGTAGGTCATAGGTCAACCTATAACTCCCTTTGACCCATATATACACAATTCTAATATGTTTCTAGGGGTCCTAGGACCCCAAGGGACATATGTCGTCATTTAATGGGTCGAAGGGGGTCACAGGTCACCCTATGACACCCTTTGACCCATATATACCATTGTAATATGTCTCTATGGGTACTAGTACCCTTAGGGACATATGTCATCATTTAATGGGTCAAAGGGGGTGATAGGGCACCCTATGGCCCCTTTTGACCCATATTAACCATTGTAATATGTCCCTAAGGGTTGTAGGACCCCTAAGAACATATGTCATCATTTAATGGGTCAAAGGGGGTCGTAGGTCATCCTATGACCCTCTTTGACCTATATTAACCATTCTAATATGTCCCTAGGGGTCCTAGGACTCTTAAGGAAATATGTCGTTATTTAATGGATTGTGAAAGGTCATAGGTTACCCTATGACCCCCTTTAACCCATATATACCATTCTAATATGTTTCTAGGTGTCCTATGACCCCTGGGGACATATCTGATCATTGAATGGGTCGTGGCAGGTCATAGGTCAACTTAAGACCCCTTTTCACACATATTAACCATTCTAATATGTCCCTAGGGGTCCTACGACCCATAAGGATATTTGTCATCATTTAATGGGTCAAAGGTTTGACCTATATTAACCATTTTAATATGTCCATGGGTCAAAGGGGGTCATAGGTCACCCTATGGCCCCCTTTGACCCATATTAACCATTTTAATATGTCCCTAGAGGTCCTAGAACCCCTAGGGACATCTGTCATCATTTAATGGGTCAAAGGATCTTATGATGCTCTTTGACTTATATGAACTATACTAATATGTCTATAGGCCTCTTAGGACCCCTAGGGACATCTCATCATTTAATGGGTCAAAAGGGGTCATAGGTCACCCTATGACCCGCTTTGACCCATATGAATGATTCTAATATGTCCCTAGGGGTCCTAGGATTCCTAGGGACATATCTCATTATTTAATGGGTCAAAGAAGGTCATAGGTCAACCTATGACCCCCTTTGAAACATATTAACCATTCTAATATGTCCCTAGGGGTCCTAGGACATATGTCATTATTTAATGGTGAAAAGGGGTCATAGGTCACCCTATGACTCCCTTTGACCCATATGAACGATTCTAATATATCCCTAGGGGTCCTAGGACCCTTAGGGACATATGTTATCATTTAATAGGTCAAAGGGGGTCATAGGTCACCCTATGAACCCCTTTGACCAATATGAACAATTCTAATATGTCCCTAGGGGTCCCTGGACCCCTAGGGACATATGTCGTCATTTGATGGGTCAAAAGGGGTCATAGGTCACCCTGTGACCCCCTTCGACCCATATGAACGATTCTAATATGTCTTTAGGCATCTTAAGACCCCTAGGGACATATCTCATCATTTAATTAGTCGTAGGGGTCATAGGTCAACCTATGACCTCCGTTGAAACATTTTAACCATTCTAATATGTCCCTATGGTTCCTAGGACTCCTAGGGACATATGTTGTCATTTAAAGGTTTAAAGGGAGTCATAGGCCAACCTATGACCCCCTTTCAGGCATATTAACCATTGTAATATGTCCCTAAGGGTCCTAGGACCCCTAAGAACATGAGTCAACATTTAATGGGTTGTGGGGGGTCATAGGTCAACCTATGACTCCCTTTGACGCATATTAATCATTCTAATATGTCCCTAAGGGTCCTAGGACCCCTAAGGACATATGTCATCATTTAATAGGTCATGGGGGGTCATAGGTCAACTTATGACTCCCTTTGACCCATATTAACCATTCTAATATATCCCTATGGGTCCTAGGACCCCTCAGGACATATGTCATCATTTAATGGGTCAAAGGGGTTTGTAGGTCACACTATGACCACCTTTGACCCATATTAAACATTCTAATATGTCCCTAGGGGTCCTAGGACTCCTAGGGACATACGTCATCCTTTAATAGGTTGTGGGAGGTCATATGTCAACCTATGACCCCTGTTGATCCATATTAACCATTCTAATATGTTACTAGGTGTCCTAAGACCTCGACAGACATATGCCATCACTTCATGGGTCCTATGACTCCTAAAGGTCCTAGGACTCCTAATATATCCCTACGGGTCCTAGGACTCCTAGGAACATATATCCCTACGGGTCCTATGATTTCTAGGGACATATGTCCTTATTTTATACGTTAAACGGGGTTATAGGTCAACCTATGACCCCCTTTCACACATATTAAAAATTCTAATATGTGCTTAGGGCTCCTAGGACCCCTAGTGACTTATGTCATCATTTTATGGGTTGAAGGGAGTCATTGGCCACCCTATGACTCCCTTTGACCCATATATACCATTCTAATGTGTCCTTATGTGTCCTAGGACCTCTAGGGACATATGTCATCATTTAATGGGTCAAAGTGGGCCATAGGGCACCCTATCACCCACTTTGATCTATATTAACCATTCTAATATGTCCCTAGGGTTCCTATGACCCCTAGGGACATATGTCATCATTTAATGGGTCAAAGGAGTTCGTAGGTCACCCTATGATCACTTTTGATCCATATTAAACATTCTAATATGTCCTTAGGGGTCCTAGGACTCCTAGGGACATACGTCGTCCTTTAATGGGTTGTGGGGGGTCATATGTCAACCTATGACCCCCTTTGACCCATATTAATGATTCTAATATATCACTAGGTGTCCTAGAACCCCGACAAGCATATGTCACCACTTCATGGGTCCTATGACCCTCTTTGACCCATATAAACGATTTTAATATGTACCTAGGGGTCCTAGGACCCCTAAGGACATATGTCGTCATTTAATGGGTCAAAGGGTGTCATAGGTCACCCTATGACCGCCTTTGACCCAAATTTACCATTCTAATATGTCTTTAGAAATCTTAAGACCCCTAGGGACATATGTCATCATTTAATGGGTCGAAGGGGATCATAGGTCACCCTATGACACCCTTTGACCTATATTAACCATTCTAATATGTCCCTAGGGTTCCTAAGACCCCTAGGGACATATTTCCTCATTTAATAAGTCGAACGGGGTCTTAGGTTACCCTATGACACTTTTTGACCCATATTAACCATTCTAATATGACCCTAGACCCCTAGGGATATATGTCATCACTTAATTGGTAAAAGGGGGTCATAGGTCACCTTATGACCCTGTTTGACCTATATTAATCATTTTAATATGTCCCTATGGGTCATAGTACCCCTCGAGTGAAATGTCTTCATTTAATGGGTGGAAAGGAGTCATAGGTCACCCTATGACCCCCTTTGACCCATATATACCTTTCTAATATGTCCGTAGGGGTCCTCAGACTCTTAAGGACATATGTCACCATTTAATGCGTCAAAGGGACCTATGACCCCCTTTGATATATTTTAACCATTCTACTATGTCCCTAGGTGTCATAGGACCCGTAGGGATATATGTTGTCATTTATTGAGTCAAAGGGGGTCATAGGTCACCCTATGACACTCTTTGACCCATATTAACCATTCTAATATGTCCCTATGGGTACTGAGACCGCTAGGGACATATGTCATCATTTAATGGGTGAAAGGGGGTCATAGGTCACCCTATGACTCCCTTTAACTCATATATGCCATTCTAATATGTCCGTGGGGGTCCTAGGACCCCTAGGGACATATCTCTTCATTTAATGGGTTGTGGAGGTTCATAGGTCAACCTATGTCTCCCTTTCACACATTAACCATTCTAATATTTCTCTAGCGGTCCTAGGTCTCCTAGAGACATATGGTGTCGTTTAATGGGCTGAAAGGGGTCATAGGTCACCCTATGACCCCCTTTGACCCATATTAACCATTCTAATATGTCCCTAGTGGTCCTAAGACCCCTAAGGACATATCTCATCATTTAATGAATCGTGAGTGGTCATAGGTCAACCTATGACCCCCTTTCACACATATTAACCATTCTAATATGTCCCTAGGGGTCCTAGGACCTTACAGACATATGTGGCCATTTAATGGGTCAAAGGGGGTCATAGGTCAAGCAAAGCATTGACCCCCTTTGACCAATTTTAATCATTCTAATATTTCCCTAAGGGTCGTATGACCCCTAGGGACATATGTCATCATTTAATGGGTCGTGGGGGTTAATAGGTCACCCTATGACCCCCTTTGACGTATATTAACCATTTTAATATGTCTTTAGGGGTCCTCGGTCCCCTAGGGTCATATATCGTCATTCAATGGGTCAAAGGGAGTCATAGAGTGACTTTGACCCATATTAACCATTCTAATATGTCCCTAGCGGTCTTATGACCTCTAGGAACATATGTCATCATTTAATGAGTCAAAAAGGGTCATAGGTCACCCTATGACACCCTTTGATCCATATTAACCATTCTAATATGTCCCTAGGGGTCCTAGGACCCGTAGGGACATATGTCATCATTTGATGGGTTGAAGGGGGTCATAGGTCACCCTATGACACCATTTGACCCATATTAACAATTCTAATATATCCCTACGGGTCCTAGGACCTCTAGGGACATATGTCATCATTTAATGGGTCGAAGGGGGTCACAAGTCACCCTATGACCCCTTTTGACCCATATATACCATTCTAATATGTCCCTAGGGGTGTCATGTCCCCTTTTCAAATAATAAAAAAAAAAAATCTTTGCTAAGACAGGCAGGCCCAAGAAAGTGAAGTTTTGGAAAAAAGGGGGGTTAATATTTGGAAACCGTTGGACTAATAAATGAAATTATTATTAAAATATGTTTCATTAACCTATCTTGGACATGAGTTACGGTTATGGCCTCTTTTAAGGGGTTTGGAGGCATTTTGGGCAGGGGGGAGAACTTGATTTTGCTCATTTCTTTGTTATTCTTCAAAGGCTGCCAAACCTGTGGAGAAGGAGACCCAAGAACGGGAGTTTGCAGGTTTCCAGGGAGACCCAAGAATGAGAGTTTGCAGGTTTTCAAGAAGGCTAAGGATGGGAGTTTGAAGCCATTCCATGTGCATGCTCATACAGAGTTTGCCTTTGTGCTAAATAGTGCAGATTTGTGAATTTTCGGGGTTGTTTTTTGGCATGAGTTTGGTGTTTTCAGTAGAGTATTTCATATCAGTTTGGTTTGCTACTGTATTTCAGACTTTAAAATGTTAAAATAGAGCTGAATATATGTATTGGGACGTGATTAAACTTCTGAGATAGTTTATTAGTATTTTGTGGTGTTTTCGGGCATTTTTGTGTTAATTTCGGGAGCCCGATGAGCATAGTTTTTATCCTACATTTGTGAGCTGTTGTATAAAGGCTATACAGATCTGAAAATGTCATTTTTTAGGCCATTATGCTGCTGAAATTTCTGTAAAAATGTCCATTTTCAGATTTATTAATAATAGGTGAAGCTGTGAAGCTTTTGGCACCATTTCTAGCATACCCGATTTGGGGTTTCTTGAGAAATTTGGAGGATCTTTGTGATATTAGTTGTTTAATATTAAAGATCTGATTAAAGGTTGGAAATATCATACAAAATTAGAAAAGGGACATTTCAGTGGTATCAGAGCCATGATCTTGCCAGCCTGAGGGTTTGTAGAAGTTGCAGGTCAGTTTTGACAACTACCCAGATCTTGCATGTCAGTTTTGACAACTACCCAGATTTTGCATGTCATAATTTATGGTTGCATGTTTCTTCTAATCAGCTGCATGTTAAAATTTATGGTTACATTCTACTTCTAATCATTTTCATGTTAGTTCTTGGTGAATTTGGTGGTTGTAGAAGTTTGCATGTCAGTTTTGACAACTACCCAGATCTTGCATGTCAGTTTTGACAACTACCCAGATCTTGCATGTTAGTTTTGATAACTACCCAAATCTTGCATGTCAAAATTTATGTTTGCAGTCTACTTCTAATCATATGCATGTTAGTTCTTGGTAAATTTGGTGGTTGCATGTTGCTTCTAATCAGCTGCATGTCAAAATTTATGGTTGCATGCAACTAAGTGAAAGAGAAAAAAGATATTTGTAGCGAGAAAAGAATAAAATTTTTTTGATCAATCCTCCAATTGAAAGTAAAAGTACAAAATCCAAGGAAGGGAAAAGTATGGCTGATCCAGATGAGATGGCAAAGAAATTCTTCCAAGACATCCAAAATACTCAGAAGCAAACAGTGGATAGTTTGGCAGAAACTAGAGAGGCTTTGCGAATATTGACAGAAAAACTACAAGGAGTTGCATCTATTAATGAGAAAGGGAGGACTTCAGAGGAGCCAAGAAATCTGAAATCCACACCATCTAAATCAACCAAAACTATTTTCTTGCCTGCAGATGAGCCACCAGTACCAAATCCAGCCATTAATCCTATGGAAGAGGTTACAGGTAACTTGATTACATTAAGAGCTACTTATAATGGCTTAGATGATGAATTTCGTAGTTCAGTTCCTTTTAGAGAATATGTGGATATGATGAACACTTTGATGCCCAAGAAAGAGTATAGAAGGGAGCATGACATAAGTGGAAGAGAGCTCAAAAATAAAATAAGCAAGTTTATAGCACCTACTTTTGATGGAACAAATAAAATTTCAGCTAGAGCATGGCTACAAAAATTACAAACCTTCTTCACACTTAACCTCATGAAGGAGAGTGATGTTGTTCAAATTGAAAGTCTACACTTGGAAGATGCAGCCTATGATTGGTGGTATCATGGAATGACTACTCAAGGTCATGATCAGGTAACTACATTTGATGATTTTAGTCAAAGAGTGATAGATAGATTTGACCTCAAGGATGATGATTATGAGGATGTTGTTGTGCATGATGGTGAGATACCTGGTGTAGATGAGCAGACATTGAGCATTCATGACTTTTCTGAGAGAGAGTACCAGGCACAGTTAGATGCTTCGTCACATGAGGTTGAGGCTAGTAGTACTTCACATGATTTATCCCGCCAGCTGAAGGTGTGTGAAGACAGTATTGTCACTACATTATTTCATCATGATAGGTATGTGGAGTTAGTTGGTATTGGTCATATTACTCAAGTCAGGATTTTTCTTGAGTTACCAGCTAATTCTAGTTTACAGATATGGACTTGATATTCTTATATTGGCATTTGGGGTTCAGTTGACTGTAAATCATTAACACTTTTTGGTAGCAGTGATTGTTTGGGTGCTACCATGGATTTGATTAGTAGATTGCACGGTGTTGTCTTTTCTTGTGCCAGGAGCTTATCCGATGTTTGTATTAGTTTTTATACACCGGTGTTGGGCTTTGTTCATATATCTAGTCGACCATACTTGCTGGAATGTGTTGATGATATTTCATATTTGGCAGTGTGTACATATGAGTCCCAGGATCATATTGGCATTGATGACATCCAAGAGGATATAGTGGGTAGTTTTGAAGACTTAGTTTCCTTGGGTACAGAGGAGTTGGACAGCAGTGCTAATGTTTTTGATACTCTGTATGTTGATATGAGCTTTAGATTTAATTCACAGGGTATGGATTGTAATACTCTAGAGGCTAGTGACTTTGAGGATACTCCTTTAGACAGTGCATCAGAGGAGGTTTGTAGGAGACAGTCAAGCCAGTGCCATCATGTGCCTAATCAGTTAAGAGTTAGTGATCGATACATTGCTATCGCTTGCCAGCATTTTGATGCTGCTCGTCAGTTGTTAGCAGTTTATGTATGGGGTTCTCCTACTAGTGATGAGCAGGAAGGCAGTTATCTTTCCTTGATAGAGATCCACTCTTTATGGGAGGCTATTCAGATTTTGAGACAGAATTATATGCAGTTGGTAGCTGACAGAGATTATCTTATGGAGTGGGGCAGTACAGCATATGATGCATTGTTGGCCAAGGAAGATGAGGTGAGTGAGCTTACTGAGCAACTTGAGATGACTTCTGAGATTCTTGAGAGTACACAGTTGGCTTTCAAGGAGTCACAGTTTCATTTGGCTAAGGCAACCATGGAGTTAGAGTGGCTACAGTCTTTACCTAATTCTATACAGTCACAAGCTATGGTGTTTGGTGATCCGAGGATGTCCATGGCCGAGATTTTCAGAGACAGTGGAGATGGGGATGCATCCATCCTTGATACTAACATTGGCATATTAGGTTCATTCCCACTAGAGTCAGGTTCAGTTGAGTTGGGTTTTGTAGCAGATTGTTGTATGCCTGACATGGTGGTGACCTCTAGTACTGATGGCACAGAGACTAGAGATGTATCAAAGAGCATGTGTGATGTTGGTGAGTCAACAGTTGGCATGCTTCCTACTAGTAATACTACTCCCTTTGTGATATCTTCAGAGATAGTAGTCAATTCCAATATGGTTAATGATCAATTGCAGTTAGTTTCATCTAGATTACAGTCTGAGCCACTGACTGAGATTGTCGCATTCTATCGGCATTACACTGTGAGGTACGCTCATAAATTTACCTTTGATGACCATGTTAATGAGATTATGATGCAGAGATGTACTTTGGTTCCTAGTGCTTATCATCAGTTATGGAATAGTTTGATGCCTCGGGATGAGAGTTGTGATGGGCACGACATGGTGATAGGTCCTGCAGTTGATAGCTTGATAATACATGACTTAGAGAAGGAGTTTTGTAGTGATGCTTCAGCAGGGTATGTACATCAGTTAGCAATTGATCCTTGTGTTGAGGAGTTGATGGTAGGAAAATTTGGTTTGGGTTCCATTTCTTGTTATTCATCTTGTGATGGCTTTTCACCATCAGGGGTGCATGGGAGTTATGGTTATGAGACAGTGGCCGATGATCTATAGAGTTGTGTTGATTGCAAGAGTTGTACAGTGTGTGGATTCTCTATACTTGGTATAGTTTCATATGAGAGCATTCACCATTGTTGCAGAGTTGGATTGTACGTTTCATATAGGCCAGTGGGATGCGTTGATGGTATTTATTGTGTTGGCAGTTTGATCTATCCACTTTACTTGGGTTCTGATGTTCTAAGAGTTTGTGTCTCATAGGTTTTTGACTATGGTGGTGGTGATTTTGGAGTTTGGTTGAGCTATAATTGTCAGTTTGATTATGGATTCCTCTTGGTCATATTGCAGAGGATATTGCAGGACCCTGTGTTAATTGGTGGTAGTATAGTTCATGACTACATTTGGGATCCAGGTGGATTGATTGGTTTATTGTTCAGCCATTGGTTGAGGACAAGCAATGTTTGGGGAGGGGAGGACTTGTCATGTCCCCTTTTCAAATAATAAAAAAATAATAATCTTTGCTAAGACAGGCAGGCCCAAGAAAGTGAAGTTTTGGAAAAAGGGGGGTTAATATTTGGAAACTGTTGGACTAATAAATGAAATTATTATTAAAATATGTTTCATTAACCTATCTTGGACATGAGTTACAGTTATGGCCTCTTTTAAGGGGTTTGGAGGCATTTTGGGCAGGGGGGAGAACTTGATTTTGCTCATTTCTTTGTTATTCTTCAGAGGCTGCCAAACCTGTGGAGAAGGAGACCCAAGAACGGGAGTTTGTAGGTTTCCAGGGAGACCCAAGAACGAGAGTTTGCAGGTTTCCAAGAAGGCTAAGGATGGGAGTTTGAAGCCATTCCATGTGCATGCTCATACAGAGTTTGCCTTTGTGCTAAATAGTGCAGATTTGTGAGTTTTCCGGGTTGTTTTTTGGCATGAGTTTGGTGTTTTCAGTAGAGTATTTCATATCAGTTTGGTTTGCTGCTGTATTTTAGACTTTAAAATGTTAAAATAGAGCTGAATATATGTATTGGAACGTGATTAAACTTCTGAGATAGTTTATTAGTATTTTGTGGTGTTTCCGGGCATTTTTGTGTTAATTTCGGGAGCCCGATGAGCATAGTTTTTATCCTACATTTGTGAGCTATTGTATAAAGGCTATACAGATCTGGAAATGTCATTTTTTAGGCCATTATGCTGCTGAAATTTCTGTAAAAATGTCCATTTTCAGATTTATTAATAATAGGTGAAGCTGTGAAGCTTTTGGCACCATTTCTGGCATACCCGATTTGGGGTTTCTTGAGAAATTTGGAGGATCTTTGTGATATTAGTTGTTTGATACGTAGGGATATATGTCGTCATTTAATGGGTCAAAGGGGATCATAGGTCACGCTATGACCTACTTTGATCCATATTAACCATTCTAATATGTCCCTATATACCCTAGGACCCCTAGGGACATATGTCATCATTTAATGGGTCAAAGGGGATAATAGGTCACCTTATGACCCCCTTTGAATCATATATATCATTCTAATATGTCCCTAGGGGTCCTAGGACCCCTAGGGACATATCTCTTCATTTAATGGGTTGTGGGGGGTCATAGGTCACCTTATGACCTCCTTTGACACATATTAACTATTCTAATATGTCCTTAGGGGTCCTCCTAGGAGCCTTAGGGACATATCTCATCATTAATGGGTCGTGAGTGGTCATAGGACAACCTATGACGCCCTTTGACACATATTAACTATTCTAATATGTCCCTAGGGGTTCTAGGCCCCCTACAGACATATGCCATCATATAATGGGTTAAAGGGGGTCACAGGTCACACTATGACCCCCTTTGACCCATATGAACCATTATATTATTTAATGGGTCGTGGGGGGTCATAGGTCAACCTATGTCCCCATTTCACACATATTAACCATTCTAATATGTCCTAAGGGGTCTTAGCACCCCTGGCGACATATTTCATCATTTAATAGGTCAACGAGGGTCATAGTTCAAACTATGACAACCTTTGACCCGTATTAACCATTCTAATATGTCCCTAGTGGTCCTAGCACCCCTAGGGACATATGTCATCATTTAATTGGTCGTTGGGGGTCATAGGTTGACCTTGACCCATATTAAGCATTCTCATATGTCCCTAAAGGTCTTAGGACCCCTAGAGACATATGTCATCATTTCGTCGGTCAAAGGGGGTTATAGCTCACAGGATGACCCTCTCTGACCCATATTAACTATTCTAATATGTCCCTAGGGGTCCTAAGATCTCTATGGAGATATGTCATCATTTAATGAGTCGTGGGGGGTCATAGGTCACCCTATGACCCCCTTTGACCCATATATACCATTCTAATATGTGCCTAGGTGTCCTAGGACCTCTAGGGACATATCTGGTCATTTAATGGGTCGTGATGGGTCATAGGTCAACCTATGACCCCCTTTCACACATATTAACCATTCTAATATGCCCCTAAGGGTCCTAAGACCCCTAAAGATATATGTCATCATTTAATGGGTGAAAAATTTGACCCATATTAACCATTCTAATATGTCCATGGGTCAAAGGGGGCCATTGGTCACCCTATGACCCCCTTTGGCACATATTAATCATTCTAATATGTTCATGGGTCAAAGGGGGCCATAGGTCACCCTATGACCCCCTTTGACACATATTAACCATTCTAATATGTCTCTATGGGTTCTAGGATTTTTAAGGACATATGTCGTCATTTAATGGGTAAAAGCTTTCACCCATATTAACCATTCTAATACGTCCCTAGGGGTCCTAGGACCTCTAGGGACATATGCCATCATTTAATGGGTTGTGGGGGGTCATAGGTCAACCTATGACTCCCTTTGACCCATATTAACTATTCTAATATGTCCCAAGGGGTCCTAGAACCCCTAGAGATATATGTCATCATTTAATGGGTCGTCGAGTGTCATAGGTGAACCTATGACCCCCTTTGACATATATTAACCATTTTAATATGTCCCTACAAGTCTTAGGATCCCTAGGGACATATGTCATCATTTAATGGGTCGTGGGGGGTCAGAGGTCAACCTATGACCCCCTTTGAACCATATTAACCATTCTAATATGTCCCTAAGGGTCTTAGGACTCTTAGGGACATATGTCCTCATTTCATGGGTCAAAGGGGGTCATAGGTCAACCTATTACCCCCTTTCACACATATTAACCATTCTAATATGTCCCGAGGGCTCTTAGGACTCCTAGAGACATATGTCATCATTTAATGGGTTGAAAGGGGTCATTGGTCACCCTATGACCCCCTTTGACCCGTATATACCATTCTAATATGTCCCTAAGGGTTCTAGGACTCCTAGGGACATATGTCTTCATTTAATGGGTCAAAGGGGGTCATAGGGCACCCTATGACCCCCTTTGACCCATATTAACCATTCTAATATGTCTCTAGGGGCTCTGAGAGCCCTAGGGACATATGCCATCAATTAATGGGTCAAAGGGTGTCATAGGTGACCCTATGACCACCTTTGACCAATATTAACCATTGTAATATGTCCCTAGGGGTACTATGACCCCTAGAGACATATGTCGTTATTTAATGGGTCGTGAGGAGTCATATGTCAACCTATGACCCCCTTTGTCCTATATTAACCATTCTAATATGTCCCTAGGTGTCCTAGGACCCTTAGAGACATATGTCATCATTTCATGGGTCAAAGGAGATCATAGGTGACCTTATGACCCCCTTTGAACCATATGAACGATTCTAATATGTACCTAGGGGTCCTAGGACCCCTAGGGACATACATTGTCATTTAATGAGTCAGTGGGCATCATAGGTCAGCCTATGACCCCCTTTGACCTATATTAAACATTCTAATATGTCCTTAGGGGTCCTAGGACCTCTAGGGACATATGTCATTATTTAATGGGTCGAAGGGGGTCATAGGTCACCCTATCACACCCTTTGACCCATATTAACCATTCTAATATGTCCCTAAGGGACCTAGGGCCCCTAGGGATATATGTCACCATTTAATGGGTTGAAGGGGGTCATAGGTCACCCTATGAGACCCTTTGAACCATATTAACCATTCTAATATGATCCTGGGGTCCTAGGACCCCTATGGACATATGTCATCATTTAATTGGTAAAAGGAGGTCATAGGGTGACCCATATTAACCATTCTAATATGTCCCTAGGTTGTCATAGTACCCCTAGGAACATATGTCATCATTTAATGGGTCGAAGGGGGTCATAGGTCACCCTATGACCCGATTTGACCTATATATACCATTCTAATATGTCCCTAGGGGTCATAAAACCCTTAGGGACATATTTCACCATTTAATGGGTCAAAGGGGGCATACGTCAGCCTATGACTCCCTTTGACCCATATTAAACATTCTACTATGTCCCTCGGTGTCCTAGGACCCCTAGGGACATATGTTATCATTTAATGGATCAAAGGGTGTCATAGGGTGACCTATGACCCTCTTTGACCCATATTAACCATTTTAATATGTCCCTATGGTTCCTGGGACACCTAGGGACATATGTTTTCATTTAATGGGTCAAAAGGGGTGATAGGTCAACCTATGACCCCGTTTGACCCATATATACCATTCTAATATGTCCCTAGGGGTCCTAGGACCCCTAGGGACATATCTCTTCATTTAATGGGTCGTGGGGATCATAGGTTGATCAACCTATGACCCCCTTTCAAACATATTAACTATTCTAATATGTCCTTAGGGGTCCTAGGACCCCTAGGGACATATTTCGTCATTTAATGAGTCAAAGGGGGTCATAGGTCACCCTATGACCCCCTTTGACAGGTATTAACCATTCTAATATGTCCCTAGTAGTCCTAGGACCCCTAGGGACATATCTCATCATTTAATGGGTCGTGGGTGGTCATAGGTCAACCTGTGACCCCTTTTCACACATATTAACCATTCTAATATGTCCCTAGGGTTCTTAGGACCCCTAGGGACATATGTCATCATTTGATGGGTCAAAGGAGGTCATAGGTCAACCAATGAACCCCTTTGACCAATTTTTACCATTCTAATATGTCCCTAGAGGTCTTAGGACCCCTAGGGACATATGTCGTCGTTTGATGGGTCGAAAGGGGTCATAGATCACTCTATGACACCCTTTGACTCATATTAACCATTCTAATATGTCCCTATGGGTCCTAGGACCCTTAGGGACATATGTCATCACTTAATAGGTCGAAGGGGGTTAAAGGTCACCCTATGACCCCCTTTGACCCATATATACCATTCTAATATGTCCCTAGGGGTCCTAGGACCCCTAGGGACATATGTCATCATTTAATGGGTCAAACGGTGTCATAGGTCAACTTATGACCACCTTTGACCCATATTAACCATTCTACTATGTCCTTAGGTGTCCTGGGACACTTAGAGACATATGTGATCATTTAATGAGTCAAAGGGGGTCATAGGTCACCTTATGACCTTTTTTGACTCATATTAACCATTCTAATATTTCCCTATGGGTTCTATGACCCATAGGGACATATGTCATCATTTAATGTGTCAAAGGGGGTCATAGGTCACCCTATGGCCCCCTTTGAGCTGTATATACCATTCTAAGATGTCCCTAGGGGTCTTAGGATCCCTAGGGACATATCTCATCATTTAATATTGGGAAGTTAATTCTTTTCTCCAATATTAAATAATTATATGAAATATTTTCACAATGTTACAATACAATTCATCAAGAATATTGCATGGAAATCTTTACATGTTGCACATCCAGCTAGGTGGATCATTACATAATAAAATAAAATAATAAAATATAACAATATTATGCAATGTGTGCAACACCTATTATCTCAACAATAGATACATATATGCATATGCTCATACACAATATAAATACACACACTAACACATTAAATACACACACACACATATAATATATGTTTATATTATATATAAACAAGCATTTATTTACCATCTTTGTCCATTTCATATCTTTTTCCTATATACATATGATACATTCTATTATATTTTTGATATCTTTTGTCAATATATAATTTAATGCACACTTTTAGTTATATTATATATTATATGTTCTTATATAATATTGATATTATCACATGCTAATATAAACAAAATTCAACACTTTATTCAATTGGTGCTCATTTTTAGTTTCTAATTCTATTTTGGTTTGTCCTTGTAATGTGTTCCTTATGGCCCCTTATCCTTCTGTCTACTCTATTATTGTTTGATAGTTTTATTCTTCAACCTCGGTGTGTGTGCAATCTTTCTTGCCTTGGTCCCTTTATCTTTTTGGGTTAGCCATTATCTATAACTTGCTTTGTTTTGCATCTCTTGCTCTTCATCCTAATGATGGATCACGTAGTGTGATTCAAAACATTGATGGTAGAAATCTTAACACAATCAAATCTAGAAACATATCAATAATTCATCTTTTAGTTAGATATCACCTTTGAACTCTCACTAGTTTTATTCATATACTTAGCATAGGAGTCGACCTAGTTATAAAAATAGCCCTCATTATCAGAGCTACATCCTCCATTGTCAGTAAGATTCTCTTCTCCTTGACATTATGATCCTTTGCCTCATCTTCCCTAGATTCTAAGGCATTCTCTACCTCAATTTTGATTTCCTATTTCTTGACCTTCTTCTTACTTGCATCATTGACCAACTTCCCTTTTTATTAGAGGCCTCACCTACTCATCCCCAATATTGGATTCCTTATCAAACTCTATCTCCATGCCTCAAGCTTCCATATCTTTTTTTTCCATATCTAGAGTCTTCCTTACCCTTTTTAATAGAGCTCCTTTCTACTGAATCCTTAAGAGATTTTTGTTTATTCTTCATTGAAGACACTGAAACCCCTAAAGCCCTATGCCTAAAGAAAATTAACAAAATTAAACCTTATTGAAGTACATGCAAACTTTCTTTTTTGCAGTGAGCTCAGAGACCTTGTAAAAGGGAATTCTTGAGATACTAGGGAAAATAGATCTTGTTCTTATACTGAAAATGGTTCAGGAAGACAAAGTGATAATTATACACTCTCTTAGATCGACCATCCAAGATAAATGACTCCCTAATACAAGAAAAGACTTCCTTTCATAGGTCCTTAATCTACTCAAGGTCAAGAAAATCCCCAAACTTAACTAATTTCTTCTCCTCCTTTAGAGTCTTAGGAAATTTCATTAAAGCAACATTTGAAATCTTTATTTCCTTGTTAAATTTTATTCTAGTATTAGGAAGCCCCATTATACTAGCTAAAAATTTCTCATCAATAGTAATAGTAACCCCATTAAGACAAACTTTATCCCTAGAACATTCCTTAAAGAATTCCTCTATAACATGTGACTTGTAACCATGAATCTTATCAAGGTAACAAGTAACCTTACTTTCAAAAAGTTGATCCCATACAAGTTTCTTTTACTTCTAGATTATGTAGCTCAATGACTCCTATTTCCTAGGCTCACCCCCCATCATAGATAGTTGGTTGAAGTCAATCTTGAGAAGAGAACTAGAAAAACTAGAGGTAATGTCCTTTAAGAAAAGAAAAATTATTTTCAACCACATGAAGCCCTCAATGAGACATAGAATATGTGTTGAATTAAGATGGAAAATATGAAAAGTTACCAGCTCAACATTTGAAATTTCCCCTCATAATTACCATAGCATCAACAAATGAAAATAAAAAAATTTAAAAATCCTCCCAAAAGCTACATTAGTCACATCAAAGTTAATTAAATCTTAAAGCGTTGTTTATATTTCTTAAGTTTGTTATACTTCAATTTAGCACTTTCAAGCTTAGATGTTACCTTGGTAAGTTGTGGTCTTAGATCTACATTTTAAGATCTCAAACTATTTATTTATTTTGTTCATCTTCCATCATGCTCATCTTCAATGTTGTGATCTCTTGTTCATGTTTCAAAATTTCATTCTCCTTTTTAAGCTTTGTAGCTTACTCATAGTCCTTGATTTTCTCAAGTAACTCCTTTTTCTTTGATTTTGTGCTTTCAATATGATCTTTTAGCTTCTGAATAATATCTTATGCATCTCTAATCTTGATCTTTAGTTTGTTCCTTTCATTATTAATCTGATCTCAAGGTTCTTCTAAAAATCCACTGAATCTTCTAAGTAATTCCATGTAGATTCCAATTGTTAGAAAGTAAAGTCCACCAATATAACTAAGAGGTTGGGGGGGATCAATTACGCACTCTAAAAAACTTTCTTGCCAATTATGGATATCATTTATAAACCTTAAACTTGCATATATGAGTAAACTAAAAACTAATACCATGCACAATATAACTCATAACACCATAATTTCTTAACTAGGGAAACCCTGGCCAAGGGAAAGCCCTAGTAGGTATGGTAGCCAAAAAATGATTGATGTAGAGCCAAGGAGGTAACAACAAAACTTCAATAATGTTGAATGATTACTAGGTTCTCAAAGACACTCAAATAACTCTCAAATGCACAACTTTTGAATGTACTTTTCAACTACCTAGTCCAACCCCACAAAGTGTTTTAACAAACTTAATCTGACATGTTTCAATAGGTTTCACAACCCCAAAACCCAAGTTCATTCACAAACCAAGTTACCCCCCCTTTGACTAGGCTGCTCTCTCCATTAGGTCTCCAAACGTTGTTTTCTTGACTTATCTCACAAAATTTACAAAACAACAAGAAAAAAAAATCTTTTCAGACACCCTTTTTAGAGTTGTGTACCATATCCAAAAATGAGATATTAGTTCTTTGGAATGATTATACGAAACATGGCAGTTTGTCTTAGAATTAGGCCTAATTAGGCCACTTTTACAAAGCAAGCCTGCTTTAAACTTCTCTCCTAACTCCCAAACTTTCCATAGTATGGTATTTTGATTCCAAACTAAGGATTCCATAGTCCTTTTTCCAAGTGGACTCTTCTAAGTACCCTTTCCAACAAACCCTCTCATTAATTGATGCAAAACAAGGGTTTTCAAGTTCTCCCTCTTCCAATCACTTCTAAGACCCATTCAAAGTTTAAACACCATATTTAGGACATGCCCTAACTCATCCAAACATAAAAACATACCCTCATTAAGGTAGATACCCTACTGCTGTACTTGTAGCAACATTTTCCTCTCCTTTTTCCACTACTAGTCACAATGATCACCCCTTAAATGTTTCTTCCTGAACTTAGATTGGTTAGTAGCATTTGAAATATGTTACAAAGGATCCATTCCATAGGAAACATTAGAAAAATACCCTAAGAATGGATCAAATCATCATTAAGTCCTCTCCAAATAGTTAATTCCTTAATTGTTACAGCACTGTTTAGAATGAATGATAAAACCAGTGAGATTTTAATGCTCCAAGATCACTTTAAATAGTCATAAAATGATTATAAGAAAGTACTAATTCATCCCAAAGATTTAGATGTTTGGAATCAATGAAAATACAATGAAATCATTCAATGAAATATTGCAAATAACAAGAACAAACTGTATTTTATTCTCCAAATATATGTTTTTCCATACAACACCCCTCTTCTTGTCAAAATCATATTCCTCACTAGGCTTTATAGATTCATATTCTAACCTACTCCATTCGGTTGAGAGCATTTACAACTGATAAAATAGTAAATTAATCCTAACAACCACAAAACCCTTAACTAGTCATTAGGCTTATTTTTCAAATTTGAAAATTTTAATGAAAGGAATCAACCGACCCCTAATTAATACTAATATATTTCAACTGATCCTATGACTTGATTAAACTTATTGACAAGTCTCTCTAGATTCCTAAGGCATTATTAGCCCCATTTACATTGCATTTTGAACCTAAGGTCTCTATTAGGACCTTTAGGATATTTATTCATTAATTGCAGTTTTCATCACAAAAGGCCATAATAGGCTTCAAGATGTTCCAATTTATTTCTTTTGTTGTCAAGAGCTCCTTGTTAGTCCTTGGTGTCTTCACTAAATCAATTGCTCTCCTAGGTGCTCTTGCACCAATGATCCACTAATCAAAAGTATCTTGTGAAAGATATTGACCTTGTTATGAGTCTATTAGATGCATATAGTGTATTTGTCCTTGTTAGAGGACTGGGTCTTGCCAGAAGCCTTAACTCTATTAGGAGTTTTAAGTATAATAAACAACACAAAATTTGAGCTCCCTCCCCAAACAAGCATATATAACTTTATAAGTTATAGATAGATACAAAAACCTTTACTATACTGATATCTTCAATATCTGATTAGTCCTTGTAGTTCCTTGCTTCAATTTTTTTCATAAAACTTCTCTAATATTCTATAAAAATAATATTTTCATGTGTACCATACCATCAAAATGTTCACATAAAAATTATATCATTACAATACAATTGCATACTTCACTTAATCAAAAAGTTCTTTCTTTATACCAAAAACATTCAATTTTTGACCTTACACATCTTCACACATTACCGATATCCAAAATTAAAATCTACCATGTGACGGCTAACATATAGTATGTTTTCCCAACCTTTTTAGTTTCTTTTTTTGAGAAGTGAAAGCAATTTCTTGACCAAACAGCCAATGATCTGCCAACTGCTCTATTCCTGCAATTATAAAACTGTTACTAGAAAACTTATCAAACCATATTCAAATCTCAACATAATGTTTAGTGGCCTTATATGCATCTAATAATATGGACAAACCAAATTTCCTTAAACTTGCATACTTATATATGTCTTTTGTGAAGCTCGTCAAACAAAACAATCTGCCTATACACTATGTTCCTTCTTCATACTTAGACAAATTTCTTGCTTGGTGCATGCTAAAGTTAACCATTATCCTTACTAGCCTTAATACAACATAATGTTTCCATTAATGAAAACATCTACTATCCTACCGTAGCCAAATTTCCAACACAATTCTCCATGAGAAAACATGCATTCCCAATCCATTATCCTTAACCTTTACAAGCACTCATGACATGTGAGGATAGTTCATTATATTGATTAGTTAGTTGCATGTGTTTTCATTAAATTTCACATGATTTGTCAACTTCCTAAAGAAAATTTACTCTCTCATATCACTTGGGGTTAAGTACATGTGTTGGAATCCATCCCTATTTAACTCTCTAATACGTACCTCTAGGTTAATCAAATCCCCCCCAAACATTAAATAAACCGCAATAAGTACAATTGTCAACTTTCACATTGTACTTACTACATGAATCCATTTTCATGATATTCATCATAACACGATTCCTTCATACATCTTTCCACACTTAAGAAGGTATAGCCTTATTCTCACATCATAATAATTGATGACATTTTTTCTATATTTTTCTATTTTCTTAATTTTCAAAAAAACTCAAAAACTAAATGTTTTCACTGAACTCTTTTAAAAAAACTTAAACTTCAAAGAAACATTGAAATCACCAAAATCAAAATTCAAAAGATGCCTTTTTTGAAATAAAGTGTTAAACACCCTTTTTTGACATAAATGATACATTTTTAAAATAATTTAAACTTTAAATAAATTGCCAAAATGAAAATTCTGAAGCTAACATTTTGGAAATAAAGTGTTAAGCACTCATTTTTGGACATAAAAGACAAATTTTTACCTATTTCTTGAAAACTCGGGTATGACAAAGCTCAAGGTTATAAAATCCTCAATGAGGATGTCAAAACCTTGCAACAAAGAGAAATATAATGGAAAACAACAAGGATTAATCAGAGAATCAACAATTTTACTAACAAAATATAATTCAATCACATCAAATTTACTCCACATAGGTTGAGTGGCAAGCCTTTCCAGTTGTGACCCAATGAAAAAAACACCAAATTTAGATTACTCTTATGATTTTTAAGGACTTAGAGCTAATCTCTCTCTCTCTCTCTCTCTCTCTCTCTCTCTCTCTCTCTCTCTCTCTCTCTCTCTCTCTCTCTCATTCATAGGCATAGGGACTTGACAAGTTGGCTCAAAGAATCACATTTCTCCATATCAAGAAAGTATCTTACAAAGAAGTCTAAAGATAAGATCAACAATTGATCCAATAAGAACACATGGATGTACAACTCAAGATAAAGGTTCACACATAATACACAAAACTCCATCACAAACCATGATCATTGCAAACCACAAAAAATTCATCACCTAATGAAATTCCATCTCATGCTCAAGTACCAATGAATAACACACTACCTAGGGGTAAAAGCATGATAAATCATTGACGAAGAATATAAATGATGCATGATAATAGGAGAGTGATGCATGATAGGTCCCAAATAAGATTCCAAAATTTTTTAGGTAGAAATTCATGAATGATTATTTGGACACATGATCTTCTAGACATGAATTCAACCATAATAGAACAAAAGTTAACAAAATGATGCGAGTTTTCCATGAACCCAAGATGCTCCTACATCAAACACCCTAGGTAATAAAAGATACTCCATGAGAAGGAATTATGAACATCTTCTAGAACTCAAGACAAGAATCCCATGTTCATTTTGAATATTCCTTATTTGCAACCTAAGCCTTCTACTTTCTACCCTTCTTCAAGTTTTGCAAATCCTTATGCCTATCATTCCTCTTAGGCTCTCACTAATAGAAGATAGTAATTGATCCCCACTATCACCCTTCACATTATTCACAACCTAGGCTACTTTGTTACAAACCCCTTGTCATTCTTCACTATTACTTATCAAAATCATTTTATCATCAGATCTTCCCAAAAAACCCTTCCATAATCCACTATTACCTTCACAATTATGTCTAGTACTCAGAATTACCATTATTCTTTGAACTACTGAGGTCAAAGATGTCAAGTATGCCTTAACCTTCTCAAATTCACCAAGGATGATCCTTTCCTTAACTATCTTCTATAAAACTAGTTTGTCAATTTTTAGAGTTTCCTACCAGACATTGTAAATGAGGAAAATCCTAATGACTCCACACCTTCCATCCCATTTTTCTTCTAAAGGAAAACAATTATACTTGGATCCCCCCTTTCTCACCATATATGTATTAGCATAACCATAAAACATAACTAACCTATTAGATTTCCATAGTCTTCCTAACAATAAGTGACAAACATCCATATACAATACATCACATAATATCTCATCATCATAAATGCCAATCTTAAAATAATTAAGAATTGGTCATTAACCTTATACCTAGAATCATCTTGAAACCAACTAACTAGGTAAGGATTTTGATGCTTTCTCCTTTCCAACTTCAATTTACTAACCATTTCTTCTAAAATAATGTTATCAAAATTGGCACCATCAATGATAACAATACATATCTTATCCTTACATTTACATCTAGTTTTAAATAAGTTCCTTATTTGCATTGATTCTTGAATACATACATAAACCCTCCTACTAAGAGGGACTTTACTTTCTTTAGCAACATTCAATGTGCCTTCCTCTAAAATTTAGTTAGCCTCTCTATCCAAATGTGAAATCCTTCATTTAGGACACTAAAAATCCATATGCCCTTTTTCACCACACTAAAAAAAAGTTCCTAAGAATTCACCTCTTTCTCTTGGCCTACCATTGTGACCTTTAATAGTCTAACTACTTCTAGATCCTTCACTAGTATCCTTAAGAATCTCCACCACATTACCTTTAGAAAATGATGTAGTAACCTCACCACCTTTGTTCCTATTATTCAACCTACCTTCAAATATCTTGTTCAATGTCTCTTCATCCCTCAATTCCATCTGACAAGGATCTCCAAGTGTTTTCATTTGAACTGTAAGTAACTTCTCTTTAATACTAGATCTCAAACCCAAAATAGACTAGAAACATTCTCCTTGTTAGCTTTAGAATGATTGATCTGAATGATAATCCTATAAAACTCTTCAATATAATCATATATTGATGTGTTAGCTTTATTCATCCCTTACATATTCTTGAACATTTCTAATTCATAATCCTATATTGATGTGTTAACTTTGTTAAACCCTTACATATTCTTGAACATTTCTAATTCATAATTTATTGGAATGAATTGTCTTTTCAAAATTTCAACCATCCAATCCCACTTAGTGATCTTTTCATTTCCTCTCTTATTTCTTTCCGACTAGAATTGTATCTATCATACACTTGCATGTCCTTTGAGCTTGGTCTTTGCAAAATGAACTCGATCAAGGTCTTCCACTTTTTCATACTCAAATTATTCTTCCATCTCATTAAGGCAATCAAATGATTCTTATATCCTATGGCTACCAACAAATGTAGAAGCTTCAAATTTAGGTTTCTTTCCTATTTTAGATATAACTTAAAAAAATATACTCTCTTCTAGATCTCTAACATCTTCTATAGCTTCTTCAAAGTTTTCTTCTTCCTTAGATTCTTCATCATTATCGTGACCAACTTGTGGTGCATTTATCCTTCACAATTCATCTTGTTAGGCTTGTAGTTGCCACTACAAAGCCCTAAAACCCTCATCAGTAACACCTTTGGCTCTCCTTGGATGCATCCCCAATATCTTTAAATTTTTTGAGAAAATCTTTCAAAATTGTAGGTTTGAGCTATACTTTTTCACCTCACAATTGAAATCAATTTAGGATATTGCCACCATGAAATTTGATCTACCCTTCAACAATAAAAACCAAGGGAATGAACTTTGCTCTGATACCACTTAACACATCTCAAGGATGGAGAATCCCCAATGAAGACATCCAATCCTTGCAGCAAAGAGAAACATAGTGAAAAACAACAAGGATTCAACTAAAGAATCAACAATATTATTAATAGAATGTAACCTAGTCTCATCAAATTGACTTCACACATATTGGAATGAAAGGCCTTCCTAGTTGTGGCACAATACAAACAACACCAAACTCAAATCACTCTAATGGTCTATCAGGACTTAGAGGAAACATTTCCTTATCTATCTATCTATTTTTCTACAACATCACATTGAATTTATAGTCACCGAGACTCACAAGTCAAGTTCAAGAATCACATTTTCCAATATCAAGAAAACATGTTACAACAAATAGAACAAACCCTAAAGATAAGATCTATGGTTGATCCAATAAGCACATAAAAATGTGTAAATTGAGGTGAAGGTTCACACATAATCCGTGAATCTCCATTGCACGACATAGTCATCAAAAACCATAAACAATTAATCACACAATTAAATTTCATCTCATGCTCAAGTACTAATGAAGAACTCACTACTCGAGGGTAAAATCATGATAACTCATCAAGTACAAATCCAAATGATGCATAATAATAAGAGAATGATCCATGATAGGTCCTAAATAAGATTCCAAAATTGCACACACAAATGCATGAATAATTAATTGCACACATGATCTTCTAGACAAGAACATGAACGTAAATTAACAAAGCTCAACAAAATGATGCAAGATTACCATGAACCCAAGATGCTCCTACATCAGGGTATCATAACCCTATTTTAGTAAAACCCCAAAATTTAACACAAATAAACTCTAATACATCAATTTTGATCAAAAATAAAGAATCAAAGAATAATAATAACCCTTTGATTCTAATCTAACATTTCAATGTAAATAAATAAATAATTGAAATACCTCCATTTTGACAAAATTGGGATGAAGAGTTTCCCAAAATTAATTTAGAAAAGGATTGAATGCATCCACAAGTAAGCTTTCCTCCCAATTCCTATTATAGTGTGTATAGTCTCATCTAATTTTGGTTTTCAAATGAACTCCCAATCACAAAATCAAGATTTCAAGCAAAGATGGTTTTACCGATTTCCATTTCCTCCAAAATATGCTAAGCCTCAAATGAACTTGAACCTTTTCAATTCTAAACCAATTTCAATTCTCAGTTTTTAAAAATAAATATAATATTGCATTTCCTATATTTTCCAATTGATTTCATTTAATTCTAATTTCACCCAACACAAAATTAACATTTAGTATCTCCATATTTAATATTTAGTATCCGATTTTTTATTTAAATCTAAATAAGCATAGTACTCAAAATTAATTTTATGGATAACATGAATTTAAAGCAGACACTAAAACAAACATTCACTAGGCATAGTTTAAAAAAAAAATCATACCAAATATGATACCAAGGACTACATTAGTAATAGAATAGGTCTTTCTAGTTGAATTGAGTATGGTGGTTGTATCAAATATTTACAACCAATGTGACATTTATCTTATTACTATTGTTGGGTATAACTCATACCTATAGAACTAGGTGAAAAAATAACTTCTACTTATAACCATTCCATAGACATCACATGTACTCAAGTGCACATAGATAATAGTGTAAGCATATAGAAAACACCACCTAATATTGTTCATAACATTAAGCATTAATTGAAGATCAACATATGTAATTACTTGAATATACAATTTAAATCATAAATACACCATATACATCAATTGATCACATGTTTAAGATTGTTATGTCTATTTGATAAAATACATGATATTTTTTAAGCCTAATTTTTATTTCCATATGATTACTACAATTTCCCATCTAAACATCTTGGTTTCCTATTGAATTATCTTAGGGAAAGAAAAGATAATCCCTTTCAGTGTAATGGTAAAGCCATTACTTTAGTAGTTTCATATGAGATCCTATTGTAAGAGTTTTATAAAAGTAATTAATTAGTTGAATTTTTTTTGTCTTAAAAAAGAAAAAGCCTTACAAGGACACCTTGTGGTGTAGTGGTGTTACAGTTGCATTGTTAATGGTGCAACCAAGGTTCAAATCCTCACTTAGCCCAAAAATAATGTCAATGTTGATTGGGTCCACCTTGGTTGTCATGTGTGGTGGTGGATAAGTGCATGTGTATGGAGAAATAATGGAGATAGATCACGATGTTTAGGTTGATTGATATGGAGATAATGATGGTCAACTCTTAAGAGCATCACTAGGCTAGGAGTGCTTGTGAACCTTGTGTTAGACCTGCATTGGGTGTGTTGGTTGTGCTCCTTGGTCTTGGTGTCCCTACTAGGATTCTGTGCTCACAGGTCTTGGCTATTGGATTTGGGGATAAAGTCCCCCAGATTTGTGGCCTCATTGGTTTGTATCTCCAGTCAAAAGCGAAATATCATTAAAAAAAAAAGAGCCTTGCAAAATGTATAAGATACTTTATAGCTTCATCAAAGACAACCTAGACAACCTCAAATTTACAAGACTAATGAAAGAACCATTGTATTCAAGCATTTGACTACTAATAAGAATTCACAAATGAGGAGAGAATCTAATGGTTATGATAAGGGGCATAGACATTTAATGGTATTCTATGTGGGGGGAAATTGTAATATCTATTTATTAGCACTTGTACGAATGTAAGGTGAAAGAAGTTTTTATATTTAATAGACATGAATATACACTAATTTAAAATATTTACTATATCAAAAGAATTATTTCAACTTTTCCAACATCATTTTCTTTGGTCGAGGAGATTTTTATCAAATCTACATAATTATTTATCTATTTAGTACAAGAGCATGAGTATTATGCTACAACATCTTCAATTAAGAGTGAAAGATTAAGAGTCTCCATCCTATTGAAGAAATATTGATGTCATCTCTTAAATCCACATCATCGTATGGGAACATGAGCTTGAGGCCAAACCCTATTTCACGAAGAGTTAGTGGTTTAGAGATATCTATCCCCCAAACAAATCTCGTCCTCAAACCTTGAATCCACATAATTATTTAGCTACTATATACGAGCATGTACCTTAAGAACCTTTCAAAAATTAAGAATATTTGTCCTCTCGAGAAATGCTAACCTATATCTATCTTTTTTTAAAAGATCCCTACATCATTCCTTGTAATATTAAATGACCTCATCTTTATAAACTGATTCAAAATCATTCAAACTTATTAAAAAAATAAAAATAGAAAATCTATTACTTTTTATATGAGCTTAGGAAAAGGACAACATCTAAAACATAAACTAAAACTTAAGCCCATGTGGGCGTTTGACTGCATGTTGATAGTGGAATCACATTGGTGCATCCATTCCACACTACATGGAATTTAAGACCAAACCATGTGAATCCTCAAAAATCATCAATACTAACAAATCTTCAATCACATCATGATGAGGAGGAAACAAGAATAAAAAATAATAACAGTTGCACTTATGAGATGGAAGGAAGAAGCTGGAGAATTCTACAACAATGTCATAAGAAAAATGGCGAAAACTTCAATATTAACAACACCTTACAGTTTGCATCCATTGATTCATGGCAAACACATAGAGATGTTGCCTCACCACATGTGTGATCCCTCAACTCTCAGCGTGTTCTTGCAAATGGCCATGAAATAAATATTGTACATTCCTCCTACCCACTTTCCACCACATTCAGGCCACATTACATGGTGTTCATGTAAGCAAGAGGCGTTTCTGTTCAGATTGACTTTCAAAACCTTTTGTGAGTCTGTTTCCTGCAACAATGACTTCTACACACAGTATAAATACCACTACTATTTTATTTACAAGAAACCAATAGAGATGATGTGCATCAATTTGGAATGTTAAAATATTGAGGCATGCTGGAAATAATAGAGCATAAAACTAAGTAACGGGAAACCACCACAATATTTTATTTCATCTATTTAGGGCACAACAAAAATAATTTCACCATCTACTCAATGTTCTTAGCCTTCTTCTCAGGGAAAGAAAAATAAAATCTTCCCCTTCCAAAAGATTTTAGAGAGAATTTATAAACAAAATCAAACAGTTAAAAACTAGTTTTGGCAACCACCAAACCCGTAAAGGTTTTGTTTAAACCTTTACTAATGTTATAACACAATATTAAAAATATGCCCTAAAATTAAAACACCACCCCAAACCCAATGCAAACCCTAAAATTTAATAATAACAAAATATTTAAACACCACCACAAATGCAATTCAAAAATTTATTCCCGTGCCCAAAACTTTTATTAATCTTTCTTTTATCTTTTCATGCATGTTAAATAAATTATTAAATTACTTTATTTAATTTTCCACTTAACTTTGCTTTCAATTAATTTATTAACTTTTAAATCTCATGCGCACTTTGTTAAAATATTTTTATTAAGTTCACATGTTTTATCTTCTTAATTAATTTCTTCTATTTTAATCTCATGTATAAATCATGCGAACTTAAAACTTTTTCATAATTTAATATCTTTTTTTTCACTTTTAATTTATTTTCGATTGTTTAATTTGATAAATATTTATTAACTTAAATAACAATAATATTTAACATTTATTTAAAAATGAACTCTAAATATATTATTATTAAATTAAATAAATATTATCACATTCTAAATTTATCCTTATAACTTTTATCTCCAAATTTAATTTTTTTTATATAATTAATTTCTCAATTAATTAAATATAATTAAATATTAAAATGTCATAATAATTTTCCATTAAATTAAATCATTAATTTAATCTTTTAATTAGACTTAATTAATTGAAAATCCACCAAAGACTCAAAAAGTAAAATAAGAAAACCCATCATAGAACACATACAAAATCAAACTAAATGGTTATAATCACGAATTAATGTCATTTGACACATTCAGAAGGTACTCGACTTAGATACTTGTCCTAATTTTCAATTAGGACAAATAGCTTAAATGTTTAGGATTTGGAGTTGAGAATTTATCTCCTCTCTCTTACCATTGAGATGATGCTTTAAGGTACGCTCATCTTGGCAATTCAAAGAAGTCGATACCCGGTACCTGCAATCTGCATAAAATTCATGCATGTACAGACACAATATTCTAAGCTAAACAGGCAATGGCAGGAAGTGGTGCATCGTGTAGATCCCGACTAGCAGGTGACTACGACTCCCTTCCTTAACCACATCAGAAATGCCATACATAAAGAAAACAAACATGCTCACTATACACATGCAGCATGGAGTAAGTATCCATAAGAAAACACATGTGATAATAAACCATCTAACTAATCATCACTAATAACTAAAAACACTGAATAATCATCATGCATACATGAAATATAGAGTACCAAGTAATCTCATCATATAATAAATTGAATGTAAAATAATATTTGATAATTTCAAAACAATAGTACTAATCATCAAACATAAAAACGGCCTAAAAGAGTTCGGCAATGATAGCAAAAATGCAAATTAGGGCAGACACTACAAGTTAAGTGTCTATAAGTTTCTGAAGTGTATGTGTGCGTTGTCAATCATGAAGTAGTTTGTTGTCAATCTAATTAGTAGTCATTTAGGAACGTTGTTAAGCTATTGTATAAATTGACATCTATTATTCAATAACATTATGGAAGTTCCTTCTTTCTCTATTTGTTACTGCTGTTCTATTTTCCCAATAATTTCTTGTCAACAATTCATATCATTTTAAGTCAATTGTCGACAATTGGCCAAATTACATGAAAATTCCCTAAAAACGATGCATATAATGATATCATTTCAGATTAACTGCCAACAATTCATCTAATTGCATGAAAATTCTGCAAAAACAATGTATATAAGATACAATTTTAGATTTAATATCAACAATTCACCATATTACATGTAAAAGCAAACAGTACAGGGCAAGAAAGCTCACCTAAAATGTTCGATGAAAGCGAAAATACAGGACCTAGGATCCTCAAATCCCTTGCCGGAATCGAGACGCGCTTCATGATCATGTGTTTATCGCATTCCATCACTTCTGAATTTCCATCTGCGTCGAAGCGCATCCATAGCCGAAACCCTGGCTTTTTTATGATCTTTTGAACCTGAATCTCTGCCCCTGCCTCTGAACTCCTCTCAATTAAGGCATTTGATCTCATCGTAAGCTCACTTTTCACCATTTTTCATCACAATAATCGCAAGAAATGAAGCAGACGCCAGAAAAATCACAGGGATTTGCATTACAATTCAATCCGTGTATCTTCTGAACTCTGAAGCCTTCGTTGAGCGCCCTTCCCGCTCTCCGAGGGGGAAATTTTTTTAATATATATAAATTTAAAAGTGCTTTTTAACGTTATCAAATTTAGATGAAGTTAAAATCTTTTATTTTATATAGGGAGACACTTGAAAGATGGCAATTGACTTCTATTTTTCTATTATTTATAAAGATTATTTTGGTTAATGACAATTAAACAAAAGTAGTAATGATTTAAAACAGCATAAAAGAGGAAAAATGGGGAGTATTTTTTTCAGTTTAAATTTTTGAATAGTAAAATAATAATTTCATTTATCAATCTTAGATAGGTTTTAAATTTTCTATTTTATATAAGAAGAGAATCAAACAAGGTCATTGACTTTTAATTTCTATTATTTATTTTAAAAGATCATTGCAATAAATGAAAATTAAAGATAACTAATAATAATTTAAAATAGAATAAAGTGAGAAAAAAAGGAAGATGTTTTTTATTTAATTATTTTTTTAAAAAAATATAAATATTATAATAGGTGGCTTTATAGTTAAAAGTATCTATAGTAATCTTATATTCACAATTTTTAACATATATAGATCAGTAGATAATTCTAACAAATTATGAGTGTGGAATCATATCAACAACCTATTTTCTTCACAATGTTTTATCATACAAGAAGATTTTTATGATATTCTAGATAATAGTGAGAAGTTTGGAAGGATATGGGTTTCTTGTAATAATCCGATGGATTTAAAAACAAGAAATTATATCTATACATGGTCCAATAGAAGGAAAGATTTCTATAACATTTCCAAGAGACTGATAGATTTTTGTTTTAAAGGAGATCTCTCTACCTTTGATTATTACTCCAGTTGGAAAATCAATGGCCAAGATTGATTCTCAATCGACATTCGAGATTAAAAACAACTTAACAACCCTTAACCAAGTCAGTTTCTAGTTGTTTCCAAAAGTGGTCAATTAATTAACAAATATTTGTCCTAATCTAACCAATTAGTTAGCAAAACAATTACTTGCTAATTAACTACTTATGGACGAACAGTTGTCTAAGCTACCAAAACTAACACTCCCTCTTAGCTAGGAAGTTATTCTACATGACACCTAACTTATCTTTAAAGAAGATGAATTTTTCCTTCCCCAATGCCTTAGTCAAAATGTCTGCTACCTGCTCCTCTGTAGGTATGTACTATAGCTAAACAAGCCCCCATTGTACATAATCTCTAATGAAGTGATATCTGATGTCTATATATTTAGACCTATCATGAAATATTGGATTATCAAACAACTTCATGCAACTTTGATTATCGTAGTGTATCATAGTAGTCTCAACCTTCTAACCAAACAAGGCTACTAACAACTTTTGAAGCCACATAGCTTCACATGTCACCATGCGAGCTGCTATGTATTCTACTTTTGCTGAACCAACTCCTGATCCCAAATTGAAACAACAACCTGAAGTGCTCCTTTTGTCCATTGTAACCATGGAGTTTATCAAGCTAACAAGTAACCTTACCTTTAGAAAGTTGATCCCATACCAATTTATTTTACTTCTAGATTATATAGCTTGATGACTCCTATTTTCTTGGCTCACCTTCCATCATAGATGGTTGAAATCAATCTTGAGAAGAGAACCAAAAAAACCAGAGGCAATGTCCTTCAAGAAAAGAAATAATCCTTTCAACCCACATAAAGCCCTCAATGAGACCTAGAATATGTGTCGAATTAAGATGAAAGTATGAAAATGTACCACCTTGACATTTGAAATTTCCCCTCATAATTACTGTAGCATCTACAAATGAAAAGAAAATAATTAACAAATCCTCCCCAAAGCTGCATTAGTCACATCAAAATTAATTAAATCTTTAAGCTCTGTTTATATTTCTCAAGTTTGTCATACTTCAATTTAGTACTTTCAAGCTTAAATGTTTCTTTGGTAAGTTGTGGTCTAAGATCTCAAACTATTTATTTCTTTTGTTCATCTTCCATCATGCTCATCTTCAATGTTGTGATCTCTTGTTCATGTTTCAAAATTTCATTCTCCTTTTTAAGCTTTGTAGCCTACTCACGGTCCTTGAATTTCTCAAGTAACTCATTTTTCTTTGATCTTTAACTTTCAATATGATCTTTTAGCTTTTGAATAAAATCTTATGCATCTCTAATATTGATCTTTAGTTTGTTTCTTTCATCATTAATATGAACTAATCCCTCAAGAGTTTCTTCAAGGTTCTTCTAAAAATCCACTAAATCCATTATGATCTCCCTCAAGTTATGCTTCTTCTAAGTGATTGCACGTAGATACCAATTGTTAGAAAGTAAAGTCCACCAACATAAATAAGGGGTCGGGGGGAATCAATTATACACTCTAATTTTTTTTCCCAACTATGGATATCATTTACAAACCCTAAACTTGCATATATGAGTTAACTAAAAACTAATACCATGCACAATATAAAGAAACTCAGAACACCATAATTTTTTAACTAGGGAAACCCTGACCAAGGGAAAACCCCAGTGGGGATGGTAGCCACAAAATGATCCACTAATCAAAAGTATCTTGTGAAAGATATTGACCCTATTAGGAGTCTATTAGATGCATATAGTGTATTTGTCCTTGTTAGAGGACTAGGTCTTGTCAGAAGCCTTAACTTTGTTAGGAGTTGTAAGTATAATATACAATAATAAAGTTGAGCTCACTACCCAAATAGGCATATATAACTTTATAAGTTATAGATAGATACAAAAACCTTTACTATACTAATATCTTCAATATCTGATTAGTCCTTGTAGTTACTTGCTTCAAAAAATTTCATACAACTTCTCTAATATGCTATAATAATCATATTTTCATGTGTACCATACCATCAAAATGTTCACATAACAATTATATCATTACAATACAACTTCATACTTCACCTAATCAAAAAGTTCTTCCTTTATACCAAAGATGTTCAACCGTCAACCTTACACATCTTCACACATTACCAATATCCAAAATTAAACTATACCATGTGAGGGTTAAAATATAGTATGTTTTCCCAACCTTTTTAATTTCTTGTTTTGATAAGTGAAAATAATTCCTTCGCCAAAATGCCAGTTCCTATGATTTCAAACCTATTACTGGAAAACTTATCAAACCATATTCAAATCTCAACATAACATTTAGTGGCCTTGTCTGCATCTAATAAGATGGCCAAACCAAATTTTCTTAAAATTGCATACTTATATATGGCTTCTGCAAAGCTTGTCAAACAAAATAATCTTCCTATACACTATGTTTCTTCTTCATACTTAGACACATTTCTTGCTTGGTGCATGCTAAAGTTAATTGTTATCCTTACCGGCCTTAATACAACATAATGTTTCCATTAATGAAAACACATACTATCCTACTGTAGCCAAATTTCCAATACAATTATCCATGAGAAAACTCACATTCCCAATTCATTATCCTTAACCTTTACAGGAACTCATGACATGTGAGGATAGTCCATTGTATTGATTAGTTAGTTGCATGCATTTTCATTGAATTCCACATGATTTGATAACTTACTAAAGACAATTTACTCTCTCATATCACTTGGGGTTGAGGACATGTGTTGGAATCCATCCTTATTTAACTCTCTAATATGTACCATCTAGTCTTATCAAATCCTCCCCCAAACATGAAATAAACCACAATAAGTACAATTGTCAACTTTTACATTGTCTTTGCAGCATGAATCCATTTTCATGATATTCATCATAGCATGATTCCTTCATACATCTTTCCACACTTAAGAAGGTATATCCTTATTCTCACATCATTATAATTGATGAAATTTTTTCTATTTTCTAAATTTCCACAAAAAACTCAAAAGCTAAATGTTTTCACCGAACTCTTTTAAAACAACTTAAACTTCAAAGAAACATTGAAATCACCAAAATCAAAATTCAAAAGATGCCTCTTTGGAAATAAAGTGTTAAGCACCCATTTTTGACATAAAAGTTATATTTTAAAAATAATTTAAACTTTAAATAAAAATTAAAATCACCATAATGAAAATTCTGAAGATACCATTTTGGAAATAAAGTGTTAAGTACTCATTTTTGACACAAAAGAGTTTTTTACCTATTTCTTGAAAATTTGGGTATGGCAAAGCCCAAGGTTATAAATTCCTCAATGAAAATGTTAAAACCTTGCAACAAACATAAATATAATAGAAAACAACAACAATTTAATTAGAGAATCAACAATTTTATTAACAAAATGTAATTCAATCACATCAAATTTACTCCATGTATGCCAAGTTTCAAGCCTTTCCAGTTGTAGCCTGATGAAAAGAACACCAAAATTAGATTATTCTCATGATTTTTTAGGACTCAAAGCTAACCTATCTTTTTATAGTGCTCTCTCTCTCTCTCTCTCTCTCTCTCTCTCTCTCTCTCTCTCTCTCTCTCTCTCTCTCTCTCTCTCTCTCTCACATACATTACATTCATAGGCCTAGGGACTTCACAAGTCAGCTCAAAGAATCACATTTCTCAATATCAAGAAAGTGAGTTACAACAAAATCTAAATATAAGATAAAAAATTGATCCAATAAGAACACATGTATGTACAAATAAAGATAAAGGTTCACATAATCCACAAATCTCCATCACAACCACGATCATTGCAAACCACAAACAATGCCTCACATAATGAAATTGCATGTCATGCTGAAGTACCAATGAATGAAACACTACCTAGGGGTAAAATCATGATAACTCATCAAGTAAGAATCTAAATGATGCATGAGCATAGGAGAGTGATCCAAGATAGGTCCCAAATAAGATTCCAAAATTGTCTAGGTAGAAATTCATGAATGATTATCTAGACACACGATCTTCTAGACATGAATACGACCATAATAGAACAAAAGTTAACAAAATGATGCAAGATTTCCATAAACCCAAGATGCTCCTAAATCAAACATGCTAGGTAATAAAAGATACTCCATGACATGGAGTTATGAACATATTTTAGGACTCAAGACATGAATCCCATGTTCATTGTAAATCTATATATCTTCCTTATCTGCAACCTAAGCCTTCTACTTTCTACCCTTCTTCAAGTTCTACAAATCCTAATGCATACCATTCCTCTTAGTATTTGACTAGTAGAAGATAGTAATTGATCCCCACTATCACCCTTCACCTTATTCACAACCCAATCTACTCTATTACAAACCCTTTGTTGTCATTTTTCACTATTACTTATCAAAATTATTTTATCATTAGATCTTCCCAAAAAACCCATCCATAATCCATTATTACCTTCACAATTATGTCCAGTACTCATAATTTCCATTATTCTTTGAATTAATGAGGTCAAAGATGTCAATTATGACTTAATCTCCTCAAATCCACAAAGGGTGATCCTTTCCTTAACTATCTTCTATAAAACTATTTGATCAATTTTCAAAGTTTCTTACCTGACATTGTAAATTACGAAAATCCTAATGACTCTGCACCTTCCATCCCATTTTTCCTCTAAAGGAAAAAAATTATACTTGGATCCACCCTTTCTCACCACATAAATATTAGCATAACCATAAAACATAACTAACCTATTGGATTGCCATGGTCTACCTAAGAATAAGTGACAAACATCCACAGGAAATACATCACATAATATCTCATCATCATAAATGTCAATCTTAAAAATATGTAAGAATTGGTCATTAACCTTATCCCTAGAATCATCTTGCAACCAACTAACTAGGTAAGGATTTTGATGATTTCTCCTTTCCAACTTCAATTTACTAACCAATTCTTCTGAAATAAAGTTATCAAAATTGGAGCCATCAATGATAACAATACATATCTTATCCTTATGTTTACATCTAGTTCTAAATAAGTTCCTTCTTTGCATCTATTCTTGAATACATGCATAAACTTTCCTACTGAGAAGGACTTTACCTTCTTCAGCAACATTCAATGTGCCTTCCTCTAAAATTTAGTTAACCTCTCTATCCAAATGTGAAATCCTTCTTTTAGGACACTAAAAGCCTATATTCCCTTTTTCACCGCACTAAAAAAAAAGTTCCTAAGAATTCACCACTTTCTCTTGGCCTACCATTGTGACCTTTAATAGTCTAACTACTTCTAGATCCTTCACTAGTCTCCTTAGGAATCTCTATCACATTACATTACAACTAGAAAATGATGCAATAACTTTACCACCTCTATTCATATTATTCAACCTACCTTAAAAAATCTTGTTCAAATAACAAGGATCTCCAAGTGTTTTCATTTCAACTGTAAGTAACTTCTCTTAAATACTAGGTCTCAAACCCAAAATAAACTAGCAACCTTCTTTTTGTCAGCTTTAGAATGATCGATCTGAATGATAATTCTATAAAACTCTTCAATATAATCCTATATTGATGTGATAGCTTTATTCAACCCTTACATCTTCTTGAACATTTCTAATTCATAATCTATTGGAACAAATCGTCTTTTCAAATTTTCAACCATCCAATCCCACTCAGTGATATTTTCTTTTGCTCTCTTATTTCTTTCCAACTAGAATTGTCTCTATCATACACTTGCATGTCCTTTGAGATTTGTCTTTTCAAAATGAACTCAATCAAGGTCTTTCACTTTTTCATACTCAAATTATTCTTCCATCTCATTAAGGCAATCAACCAATTCTTATATCCTAAGGCTACCAACAAATGCAAAAGCATTAACTTTAGGTGTCTTTCCTATTTTAGATATAACTTTAAAAAATATGCCCTCTTCTACATCTCTAACATATTATATAGCTTCTTCAAAGTCTTCTTCTTCCTTAGATTCTTCATCATTATCTTGACCAACTTGCAATGCACGTATCCTTCACAATTCATCTTGTAAGGCTTGTAGTTTCCTCTAGAAAGCCCTAAAACCCTCATTAGTAACACCTCCAGCTCTCCTTGGATGCATCCCCATTCTCTTCAAATTTTGTGAGAAAATCCTTCAAAATTGTAGGTCTTAGCTATACTTTTTCACCTCACAAGAAACCAATTCAAGATATTGCCACCCTGAAATTTGATCTACCATCTAGCAACAAAAACCAAGGGAATGAACTTTTCTTTGATACCACTTTACACATCTCAAGGATGGAGAATCCTCAATGAAGATGTCCAAACCTTCTATCAAAGAGAAACATAGTGAAGAAAAACAAGTATTCCACCAAAGAATCAACAATATTATTAATAGAATGTAACCTAGTCTCATCAAATCGACTTCATGCATATTTGGATGGAAAGCCTTCCTAATTGTGGCACAATACAAACAACACCAAACTCAAATCACTCCCACGGTTTATTAGGAATTATAAGTACCTTTCCTTATGTATCTATTCGTCTCTCTACAACATTACATTGCATTTATAGCCGCCAAGACTCACAAATCAAGTGAAAGAATCATATTTTCCAATATCAAGAAAACATGTTACAACAAATAGAATAAACCCTAAAGATAAGATCAATGGTTGATCCAATAAACACACAAAAATGCTTAAATCAAGGTGAAGGTTCACACATAATGCATAAATCTCCATTGCAAGACACGGTCATCACAAACCATAAACAATTAATCACACAATGAAATCTCATCTCATGCTCAGGTACTAATGAAGAACTCGCTACCCAAGGATAAAATCATGATAACTCATCAAGTATAAATCCAAATGATGCATGATCATAAGAGAATGATCCATGATAGATCCCAAATAAGATTCCAAAATTTCACACATGAATGCATGAATAATTAACCACACACATGATCTTCTAGACAAGAACATGAACATAAAGTAAGAAAACTCAACAAAATGATGCAAGATTACCATGAATCCAAGATGTTCCTACATCTGGGTATCATAACCCTATTTTAGTAAAACCCCAAAATTTAATACAAATAAACTGATCAAACATAAAGAATCAAAGAATAATAATAACCCTTTGATTCTAATCTAACCTTTCAATGTAAATAAAGAAGTAAAGAAATAAATGAAATACCTCCATTTTAACAAAATTGGCATGAAGAGTTTTGTTGGAAGTAATTGTGGTTTTGATTGGGGGGGTGCCTCAGAACCAATGACTTTTAATGACAATTGAGAAAATTTAAATTTAACATTCCACAAGAAATGAATGCATTAAATTTGCTCTCAATAATCAATCATGCAAGATGATAGAGTAAGAAAATAATAACTCACAAAAGATAGAGACATGAGATTTGTGCCGAGTGGGAAACCGTCAAAAAACCTTATGATTTCATCATAGGGAGAAAAACCACTCCATGAACTTGCTATTTTATTGAATTTCAACTCCTTACATTCACAATTACAACTACTCAAGGCTACAACCTTTCTTCTTCTTTTTGAGACTGAGTTACAATCTCACATACACATATAACTGTACTTCTATACACTTATACATGTAAGTAAGATTACAATGAATCTTTTCAAAATCAACTTGAAATATTAACTTGAAAGCCTTTATATCTTTTTTAGGATTTCACTTTTTTTCATATATTTGAATAGAATTTGTTACACAACTGAAGAAAAATGTTTTATCTTAAAAAATTGATATAGACCTGTTTGAAAAAATAACATACGTGTCTTTGACATGAAGAGAAAAATAATACGAAGATCTTCAAGATCGTTACACATGTTACCATGTAGTTTCAAGAAATTGAAAACTGCATAACTGCCATCTCAACAAAATGATCAATATAAACTGGGTTTTTCTTTAGACAATCATTCCATGCTGATTTTAAGAAATATCCACGAAAATTACCAAAAAAAAAACCTTAATTTTGTATTTTGAAAAATGTTTATACTTCTCTACAAAAATTACAAGCTTTCTTTATTCATCAAACCCTCTTATTTAACCAGAAATATAGAGTGAGTTTTTTTTTCTTTTTTGTTCGAATAAATTGAAGAGCCATACCTGTTTATGTGCTTTTAAATTAAAAACCCTTTGCTTCTAATTCTTTCGGTATAGTACCTCCAACATGCAACAAAAAATGTTGAATGAGAAAAAAAAAATCAAAAGAAACATTTCACATTTTTTCTATTACCAAACAACTCCAAACCAAAAAATGCTGGTTTTACAACCACTTTCAACAATATCACCATTAAACTTATCTCCATGACAACAAACAAGTGTTGGTGTTGTCTTCAACCGCCACCCATAATAAAAGCATTCATAGTAACATCCTATAATTTCCTCCCATAGCAACATCTTGCATTCCTTTCCATGGCAATGCCATGCAAAATTATTATTGCAAAACACAATAGATACTATATCGAAAACATCCAAAAACAAAAACATTGCAAAACAATAGAAATTGGTTTGTTGATTGTCGAAAATACCCACAAAAGAAATAGTATTTTATAATCCTTTGAAATCCACCATATAATTTTGACACTTGGTGAGTTATTTACCAAGTACACTTTGTATTGCATACAACAATAGAACAACCGTTAGTTTCCATTTAATATTATCATAAATGCCATAAGCTTAAAAAAAAAATGCCAAGTTTTGCCACATTTTGTATGTATAGTGGAAAATAAACTTTCGAATATTTGCACAAAAAAAACATAAGTCAACAAGTTTCCCAAAATTAATTTAGAAAAGGATTGAATACATCCACTAGTAAGCTTTCCTTCCAATTTCTATTCTAGTGTGTCTAGTCTCATCCAATTTTGGTTTTCAAATGAACTCCCAATCACAAAATCAAGATTTCAAGCAAATATGGTTTTACCGATTTCCATTTCCTCCAAAATATGCTAAGCCTCATAAGAACTTGAACCTTTTCAATTCTAACCCAATTCAATTCTTAGTTTTTGAAAATAACTATAATATTGAATTTCCTATATTTTCCAATTGATTTCATTTAATTCTAATTTCACCCAACACAAAATTAACTTTTAGTATCTCCATATTGAATATTTAGTATCAAATTTTTTTATTTAAATCTAAATAAGCATAGTATTCAAAATTAGTTTCATGGATAATATGAATTTAAAGAAAATATTGAAACACACATTCACTAGGCATAGGTTTAAAAAAATAAAATCCATACCAAATATGATATTAGGGACTACATTAGTAATAGAATAGAGTATTCTAGTTGAATTGAGTATGATGGCTATATCAATTAGTTACAACCAATGTGCCATTTCTCTTATTACTATTGTTGGGTATAACTCATACCTATAGAACTAGGTGAAAAAATAACTTCTACTTATAACCATTCCATAGATGCCACATGTACTCAAGTGCACATAGATAATAGTATAAGCATATAGAAAACACCCCCTGATATTGTTCATAACATTAAGCATTAATTGAACATCAACACATGTAATTACTTACATACAAAATTTAAATCATAAATACACCATATACATCAACTGATCACATTTAAGATTGTTATGCCTATTTGATAAAATACATGATATTTTTTAAGTCTAATTTTTATTTCCATATGATTACTACGATTTCCCATCTAAGCATCTTGGTTTCCTATTGAATTATCTTGGGGAAAGAAAAGAAAATCCCTTTCAATGTAATGATAGAGCCATTACTTTAGTAGTTGCATATGAGATCCTATTGTAAGAGTATTTTTTAAGTAACTAATTAGTTGATTTTTATTTGTCTTAAAATAGAAGAGCCTTGTAGGGACACCTTGTGGTGTAGTGGTGTTGCGGTTGCAATGTTAATGGTGCAACCAAGGTTCAAATCCTCGTTTGGCCCAAAAATAGTGTCAATATTGATTGAGTCCACCTTGGTTGTCATGTGTGGTGGTGGATAGGTGGATATGTATGGAGAAATAATGGAGATAGATCATGATGTTCAAGTCGATGGAAATGGAGATAACGATGGTCAATTTTCAAGAGCATCACTAGGCTAGGAGTGCTTGCAAACCTTGTGTTAGACCCATGTAGGGTGTGTTGGTTGTGCCTCTTGGTCTTGGTGTCCCTACTAGGATTCTATGCTTGTAGGTCTTGGGTGTTGGATTTGAGGATAAAGTCCCCCAAATTTCTGGTCTCATTGGTTCATATCCCCAGTCAAAAGTGAAATATCACCAACAAAAAAAAAGAGCCTTGCAAAATGTATAATGCAATATGTATAAGATACTTTGTAGCTTCATGAAAGAAAACCTAGAAAATCTCATAATTTACAAGACTAACGGAAGAACCATTGCATTCAGCCATTTGGCTACTAATAAAAATTCAAAAACGGGAAGAGAATCAAATGGTTATGATAAGGGCATAGGCATTTAATGATATTCTATGTGGGGGGGAATTGTAATATCTATTTATTAGCACTTGTACGAATGTAAGGTGAAAGAGGTTTTTAGATTTAATATACATGAATATACACTAATTTAAAATATTTACTATATCAAAAATAATTATTTCAACTTTTCCAACATCATTTTCTTTGGTCGAGGAGATTTATATCGAATCTACATAATTATTTATCTATTTAGTACAAGAGCACAAGTATTAAGCTACAACCTCTTCGATTAAGAGTGAAAGATTAAGAGTCTCCATCCTACTAAAGAAATATTGATCTCATCTCTTAAATCCACATCATCATATGAGAACATGAGCTTGAGGCCAAAACCTCTTGCACGAAGAGTTAATGATTTAGAGATATCTATCCCCCAAACAAATCTCGTCCTCAAACCTTGAATCCACATAATTATTTAGCTACTATATATGAACATGTACCTTAAGAACCTTTCAAAAATTAAGAATATTTGTCCTCCCAAGAAATCCTAACCTATATATCTATCTTTTTTAAAAAAACCCCTACGTCATTCCTTGCCTCATCTTTATAAACTGATTCAAAATCATTCAAACTTATTAAGAAACAAAAAATAGAAAATCTATTACTTTTCATATGAGCTTAGGAAAAGGACAACATCTAAAACAGAAACTGAAACTTAAGCCCATGTGGGTGTTTGACTGCATGTTGATAGTGGAATCGCAATGGTGCATCCATTCCACACTGCATGGAATTTAAGAGCAAACCATGTGAAACCTCAAAAATCATCAATACTAACAAATCTTCAGTCACATCGATTCATAAATAACGTACCTCATTTTCCCAAAAAATTCTTCTCAACATAGAAATTAATTCCCATCACAGCTATTTGAAGAGACCCGTGTACATTAATGTCACATATGACAGATAACTATGAGCAAAACCAGAGAGTATGAACAAAAAACCAATCAATATATGTCGTACAAACAATTTCCACAGTGAATAGTGAATGCGGAATGTTCAGGTACATTCTCCTCACATTTAATAAGAACAGCCCCATGCTCTTGCAAGAAATCAGGAGAAAAGGTTTGTAATCATATGATAATTATGAGCAAAACCAGGGAATATAAACGCTGGTTGGCGCCCTGCGCAGCATGCAAGGTGCTCAAAAGAAGGTGTTCAAGTTCATGCATTTTCGCTCCTTGTTTCCCACCAGATGATGCAGGAAGATTCATCACTCTGAACAAAATATTTCCCAGAGCGAATATGATAAAGTTGTTGCAGGTAACCAGCAAAATTTGAATTTTGATTTTGGGTACCAGGAAAATTCATCATCACAGTTGTAATATTTGATTATATTTTTGATGGTTTGGGCTTTAACTTGAATTTCCAGGATATCTAGACAATTCTGTACTAGGAAGGATTACACCATTCATGCATTTAAAAGAGTTTGCAGATAATTTCTGAATTCGATTATCAATTATGTGTTAATTTCTCCATCAAAGTTTGGGATTTTTATCTGGTATCTATTAAAGTAGTGCTATCAAGTAATCATATTATTGATACAAAATCTAACATTTGAATTTTAGATTTTCAAAAATCTTGCATTATCTTTTTTTTTTCTTCATATTGATAGCTTTGTGGATATAATTGTGTGTTAGTTTTTGTATCAACGTTTTTCTCTATGACTCATCAATGTAATATTATTAGAATGATCGAAAATACTGACACAAAAACTAATTAGAATGATCGAAAACATTGACACAAAAACTAACATACAATCAAAATCATGGATTATCTACATTAATTCATAGATCTTGGAAAATTAATTTACTATAATTTTAATTTTTTTTGCGGGGGGTGGAGAGGGGTTTGAATTTTGGATGTTAGACCATTCATTACCCAAATCCTGCAATCTAAAAGGATGTATATGTAGATGTAAAATTTGATTATATTTCTTTCTATGATGTCCTTTTTTTTGGGCTTTGATCAGAGAATTCCAGAAGACAAGAGATCTTTGGCAGTGGATAGTATGGTATATGAGGCGAATGCTCGAGTGAAGGATCCCGTGTATGGTTGCACTGGTATCATCTGCATATTACAACAACAAATATTACAAATGGAGGCAGAATTGGCTAACCTCAAAGCGCTCCTGATCAACTCTAGGCAACTAAAAATGAATGAAAGCCCATTACCACCAACATCTCATCTACCAAAGAATATAGAAATGTCAGAGTTGTTTTCAACAGAAATGTCATTGGACAATCTATTAGCTTGGGAATGATGGCCCCCCATGAGGAAAATAGAAAATGTTGTTGTTGTATGCATATTTTGATTATGGTGATTCATTGCCATATCAAAATTCATAGGTGTTAAAGTGAACCTTTAAAAATGATATTTTTATTTAGATGTAAAATGATGATTAAATTTAAAAATAGATTCTTGAAGATGAAACAAGATATTTAGGAAAAAATAATATAATTTAATTCAATATTGGACACATTTGATTCACATCTGTACAAAGACCTACAATACAATGGATGTATATTTCTAATGTTGGCATGTGCCACCAATGCTGTACTTTCAAATCTTTCTATTTGACCCTCATAACTACTTTTAACCAAAATCAATAATTGGTCTAAGATAATACATTTAATGAACTCCATTTTATTATATATCTTCCTCTCTATGTATTTTGTCTTGTCCTTGTGATAATGGATGATCTTCACATTTAGTTATATGTTTTTTGTTCTTTCATGTTGTATTCATTGTGGTGTTCATTGTTCTTGGCATTTTGATGTGTTTTCATGTTCATATCTATATTAATTATTAGACTAACTTAAGATATTTTTCAATCAATTAAGGTTAACAACATTATTTTATGATTCTAATTCACCCCCTCTCAATTTTCTCAATTGTTCAAAAATATCCCCCCCCCCCCTCGCACACACACACCATACTCAAGTGTACTTAATATACACCAATGCAGAATATAAATCAAGTGTACTGAAAACTTGATCATATTTTCTTAAACAATTAGAAATCTTATCGTAAGAACTTTCTCATATGGAATAACCATTTTAATGCATTTGTGATTGGTGGAAAGAGGATCTTAGAGTGTGTGGAGACATGGTTGTATCTAAACTAAAAATGAAGTTGTTGCTTGGTTCTAGAAAATGGGTGTACTGTACTCAACTTATACCGATTCATCTCCATTCATTCCCCAATTATGACCAATAAATATTACTCCTTGTTATGTATCAACTAAGGATTTATTTGCATGTGTGAGGTCAAAGTGATCCACCATAACAACACCCTCATATATTATTTTTATGAAGGGCTCTAATGGGACCTAATGTTCTAATATTTTGGTGAAGATCTACATTAAGATAAGATGCAACACAATTGATAAGCAATGTTTGAGACTAAGCACATGAACAAAGTTGTGGTTTTGGATGTGGATAGCCTATCAAACCTTGTTGGAAAAGACAAAATAAAAAATCTGGATTATTCTTTCAAGTTGGGAAAGTGAGTATTCATAGGAGGAAAAAAAAAGGAGAAGAAAATATGATGGAAAATGTTTATGAAGAGGGTATGCATATGTTCAGTGTAGAGGTAGAACCAAAGTGGAACAAACTCTTTTGCCCATGGATTCAATCTATTCGTCATGACTAATGTTGATACCTACCATATTTTGTAATACACATATTTTCTTTCAGCTTGGTTTGCCTAATAATTCTCACAATATATTGAGCTATACAACTCAGTGATTACCAAGTTCACTATTGGACAATTATATATATCCATCCTGAAAAGGAAATTAATTAGATTGTATTCAACTAACTTAACAACTTGTGTAGTCATTTTTGGATATCTTGGATTCATTAGGGTTGTCATAGGTTTATTAGCGCCATCCTTGGTTCATTATGATTACCTTGCATGCTGACCTAGAAGAGAACAAGAGTCACAAGACATGCATCTTAAAGCATCATTATGTCTTGAGAGCTAGTTTCCTCTTTGAGACCATGGTATCTTGATTTGATTGATAGCAACAACAACATGGTTAGGTTTATTTTAGTTCTTTTGTAAATATCTATTATCTCTTTGGTGGCATTCACATGTTAAAATAACCTAATACATCACTTTAAAAAATTGTGATAAATGTGGAATATATAACTGAGAAGTATGCACAAAGTCTTCTTCAAGATGTAGAAATAATTTGGACTTTTCTCCATGTGCATTCATAAATATTCAATACAATCATGCGTTTTGTCAACATGTTTCGCTTTCTAAAATTCAACCTCATCCTTGCAAATGTCTATGGGGTTCATGTATTCATCTTTAACAAACAAAACTGATTCGTATGTGTAGAAAATCTACATTAGAAACAAATCACTTGACAGTTGAGAAGACTGAATTCTATAATAAGCGATGGCATGAGAAATGTGGAGCAATATAATAAGAGGAAATTTTTTCCAATAACTGAAACTAAACTTCCATCAAAAGTGAATAAATTGGTCGATTCCTAGAAGACTACCATTAAACAAATGTGTTTTCAACAAATAAACAAATCAAACCCGTGATTTCTGAAATAAAAATCTCTTATAAAAATGAAAAGATTATGAAGTCTCTTTTGTCTCTAATATATGTAAGGAAAATGAACTTAAGATGGTGTAGAACAGAAGTTAGTTGGTCACATTCTTGTGACAAGACGCATTAATTGTAGGATATTTGTAATGGAGATCATAATTGAGGTACAATGTTTAAAAAAATCATTCGGATGGCAAAAAGTTTGTGTTCATCCGGTGGAAAGAAGAAAAAAAAAAGTTCAATGAATATAGAGAAGAGTGACTGTAGGGGAGGGAAAGAATGAAAAGATAAATAATACTTTTATTCTAGATAACATAAGAACTAGATAAAACAATGAAAAGAAGACAAAACACTTTTCATTGTATTGTTCTTGTTTCTTGCTGCTTTTTCTTTTTATGGTTAGGATATTTTAGATTGTTCATAGAGGAAGTACATCAGTCTTGAAGTTAATTGTGTATTTTAAGTTTTAATATATTAAATTTTGGGGATTTTTTTGTTGTCTTTGTATATGACTTAATAATAATTTATAATTTTTGTGGCATCTTGGTTGTAATGACATATGTGGGATCTAAGTATTGATGTGGATTCTATTATATGTGCAAAGTGAAGGCAAAGAGAGACAAATACACAGAAATAAAACTGATTTTATTGTCTTACTACCTTGCCAAAATGCATTACAATAAGCCTCTATTTATAGAGGTATGCAAATTCTCTAGAATACAAAACACGTATATTACACATACTATAATATTACATAGAATTAAATATGATCGGCTTATATTACGACTGAGATGGCAGACTATTTGCTGTGCAATTACTTTGGATGGTGTTGGATGGCTAAGTTGGGCTACCGACAGGGGTTGTTGGACATAAATTAATTCTTCGAACACTCCCTCTTAATTTTTGTCATTAACACATTTTGCATTAGTAATACCCAATTTCTCTCGCAGATATTCAAAGTTATTCTTTGGCAATGCCTTAGTGAAAATATTTTCCAATTGATCTTCAAATTTGTAGAACTCAAGGTAGATTTCTCCATTGTTGACTAATTCTCTGATGAAGTGATACCTTGTATCAATATGTTTGCTCCTCTTATAAAATACATGATTTTTAGATAATGCTATTGTTGATTTTTTATCACAAAGAATTGGTTTTGGTTCCTCTTGATGATGGTGAAGATCAAACAAAATTCGATGAATCCATACTACTTGACATGTTGTGGAAGTAGCAGCTACATATTCCACTTTAGCTGATGAAATAGTCACTATAGGTTGCTTCTTTGATGCCCATGATACGACTCCTAATCCAGGGTGAAAGATATATCTGGAAATGCTCTTCCTATAATCAATGCTACCTACAAAATCACTGTCAGTATAACCAATCAAACCAAAATTCTTAGCTTTGGAATATAGTATTCCATATCCTGTTGTTCCTGCAATATATCTCAATATCCTTTTTCCAACTTGCCAGTGAGAATTTTGTGGTGATTCCATGAACCTTGAGATCAAACTAACACTATACATGATGTTTGGCCTTGTAGCTGTCATATACATTAAAATTCCAACAAGTCTTTTCAGCCCTTCTCTTCCTTGCTAAGTTTTGTTCTTGTTGCAATTGGAGTTGACGCTAGATTGCAATTCATCATTTTAAATCTCTTTGAAACATCCTTTATATACTTGGATTGACAAATGAAGATACCTTTGTCACATTGAATAACTTCAATACCTAAGAAATATCTCATCAAACCCAAATATGTCATTTCAAATTCTTTCATCATTTCTGACTTGAACATTTCTATTGATAGATTTCCAATGAATATCAAGTCATCAACATACAAACATACAATCAAAATATGACCTTCCTTATTAGTCTTGACATATAATGTGGGCTCATTTTTACTTCTATTGAATTCATTACTTATCATGTATGAATCAATCCTCTTATACCAAGCCCTAGGAGCTTGTTTCAAACCATAAAGTGCCTTGTTTAGTTTATATACCTTGTTTTAATGCCCACAAACCTCATAACTAGGTGGTTGTTTAACATATACCTCTTCATCAAGAAAACCATTCAGAAAAGTTGATTTTACATCCATTCGATACACTCTCCAATCATTTTGTGCAACTATTGCTAAAATAGTTTGAACTGTGTCAAGTCTAGCAATTGGAGCAAATGTTTCGTTATAATCAAATCTATATTGTTGTGAAAAACCTTTAGCCACTAGTCTTGCCTTATGCTTAACAATTTCACCTTTTGCATCAAATTTTTTTTTGTAGACCCATTTTACTCCTATACATTCTTTTCCTTTAGGTAAATCCATTAACTTCCATGTGTTATTTCTTTCAATAGAGGAAATTTCTTCATCCATTGCCTTGATCCATTTATCTTCTTTAATTGCTTCATCAAAATACAATGGATCACAAGAAAATAAAGAAAAATTTGAGTAAATGTCTACATTCTCTTCTTCTTGATCATATATCTCTTTTAAGCTTATTGTCTTCTTACCTTTGTAACTTGGTGTTGAGAATGTAGAATCTGATTTATCACTTACATTTGAACTTGGAGGTGAGGCTCCTTGCACAAAGTTCCTTGGTGGAGTATTGGGTGCTGATTGAGTCCCTTGTTCCTTTAATTCGTCATCACTTTTTAATATTGGTGCTCCTCTTGTGACTTGTTTGTTATCATTTTCATGCCATGAATCTTCTTCTTCAAATTTAACTTCCCTGCTAATGATCAATTTCTTTCAAACAAGGTTATACAATCTATAAGCCTTTGATTCTTCACTATAACCAATAAAGATGCATTTTTTACTTTTATCATCCAATTTCTTTCTCAATTTAGATGGCACTAATGAATAAAAAACACATCCAAAAACTCTAAAATGAGATACATTATGTTTCTTACCATTCCATGCTTCTTGTGGAATTGTGTTCTTAACACTCTTCGTAGGACTCCTATTCAAGATGTATACAACACATGCTACTACTTCTGCCCAAAACTCACTGGATAGATTTTTGGCCTTCAACATACTCCTTGCCATTTCCATTATGGTTCTATTCTTCCTCTTTGCCACAACATTTTTTTGTGGTGTGTACCTTGTGCTAAATTGTTTCTTAATTCTATGAAATCTACAAAATTCTATAAACTCATTAGAACTAAATTTACCACCTCTATCAAATCACAATACCTTGATGTAGAGACCACTTTTTTTTTTCCAAAGTTTTAAACTCCTTGAACTTTTCAAAAGCTTCACTCGTTTGTTTGAGAAAGTATATCCAAGTCTTCCTGCTAAAATCATCAATAAATGTTAGAAAATATATACTTCCTCCTCAAGATGGAGCTTACATAGGTCGACATATATCAATGTGAACTAATTCCAATGGTGCTCTTGTTCTATATGAACCTCCTACTAGGAAGCTTTCTTTATGTTGTTTTGCCAAAATACAACATTCACAAGAACTTGGTGGTTTCAATATCTAAGGCAATCCTTCACCATATTCTTCTTTTGTAACAAGCTCAAAGCATCAAAATGAAGATGACCATACCTCAAATGCCATAGCCATGACTAATCTGAGTATACTATCTTGAAACTAACTTCTTTTCCTCCTTGAATGCAATGAATCTGGAGGGGGAACATTCGATTTTGTGTCATGTTGGCCCTTGCAATTAACTTGCCACCAGGATTTCTATCAAAGATTGTGAAAACATCATTATCAAAAGAAACTTTGTAACCCTTTTGTACTAGTTGACCAATACTCATGAGATTGTGTTTTAATCCAGGCACAAAATACACATTAGGAATATATATTTTTCCTCCATTTTTTGTCAAGATATTTAGAACACCTTTTCCCATTACATAGACTTTACTATCATTTCCTAGCTTTACTTCAGATTTTACAGAATCATCCATGCTAGCAAACAAATCTTTATTTCCAGTCATATGGTTACTACATCCACTATCTAGGAACCATATATCACTAGAACTTTCTTGAGCAACCTTACAAGTTATAAATAAACTTCTTGAATTGTTATCAAATACATCTGAGTAATTAGCACCATTCTTTTCAATCTCCTCTTGTTTCTTTCTACATTTACTTGCAATATGACCAAATCTCTTACAATAATGACACTGAATATGAGATTTATCAAACCTTAGTGATGGGTGTTGGAATGAACTTCTTCCACATTCTCTATTTGAACTTTGAATGGATTGATTTGTTCTTTCTTCTTGATTTGGACTTCCACATCCATCTATGCTTCTACCTTTTCCTCTTCCTCTATAGTTTGATCTTCCTCTTCCTCTTGTTAGATTATGGTGACTGATTAGGAAAGTACTATACATACTTCATAAATAGAGGGGTTAAAAAAAATTTTGGGCCATGGCCGACATGGTAGCCGACATATTATGGCCGACATATGCCCGACATGTTGTAACCCTAAAATGAATAAAATACTTGTATAAAAGGGTTTAGGGTTAGGTATTTTCATTATGTTATGATGCAAAATTGGTTCTTGCGGCAGTATTGAGTTGTAAGGAATTACGGATTGTAATCAGGTTGTAATCACTGGATTGTAATAAGATCGAACTTGCTGTTTGGTGGACGTAGCCTAGGGATTGGGTGAACCACGTTAAATCTTGGTGCCTTGTGTTCATTTCTATGTGATCTATTATTTTTTTCTGTTATTGGTTATATTTGCATGTAGTTTTTATTTCTATCCGTAGTTTATCCTAACACCTCTACCAAAAGATACCTATGATCTAAAAGCATTCTCCAAAGAAGAATTGTTATTTCTATTCATTCTTGATTCATGAGATAAAAGTGAACCCATCAACTCATCAATAGAGAGTATTGTCAAATCCTTAGATTCTTCAATGGCAACAACAATGTCATCAAATTTTCTAGGCAAACAATGAAGTATCTTTTCAACAACTTTTTGATCTGTCAAATCATCACCATATGATCTAATCTGATTAGCCACATTCATTACTTGATTTAGAAATTGATCAACTGAGTCTGAATCCTTCATACACAAATTTTAAAAATCACACCTTAAAGTTTGCAATTTAGCAATCTTATCTTTTGCTATCCCTTGATATGTTGTTTCTAAAATATCACATGCAATTTTAGACATTTTAGTTACACAAACCTTAGGGAAAATTGATTCATCTAAAGATTGTTGAATTAGAAACAACACTTTAGCATCCTTTTTCTTGTTATCTTGTAATTTATCCTTTTCATCTTGTGTTAATGTAGACTCATCTTGTGGTTCATTAAAACCCTTTTCAATAAGATCCCATATGCATTGAGAACAAAATAATGTTTTCATTTTTATAGCCCAAAATTAATAATTTTTACCAGAAAATATTGGAATTTGTGGTTGAGCTATACTACTTCCTGAAGCCATATTAATACTCACAGTTACAACTGTACCTTACAATTTTAAACTTTTCTTTACAAAGAAAATCCACCAAACAAGTCTAAGCCAATGACATATAGCTTAAACAAATAACAAAAAAATATTATTTTCCCCGTTTAACAATTTTCACTCATTAGACTTCACTCCATGAAATCAGCTCATACCTTGTCATAAAAATTAAACTGGCATTGTTTCTTCTCTAGATCTTGGTAGCCACTAATCTCCAACTTTAGAAGCTGATGATCTACAATAAAGAAAACATTAGAAGCTTCATTTACTACTACAACAGTTATACATATCAACAAATAATTCTTTTCTTCCTAGGCCCAACTCTTTATGCTCTGATACCAATTTGAAGACAAAGAGAGACAAATACACAAAAATATAACTGAGTTTATTGTCTTACTGCCTTGACAAAATGCATTACAAAAAGCCTTTATTTATAGAGGTATGAGAATTCTCTAGAATACAAAAAAAACATATTATACATGCTATAATATTACATAGAATTAAATATGGTTGGCTTATATTATGGTAGAGATGACAGACTGTCTATTGTGCAATTACTTTGGATGGTGTTGGATAGCTAAGCTGGGTTTCCGATAGGGATCATTGGACATAAATTAATTCTTCAAACACAAAGGTCATAAGATGGTCATTCAGTGTATCATCCATTACATATTCCCTATTGTCCCTCTACCCATTTGCTCTCACAATCAATTCATTTAATAAGAACAACCCCATGCTCTTGCAAGAAATTAGGAGAAAAGGTTTGTCATCATATAATAATTATGAGCAAAACCAGAGAATATAAACACTAGTTGGTGCCCTGCGCAACTTGCAAGGTGCTCAAAATAAGGTGTTCAAGTTCATGAATTTTAGCTCCTTATTTCCCACCAAATGATGTAGAAAGATTCATCATTCTGCACAAAATATTTCCAAGAGCAAATATGATAAAGTTGTTGTAGCTAACCATTCATTCATATGGCAAAATTTGAATTTTGATTTTGGGTACCAAGGAAATTCATCATCACAGTTGTAATATTTGATTATATTTTTGATGGTTTGGGCTTTAACTTGAATTTCCAGGATGTCTAGACAATTTAGTACTAGGAAGGATTACAACATTCATGCAATTAAAAGATTTTGCAGATAATTTCTAAATTTGATTATCAATTACATGTTAATTTTTGCATCACAGTTTTGGATTTGGATTTCTATCTGATATCTATTAAAGTAGTGATATCAAGTAATCCATTTTATTGATACAAAAGCTAACATTTGAATTTTAGATTTTTAAAAATCTTGCATCATCTTTTTTAAATATTGATGGTTTTGTGGATATAATTGTGTGTTAGTTTTTGTATTAATGCAATATTATTAGAATGATCAAAAATACTAACACAAAAACTAACATACAATCAAATTCTTGGATTATCTACATTAATTCATAGATATTGGAAAATTAGTTTACTATAATTTTTGGGGGGTTTTGAATTTTGGATATTAGACCATTTATCACCTAAATCCTGCAATCTAAAAGAATGTATATGTAGATGTAAAATTTGATTATATTTCTTTGTGTGATGTCTTGTTTTTTGGGTTTTGATCAGAGAGTTCCAAAAGACAAGATATTTTTGATAGTGGATAGTATGGCATAGAAGGCCAATGCCCAAGTGAAGGATCCCATGTATGGTTGCACTGGCATCATTTGCATATTACAACAACAAATATTACAAATGGAGGTGGAATTGGCTACCTTCAAAGCACTCTTGATCAACTCTAGACAACTACAAATGAATGAAAGCCCATTACCACCAACATCTCATCTACTAGAGAATATAGAAATGTCAAAGTTATTTTCAACAGAAATATCATTGGACAATCTATTAGCTTGGGAATGATGATTCTCCATGATGAAAATAGAAAATGTTGTTGTTGTATGTATATTTTGATTATGGAGATTCATTCTCAAATAAAAATTCTTAAGTGTTAAAGTGAACCTTTAAAAATGATGCTTTTATTTAGATCTAAAATGATGATTGATTTTAAAAATAGATTCTCAAAGATGAAACAAGATATTCAGGGAAAAAAAAAAAATTAATATTGGACACATTTGATTCACATCTATACAAAGACCTACAATACAATGGATGTATATTTCTAATGTTGGCATGTGCCACCAATGCTATACTTTCAAATCTTTCTATTTGACCCTCATATATATTTTTGTCCAAAATCAATAATTGATCTAAGATAATACATTTAATGAACTCCATATATATCCTCCTCTCTATGTATTCCACCTTGTCCTTATGATAATGGATGATCTTCACATTTAGTTATATGTTTTTTGTTCTTTCATTGTCTATTTATTGTAGTGTTCATTGTGCTTGGTGTTTTGATGTGTTTGCATGTTCATATCTATGTTAATTATCAGACTAATTTAAGATATGGTCCAATCAATTAAAGTTTAAAAACATTATTTCATGATTCTAATTCATCTGCTCTAAATTATCTCAAATGTTTACCCCCCTTCGCCCCCCTCTCAATTATCTAAACTTGTTAGAACTAAATTTACCACCTCCATTAAATTGCAATACCTTGATGTAGAGACCACTTTGTTTTTCAACCAAAGTTTTAAACTCCTTAAACTTTTCAAAAGCTTGACTCTTTTGTTTGAGAAATTATATCCAAGTCTTCTTGCTAAAATCATCAATACATGTTAGAAAATATATACTTCCTCCTAAAGATGGAGTTTACATAGGTCCACATATATCAGTGTGAACTAATTCCAATGGCACTCTTGCTCTATATGAACCTCCTGCTAGGAAGCTTTCTCTATGTTGTTTTACCAAAATACAACATTCTGTCATGCCCAAAATACAAGGCAAAAAAACACTAACATTTTTATTTTTTTAAAGTGAAACTAGGATTAAATGTAATACATAAGTATTCGAATAGAATTACTTAACTACCTCATACACATGTATAATTATAAAATTTAAGCACAACTCAAATGCAAATTTTTCTTAACATATTTGAATTTGAAATTTGCATAATTAAACATCACCATTTTATCTACTTTTTAATACACATATGCAAGATCTAAATAACATAAGATACAATGCAAGAAAGTTTCTCAATCTTTTCTCTTTTATTAATAAACCTGATTCAAGGCTCCGTCGAGAAAGAACCAGTAAGAAAACTTGACATCATTGCCCCTACAACAAAAATTTAAATACAATATTACAATACAATCTGAATTCTCTTCTAGGTCCTTAACAAGGGATCCTTTTCAATAGCTTCAATACATCATGGTGATCATGGAGAAGACAAGAACTGACCCGAAGACAAATCAATCATAACATGAAGAACAAAACAAACATGCATTCCCATCCCAGTTTGCACAATAGGTCCATCATTGAACCAGACTAGGGAAAAGGTGGATTTTCCCAATAGGAGACATCAGACACAACACTGGATAACATATTCCCAATCGGGGCTAAATTCTCAAGAACCTCTGTTCTTCCACAGATGCCCTTTCGAGGCTAATATAACAAGAACTTCTGTATTCTTACATACCAAAACTCAAAATGTGGTTTGTGTTGACACGTAGGGGCCCATAACACCCTACCCTCTCTCCCTCTTCTAGTCCTAAGAAGAGACTCTACACTGTTGGAGTCCAACTGAAGACCTTTCCCCGAAAATGACCACTTTTTCCCTATCCAAGGGTGAGTAATGCCAAAACACCCATACAAGAAAACTTCAAAATTCAAGCAAAACATGAAGGAAAATCATTCAAGAAAACATGTTTCAATTCTTCCCAAGCATACCCAACATGCATACAAGCATACCAATGAACAACACAATAACATAAGCATGAACCAAGCATGAAACAACATGAGCAACATGAACAACATGAACAAAGGGGATTAAGGACTCCTACCTTCACAAAAAGGTTATGGTAAAATGAACAAGTTGAGAAGAGCTTTTCCTTCCTTGCCTTCAATCTTCCAAAACTTCAATCTAAAACTAGAGATTGGGTAACAACCAAAACTTCTAAAAAATGCCTCCAAATAAGATCCAAACTCAACCACCTAAAAAGGGAAATAACTTCCCCCACTTGCCTAAAAATCTAGAGGTTTCTAACTCAACTTAACCTAAGGCTAACCTCAAGGTGGGGTTAGGGTCATTCAACCCATGGTGAAATCATTCTATTTTCGCACTAAAGCAAAAATGGACTTTTTGAGTGACCATAAAAGTCAAAAAAAGGGGCTAAGGGGGTGGAAAATTTCCCCAAACCATACCCATAACCCTTGGGTATTAAGATTTCATGATTTTAGGCCTTTAGGATTAAATAGGGCCTTCATAAAAAGATAGGAAAATTTAGGAATAGCTAACAACCTTCAAAATGCAGATTAAACACTAATATGGATTAGGGGTAATTAATCTCAATAAAAATTTGATTAGAAAAAAGGTCACTAACTTAGTCCGACTTAGGTCTTAAGGTTACTCGGTTAACCCTAACTATCACATTGGAATGCATATACAATACATGAGTGTCAAGTGACACTATAAAAACTCTATTATGAAACATTAACATTTACAGATTGCAGAATGATAAATTCATTCAATCCACAATACAAATAAAATACAAGCAACGGGGTTTGCATCTTTCATTAGATTTAACCCTGGTTCCCACAAACAATACATAGGGTTCAATTTTGTTTCTTCGTTAGATTTTTTGGCTAAAATATCCTGCACACTCATTACACACCTTAGTAGCACAAGAAAATCACATAAATTAAAACATCCATCTTTCAAATAATCAACTATTTAGTTCATTTGTGCTTGCATTTAATTATCAACAATTACAAAATCAATATAACTTATATGCTAATTCAAATTAAAATACTAAAATAATCATCTTTAGGCATGCATATACCTAACATGATAAACATCACCAATTAAGGGATATTGAATTATCTAAATGTGTATAATCTAATCATCAAGGTACCAAGATCAACACTCTTATCATCGGTTGAAAATTCCTTGTATCATTGTTAGTGAAATTTTATTGTTTAAATAGTCGAGATAATGTAGTAGTTCTCAAATCATTGAGTATTAAAACATGGATGTATCAACTACTCTCAATTTCATTAGGACATTCACAACATAACATTAATTCATATCCATTCTAATCTCCTACAATAGATTTAACAAAGAAATTCATATTTAATAAGTACATGCGAAGAGGGACCTTACATCCTCCCCCACTAGCTCTTGACTTCCTCTTGGAAGTTGCACAACTAAAATGTTCATACTATGCTAGACCTTGTCTAGACTTATTCCAAGATTTATTCTTATTAAAAGAATGATTAATAATTCACATACATACACAAGGATAATAACCTATTTTTCTTATTACCATTCTTAAAAGAGAAGTTCAATCCAAAACTCTGATGTGGTTACATTTTCTAGGGTCAATTATCCCTTAAAACATATAGGTCATATAAAAACAACTTCCTAATCTAATATAAATAAACATATAGAGTCTCTAGCCATAATAATAACATAAGATTTTTTGAATCCCACATACCCACTCATCAAGGTAATAGTCGTACAAGCCTCCCTCAATAAGTTTTCATAATAAGCAACTTGTCCCTTTATTCAAGGTTAAATACTTTTACTTTAGAGTTTCCACAACGCATTGATTCTTGATAGGATATTCAACAAGTCCATCACTTCACATGCACCTTTCCATCAAGAAGTCCTTTCAGTTAACTCGTATCCTTAACCACATTTATGTTGGGGTGAAATTTCATTACTCTTAATAGTCAACGGATAACACTAGACCTATTCTCAAGGTCCAGGGAGAGGGTGGGGCATGAATACTCTCACTAATAACCCCAAACCCTAATGTTAACCATCCACTTAATCGTCAAGAATCCCTTTTGGTAGGCCCATCATATGTCACTTTTCTAAAAAAATTTTAAAGAAAGTGCCTCACAATTTAAATCCAACATCAAGGATGAAACATCCAACGCAAAAGTTTGAAATCAAAGGAATAAAGAGTGGCCACAATAGTAAAATTTTAAATCAAGAAATAAAGACATAACCAAGAGGCAAAATAGAATCATCAATAATATAGTTGACTAAACAAACCCACATCACACTGCTGGCAAAAAGGACAAACATTAAAATACCTACATCTGAAATTAGAAAAATAAGGAAATAAATCCAATTACTCACAAAATTTAAATTTTTGACATAATGTGGCTGTACCAAGGTCACTGAGAAAATTGAGGAATCTTAGGTCTTCCAAATACATTGTAGGGATATTGAATAAAAAAAATATGGTGGTCTAATGACCATGTCGCTCAAACCATGATTGATCCCCCATACTAACTACATACTTATCTCCATCGACATCGCCCTATAATTAGGATTTGTTGTACTAAGAGGGTTTACCCTAATCAGATCTCACTCAAAAGTGCAAATGAGAGGATACTAATATGTCCCTTTCAACCCTCTTGTTGCTACATTGGTTTCTTTTTGAATAATCTAACATGTGGGGACATTAGTGTCGGTAGTGTTATACTTTGAGTTACAATGACAAAACCAAATCTCTTATCCTTAATTCACTTATAATTACATATTAGGGCATCTACCCATAAACTTTCTTAAATCAATTTCACCATCTCTACACTAGTTGAAGTTGTGTTATCTTTCTCACCAAAATGGTATGATCCTCTATACATATGCATATATCACTTTCCATGTTATTCCATCATTCACACAAGTTCTAATTATCATCCGAGAATGTACTAAATGCTAGTGCTTTCTTTCTAAATATTACTTGGAACAATATATTGATTTTAAATTTAAAATAACTAAACAATACTACACAAATACTAATTCTAATTACAAAGATATGTTAGAAAAAAACTACCATCTTAAACTTCTTACTAACACCTAACACCACTTAATTTAACCTCTAACACAACTCACAAAGAAAATATACTAACCTCAACATTTAGCAACTAATTAAAACTTAAATAAAATCTAACACTAATATATTCTAACACCAAAACTAACATACAAATGAAAACCCCATAAATAAAACATTAACAACTAATTGATCTCTAACTTAACTTCATTGAACATATAAAAATAATTAAACAACTAACTTTAACTAATTAATAATCTAACAATACTTTAAAAAGAAAACACTCACTAAAAATTAAAATTAAAAATAATTATATATATATATATATAACAAATACTAATATTTAAGAACATATTAATTAAATTACTAAAAAAAAAAAAAACTAACTAATTTCTAAACTACAATTAAAATCTACTAACCTATACACTTACACATACTACCTACCCTTTACTAACGTAACCAAGAAACATATAAACACATAAGTAAAACTAACTTATCTACTTAAAATCTGACACTAGATGCCTTAAGACAAAATCTCATGCATACCTTACTAACACTTTAACTCAAACTAAACCCTCAAACCTAACTCCCTAACCCTACCCACCTTACACTCAAGGCCCATCACTTCAACATGAGATCAGGA